>NMXM01000001.1:3442965-3846349 GCA_002851755.1 Verticillium zaregamsianum | reverse complement strand
GGGGGGGGGGGGGGGGGGGGGGGGGGGGGGGGGGGTTAGCATTAGTGTGAAGGTGAATGCTCACTCACGTTGCTGAAAGGGGGGCATCTGAAGTCCTCACGGCCGTTTTTCAGGTTCTCTCGTTTGGCTTATCCAATCGATGATGAATACATGACGTCACATCAAGCACGTGCTTGAAAGATAAGTCGGGCAGCGATCATTGGTTGTCCAGGCAGGTCAGCAGGGTACTTGCTGGAGCATCTTCAGGGATTCCGGCCGCTTCAAGAAGCTGCGACCGCGGTCTTGAGCCGAGTTTCTCATCCCGCAACTTTGAAATGGTGACTAAGAAGGGAATATTGTGTTCCGAACACGTAAATCCAAAGCAACCGAAGGGGAAGATCATAGGATGTACCTAGCTACCATCATGACAAGCTCAAAGGCTATAGTATAGTAGAAATTCAATACTTAGATAACAAAAGCGTTAATAGCGCCAGTGTCTTGCTAAATCACACTGGAACCACCGTGATTACCCAGACTCACAACCACCACGCAGACGCAAGGAGGCTGCGAGAGGAGCGGCGGGCCGGCATTTGACACAACTTTGCTGGGTTCACCTGCCAACGTGTTGAAGTCAGTAGGGCCTCCCGTCACCAATCATCAGGGCGTTGATTAAGAATACAGGAGGAATACTAGACTTACAAAGGGACGTGAAAGAAGAAAAAAGCCAGATCCGTAGCCCGGGCTGGTATTGAGGATACAACAGATTCCGCCTAAAAGCCACCGCGAGATGTAATGTTCGGGCCCAAGCCAGCTTAAATATGGAGGTGGTGCAAAGACCATGAAACAGATGGGAGGCGCATTTAATTGACATGTTCAAGCAGCTGGCAAAGAGAACCTGCCCGTGACTTATGGTATCATCAATGATATCTGCCTACATTCGGTCTTGTGCCCTCATCACTCCATTCTCAAAAGCTTACGTCCGTCGCTGTCATTGATATCAGTGCACGTAAAAATACACCATGCTGGCTTTGAACTGGAGAACTGGAGTCGTGAGAATGTGGATAAGTTGATAGTCATCAGCATGCTATCATTTCACCGTCTGCTTTAGTCAAACAGTACATTTACTGGCGACGGGCTTGCTAACTATTACACCACAGCATTCCTGGAAGACCTCTCCTTGCGGGGTGACTCAAGACTGTATTCCGGATCTCTTCCAATTCCTCCATTCAACCGTGGCGGCTGCACAGGGTGCCAAATCTTGTGGAAGCCGAGATAAATGAAGATCATGAGCACAATATATTCGACCAATAAGCACATCAACGCGAAGGCAGCAGCCGACCCGAAGAGGGGGTTCCAGATGGTGTGGATGTTCTCGACGGTAAATGCGTACAACAGGCCGTAGGCAGTTCGAACGGCCAAGAAGGGCACGGCAAGGAGGGCATAGCGGATGTACTGGGCGCGGTCAGCGATGGCAGATGATCCAGGGGTTGGGGTGGCCACTCACGTAGTAGCCACTTGGAGAGATGCGGTGCTTCTGGGTAAGGAGATAGACCAGCTCAGCTGTTGACAGGGCGAGGATGACGGCGAGGATGACGTAGGCAGCTTTGGTGAGAGCTCTTGCTATCGAGATGGTCGAATCACTGCTACTCAGGCCACCAGCGGCAGAGAGCAACGCGATGGCTACGACAAAAATGATTCTCACGACTTTGAGAAACTGTCGAGCACGGGAATTCTCATCAAGACTGGATTTCAGACTGCACGAAGGATGTGTCAGCGCGTTGCAAAGTGGCTGCCGGGGAGACACAATCGTACGTGATGCGAGTAATGCCAATGAGCGCTACCAGCAACGGAATGAGGCCAATGTTGAGGAGTACGGCGTCGGCAATGATCAAGCCAATATCAGCCGGCCTCGGGTCTCGGACGATGGAGATGATCCCGCCAGCGAGACGCACTATGGTTTGTGAGCCGGGCCCTCGATGAGAGAGATTGCAGAGTTTACTAACACAGGCAGAATGTCATCAATGGATACCATGCCATGCGGGGTGGCTGCCTCCAGTTCTTGACGAGGACAAAGATTGCCGTGGGCAGCATGGGTGCGTAGAAGACGACTTGGGCGATGCCCACTGCAAGATGAGAGTGCGCCATTGAGAGGAAGATGAAGATGTTGTAACTTAGAATGCAATGTTCAACTGATGGCGCGTGTGTTAGGGGATTTCACAAGTTGCACCTCGGGAGATCTTGGCATCTTGTATCCAGGAACCCTCGCGGGGAATATTTCTGGAGATTGACCCTGTCAGAGACAACCACGGATCTCAGCCCTGTTTGTCCCAAGCGCGGCATCGGGCATCCCGTCGCGCCGTCACACCTCGAATGGCTGCCTGTTTCGGGTAACCTCCCTTACCTGAGCGTAGTCGGATGATCGGCACGCGTGGGTTCGGCCGACAAAAGGCTGTGCTATAGTTCTATAGTTCCGGTCTAGCTGGGTCCATGTTCTGGTCCAGTGTGGTCAAGACGATGGGTCGTCCGGAACTGACGTGCCGATGAGTCAGCCTTATGAGGTTTCCGTACCTACGCATATTGGTTCGACCTTCTCTGAATCTGCCTGTAGAAACGCCTTTAAGCGAGTGCGAGATAGTCTCTCCTCAGCCTCTTCGTCGTCACCGTCCCACTCATAAAATCCCCACACATTGAGTCCAAAGACGTGCTTATTCCCGTAGTTCTGAACAGCACCTGAACCGGCTGCCTCAGAGTTTCGAGCGCTTCCAGATAATGAGGCTCCGTAGCTTGAATTGCGTAGCTTCGATGATACGGGCCACGTGCCGTCGAGCGTTTGCGCGGCTTCTCCACTGCCTTTATTTCATGCCGTGTATCCGTCTCGCCTGACAATTGAGGCCCTACACCCCAAAGTCCCTTCCCTTCAGGCGAGTCTGCGTGCCATGATCCAGAACAGCTGCAGGCCATCCTGTGTTGAATGGTGCCATTGCTGTCAGCACCTAGCCAAAGACGATCCAGACCGCCGTCTGCACGATACCACTGATCTTGATACGCCGATGAGGAGTAACCAGGTACGCGCCTAGGTCCACGTCAGCATGGACAACTTACAGATGCATGAATGGAGATTGGATCGCGTTCCTGGATACTTTGAAGCGGATGCCCGTCGGAGCTGGTACTGTACCTTGCCCAAACCTGGAGACGTTGTGTTCTTCATTCCACACGTCTCGCAGAGCAGCCCACCACCGATCAAGAGCTCGGTGTGGGACCTCGGTCAGAGATAAGATAAGAAATCCAAAGGCGACGAAAAAGGACCCCGAAGTCTGAGCTGCGACGCGACAATCGACGTGCTGACAATGTTGTCTCTCCCTCCCTGATATTCATCTTCATGCGAGCTCCTTGTCGCCTCGCCACACCATGGCTTACGGCCCATCGACCGTGCGGCCGAGCGCCCTTTCGCCCGCAACGACTGGCGGCCGCCTCCCGACGTGATCTCCTCACCCTCGCCATCGAAACCTCCTGCGACGACACATGCGTCGCCCTCCTTTCCAAGAACCCCGATGGCTCTGCGATCCTCCACTACAATGAGAAAAGGACCTCCGATAATCGTGCCTTTGGCGGCGTCCACCCCACCGTCGCTCTTGCCGGCCATGGCGCCACCCTCGCCGACCTCGTCAACGACAGCCTACCTTTCCTCCCGGACGCAGGAGCATCGCCGAACACATTGACGGTTCGCGGGCGTCAGAAACAAAAGCCCGATTTCGTTTCAGTCACAAGGGGACCGGGCATGCTTGCCAATCTGTCTGCCGGTCTCCACACAGCCAAGGGTATCGCCGCCGCCTGGCAGGTCCCCCTCCTGGCCGTAAACCACATGCAGGCCCACGCCCTCACGCCACGGCTCGTCACGGCCCTCGAGCGAGCGAAAGCCCTGAAGCAACCCGGCGCAGCAGAATCCGCCGAGAAGACCGACCATCAGCCAGCCTTTCCCTTTCTCTCGCTCCTCGTCTCGGGAGGCCACACCCTCCTCGTCCACTCCCGCGGCCTCAACGACCACCGCATCCTCGCCGCCGCCGACTCCCTTGCCATCGGCGACGCCATCGACAAGGCCGCCCGCCAGATCCTCCCGCCGCCCCTCCTCGCCGCGACCGGCGACGTCATGTACGGCCGCCTCCTCGAGTCCTTCGTCTTCCCCGCCGGCCACCCCGCCGACTACGAGTACGCGCCGCCCGCGCGCCGCGCCGACGAGGTCGCGACGTACACCTCCCCGCACGGCTGGCACCTCACGCCCCCTTACGCCACGACCCGCCGCATGGGCTACGACTTCTCCGGCTTCGGCTCGCAGGTGCAGCGCATCGCCGAGGCGCGTCCTGCCATGGGCGAGGTCGAGCGCCGGGACCTGGGCCGCGAGACGATGAGGCTGCTGTTCGAGCACCTCGCCAGCCGGGTCGTCTTCGCGCTCGACAGCAAGGAGATGGGGCTCGAGGGCGTGCGGACGCTGGTCGTCGCGGGCGGGGTCGCGAGCAACCGCTACCTGATGCACGTCCTTCGGGCGTTCCTGGACGGCCGCGGGCATCGGAAGGTGCGGGTCACGGCGCCGCCGGTGGCGCTCTGTACGGATAACGCGGCGATGATTGCGTGGACGGGGATGGAGATGTGGGAGGCTGGGTACGAGAGCGAGCTGTCGGTGCACTCGATCCGCAAGTGGCCTCTGGACCCGACGGGGGAGGACGGGGGAATCTTGGGCGTGACTGGGTGGGTGAAGCGGACGTGAGGGGTGTATCAAAACCTGTTTTATGTGTACTATCTCTGTGTACTATGTGTGTTGTATATCAAGCGTTCAACAAGACATTTAAATCGGCCTCTTGGCAGGAGCGCACCACATTATCGGAGACGAATTAGCCTGGGCGAAGAAGGGAGCATGACCAAAACGTGCTTTCAATGGCAAGAGTATTAATGCCCTCGGCGTGTGCCGGCGTTGGACCCCCGAGTTCATCCACGCGATTGTAGACCTGGGCGCCCTGATTTGGACTTCTGGAGGTCCTCTCGGGTCCTATGTAGGCAGCTGTATGGTCACGACATCATTCGTCAGGGTAGTGGTCGTTGCAGCGAAACCTCCTAGCTTGTCCCAGGTAGTGATCCGCGAAGGAACTGCCACAGACCTGTCAGATGGGCAGCCACATGCCTGCAACGGCAGCATCATCACACCAAAACACCCAGGACAGCCGAAGCGTCAACACAGCCACTTGATTGATGTCTAGTTTACAAGTTACAGCAGGCGCCCTCGCCCGACTCCCGCCCCTCATGACCGTGACCATCCCTCTACTCCAGATCCGCCGTGACGTTGGAGAACTCGCCCTTCTCGAGCTTGGTCTTCCAGAAGATGGGGTTCGTGTCGCTGAAGCCGTGCTTCACCCAGCCGGCCTCCTTGACGTGGTACAGGTTGATGAAGCCACCGGAGAAGGCGTCCCTGTGGGTGGCGGCGAGGATGCTGCGGCGGCCGAGCTCGAGGGCGTCCTCGTCGGACAGGTCGTACTTGTACTCGGCGTCGAGCACGCCGTAGGCGAACGTCTGGCCGGAGCCGACGCAGAAGAGGTTGCCGGCGAGGCGGGTGCCGTCCGAGTCGACGTAGTACAGGGCGGGGCCCTCCTCCTTGGTGACGCCGGCGCACATGGTGCCCATGCTGAGGCCCATGCCCTTGTAGCTGTAGACGAGGTTGGCGAGGATCTTGGAGGCGGCGGCGACGGAGATGCGGCGCTTGTGGCGGAGCTCGTGGAGGCGGCACTGCATGCCGAGCCAGGCGAGCCAGTACTGGCAGTCGGCGGCGCCGCCGGCCATGGTGCCGAGGAGGACCGAGTTGATCTCGATGACCTTCTTGACGGTCTGGGAGGCGATCCAGTTGCCGGCCGTGGCGCGGGAGTCGGTGGCGACGATGATGCCGCCCTGGAAGCGGAAGGCGAGGGTTGTGGTGCCGTGGGCAATCTTGATGGGGCAGTCGGGGTTGGAGCGGTCGTCTGTCGCGGCGCGGAGCCAGGAGGAGGGCTGGCTGCTTGTCAGTATCGGGGCGGGAGTGCCTGGCATTGCGGGAGACGTACATGTGCTACCGGGGGCATGGCGAACTTGAGGGACAGAGGGGGCGCGGCGCCCATGAGCTCGAGGTCTTGCTCCTCCTCATCGCGGAAGGTGTTCTCCTCCTGGAACGCCGGACGGCTGTATCTGGAGACCAGGGTGTCCATCGTGGGGACGTGTGTGGGATTCGGGGGTTTGTGAGTGGCGTCTGCGTCGAGGAGAGCTGTATCGTGGATGCCGTCGATCGGTGGTGGTGTTGGCGATGGGAGGGAGGTCGAGGTGGACGGCGAGACTGCTTGTTTGATGTGGTGGTGGTTGACGTCTGGCTGTCTGGATGGATCCAAGCTCAGGCAGCTTTGGCTCGCGTCACGGCTGGAAGCTGCAGCAAGCTGACTGATGCCTTGTTGCCTGATTCGGAATGGCTGTCCATGCAGGTACTGACCCACAACAGTACGTACCGATCAGGCTCAGGAAGGAGTCCCAAGCATGTCCTCTTTTCACTGCAAAGCCATGAAATCTTCTTAATTACCTTAGGCGTCATAACATGGATTGGCTGATACCATCAGCTCAGTATTTCCCTTGCATACATTTTCTTTAGATTCATTGATGGCAGGTGGAGGACCAAGGCGTAAGGTGCTCGAAATCAGTGCCCGTGGTTGCGCAGCTGGCACCAGCTGGCACGCTCAAATCAGAAACGACGAACATCATCATGCCTAGGTAGGTACTGAATGCTACTCGCCTTTACATCACATTGAGTCTTCAGCGCCACTCCCGCCATCCCTCCGAATAGCTCGCTCATCAATCTAGAGCGTGCTTCGCACTCGCCCATCATGCGCCCCTCAACTCGTCTTCTGGCCTCGGCCGCCAACCCCAGCCGCACCCTCGGCCGCCACGCCCCCATGCCTCTCCTGCCGCCCATCCCCCTCTACCGCCGCCTCCTCCGCGCCCACCGCAAGTTTCTCCCCGCCGAGATGCGTCTCCTCGGTGACGAGTACATCAAGGCTGAGTTCCGGTCTCACCGGGAGGTCGACAACCCCGCTCACCTGGTGCGTGTTCCCGGCTGAACGGCCTACCAATCGCCTATCTGGGCATAGCCGAGGTTCATCGTGGCTGACATGGGCAGATTGGCTTCCTTTCCGAGTGGCAGCTGTATGCGCAGCAGATCGAGGGCGAGTCGTGGATCGGCGACAAGATCGCACCGGGCAAGTTTGAGAAGCTGAGTGGTAAGTCAGCCTGAGAAAGTACTGAGAGGATGCTAACCCTCTACAGACGACCAAGTTGGCCAGCTGTACGAGCTGATGATGGCCATCAAGAAGAGGCACCAAGAGGGCGGCGGCGAGTCAGAGGCATGATGCGTCTTTCTGTAGGATCACAATCACCCGGCGAAGCATGTACCAGTTCGATCTGTATACCATTGTTTAAAACGACGCTTTCTATAGACTTTCATCTCAGCATCCCCCCCAACCGACCATCAGGCCTCCTCCTGCAGCGCCTCTACGATCCAGTTGGCCTGAATGACGCTCACTTTCTTCGCGTAGTTCTTCTGCGTGTACACGTGCTCCAGGAACATGATGGCCTCCCTCTTCTGCCCGTGCAGCACGCTCGCCGGGTGGATGGCGACGACGTGCTTGCCCTGCGCCGTCACGTAGCTCGCGTCCGGCGCCAGCACGGCCGTCTTGGACACGAACCCGCGCAGGAAGCACT
Organism: Verticillium zaregamsianum; assembly: GCA_002851755.1. Taxonomy (NCBI): domain Eukaryota; kingdom Fungi; phylum Ascomycota; class Sordariomycetes; order Glomerellales; family Plectosphaerellaceae; genus Verticillium; species Verticillium zaregamsianum. The sequence goes on along the minus strand of NMXM01000001.1, from coordinate 3,838,609 downwards.
TGAGCAGCGCCTCGGCCTGCGGGGGCGCCAGCGGCGTGAACGGCTGCGGGTCCGGCGGCGGCGCCTCGGCCAGCAGGCCCTCCTTCTGGCACAGCGCGCGCAGCTGCCGGCGGATGTTCATGGCCGTCTTCATGTTGCGGAGGTTGACGCGGCGCTTCTTGCACCAGAGCACGCGGTCGGCGTTCTCGGCGGCGTAGAGCTGCATGGTCGTGAGGTAGGTGAGGATGTCGCCCTCGCGGCGGTAGAGCTCCTTGCGGAGCTCCTCGGCCTCGTCGCGCTCGTTCTCGGACTGCAGCTGGAGGAAGATGTCGTCGCCGGATGTGAGGGCCGCGATGACGTCAATGACGTCGAGCACGCAGTCAAACTGCGGCTTGGCGGCCGCGAGGAGGACAGCGCCCAGAGGGGCCGAGACGGGGAACGAGGCCATCTTGCGGCCGGCCGGGGTGATGGAACCGTCGTCGGCGAGGGCGCCGAGGCCGTGGAGGTGAATGAGGGCCTTTTCGATCGAGTCAATGGCGGGGGCGTCCATGAGCGGGAAGGAGAGCACGTCGTCGATACCGCGGGCCTTCATCGTGAGAACAGCACCGAGGACGTCGATGCGCAGGATCTCGGGGAGGTCAGTGTCTTCGAGGGAGTTGAAGGCGTCTTCTGGGTAGAGGCGGTAGCACTTGCCGGGGCCTTCACGACCGGCACGACCGGTTCTCTGGATGGCGGATGACTTGGAGATGGGCTTGGCGAGGAGAGACTCCATGCCGAGGCGGGAACGGTACTGCTTGACCTTGGCTTTGCCGCAGTCTACGACGTATCGGACGCCGGGCACCGTGACGGACGTTTCCGCAATGTTGGTTGCGAGAACGACTTTTCGCGTGAAGCTTCCCTTGATGGGCTTGAAGGCCTCATGCTGTGCTTCGATCGAGAGTTGGCCGAAAAGAGGGAATACTCGAATCTTGGGCATGTTCGTAGCCAACGTGGCAGCATATTCCTCGATGAGGCCTTGAGCAGCCTCGATCTCTTCCTGACCGGTGAGGAAGGCCAGGATATCACCAGGGAGTGGCTCCTCCGTGTGTATCTTGAAGATCGCCTTCAGGAGGGAGTCCTGGATGTCGGGAATGGCCCTCGGCAGGTGAACAGCCTGCACTGGGAACTGCCGGCCGGGAATGCGCAGCTCGCCAACCGAGATGGTTGACTGGCTGCTCGTAGGCGCCTCCTCTTTCTCCGCGACTGGCGCCGCCTCCGAGAAAAAGTGTCGTATCCTTTCCACATCAGCCGTGGCACTCATGATGACAACCTTCAACGGAATGCCGCCACGGCCCGCCGTGTCCCCCGAAAGGATCTGCTTCAGGAACCCGGAAAGAAGATCAACATCGACACTCCTTTCGTGAATCTCGTCCACCACGATGGCGCTGTACTGCCGCAAGTGCGGGTCGTGTAGCAGCTCCTGCAGCAACATGCCCTCGGTCACAAACTTGATCTTGGTCCCCTTGGGCACATTGTGATCGAAGCGCACCGAGTAGCCGACCATGCCCTCCGCGCCTGGCCGCAGTGGCGTGCCAGCCTCCTTGGCCACGCGGTGCGCCAGCGTCGTGGCGGCGACACGTCGCGGCTGGGTGATGGCGATGACGCCGCCGACGGCAGCCTCGCGGCCCGTGTCGTCGACCTTGACCGTCCTGCGGCGGCACCACGACTCGGCGGTCAGGAACTGGGGCACCTGCGTCGACTTTCCGGAACCCGTCTCGCCGACGAGAACGACAACGTCGTTTAGGCGGACCTTGGACTTGATCTCGTCGCGGTGGGCCCAGATGGGGAGCTTCTTGCGGGATTCGAGAAGCACGGGGTCTTCCTTCCAGCGGGACGTAGGGCCGTACTTGGTCGAGGATTTGTCCTTGCGGGGCCGGGATGAGACGCCATCTTCTTTGGACAGAGAGCGCTGAGGCTTGGAGGCCTTGGAGACTGATGTGGCTTTGTCTTTGGTATCGCCTTCGGTTGATGTTGAGGCGCTCACTGCCGGGGTTGCTGCCTGCTCCGGTGCGGGCTTCTTTGCCGGCGGGTTGAGGTAGCCCTCAAGGGAGATGATCTTGTTGCCGACTTTGACCACATTCGGGTTGTTGAGCTTTCGCTTCTTGCTCTTGGGCTCGCCGCCCTTGGGGTCTGACATGGCGATGAGTTGGTGGTTGATTCTTACAGTTGGTTGGTGTTGCTGAGGCTCCCAGAAAATTTGACGGGGTCGATGTTGCCGCTATTCCCACAGGGTTATGGAGACGGATCCACACCCCGATGAGATGCACACATGGACCCTGCTTGGCCCGACAGGTGCGCTTCATAGCCCGTCTTTCTTGGTACTGTATAAATCTTCCCAAGACTTTCTCACGATAAGGTTATTTGCCATATACCTGTTATATTTATGTACCTTATTTTAAGGAAGAGAGCAAGTTGACTGGGCATGGACATGCGGATTTGGAACATTGATCATACGTGGCACCATCACTTAACCAGCATTTCACTCTCGCAGGCATGCAGAATGATGCAACTCCATTACTCCAAAAGTAAAATGCTATCAGTTCGTCACGCCTCGACACCGATCTATTTGATGCGATCAAGACGGGCCCTGTTGAGCCTGACGCCATCATCCACCATATCCGTCTAGTGAAAGTATCAGCAGGAGCTCTGGGTCCGTCAACCGCAAACACGGAAACACTCACCTTCTCATTGATCCTGTCGGCGCTGACAATCTGCCTCTGGACCGTCTCGGTCTGCGCCTTGGCGACTCTGTTGAGGATGGACACGGCGCCACCGAGCTCGTCCATCTGGCGATCAATGGTCGCCTCGTCCTCTAGCGCCTGCTGAGCGTCAGTATGCTGGTCGCGCGCGGGCATGCGCGCGAGAGACGTACCTGGTTGTTCTCGTCGTCGTCCTCGTCGAGGAAGACGTACTTGCTCTTCTCCGCCGCAGATGACTTGCCAGAAGCACGCTGGCCGTCGGACCCGATGTTCAGGCCGCGCATCGTCTTCTCCATCTGCTGCGATGAATCCCAGCCGTTCTTTCTCGTCTCGTTACGCAAGTCTCGCTCGGCGCTGCAGCACGGTCAGTCATGCGTTGAATTCTTCTTGCTGCGATCAGAGTGAAGTACTCACCGGTGGTTGTCGAGCACCCGCTGCTCGTGCTCGGCGGTGCGCTTCGTGTTGGTGAAAGGGTTGTTGACGTGGACCGCGAACATGGACCTGTTCAGGCTCTTGAGCTTCTTGGCCCGGTCCGCGCCGATCTTGTTGTAGTTGGCCGCCTCGTCGAGGCGCTTTTCCGTGTTGATGAGGCGCTCCTCGTCCCGCGCCAGGATGTTCATCGTGTTGATGCCCGTGTCGGCGGCCTGGTGGGCGAGGGCGATGGACCGGTTCAGCGAGTTGATCGACTCCTGCCTGGTGTCCTGGATCTGCTTCTTCACGTCCTTGACCTCCTGCGCCTCGAGCTCCTCCTCGGTGAGCTCGCGCTCGGCACCGTAGCCGCCGTAGGGGTCGCCGCCGGAGGAACCCCCGGCCTGTCCGTAGCCGTCGTCGCCGGAGGGGCCGGCTTGCTGTCGCTGCTGGGTGCGCTGCTGGGCGCCGGAGAAGAGCTGGTCGCGCTGGGCGTCCGTGTCGTTCGAGTTGGTGCGGCCGAGGCCACCGTAGCCGCCCGGGCCTCGTGCCGCCGCGGCAGAGGATGCGCCGTATCGGTTTGCACCGCCGTAGCCTCCGCCGCCGCCGCTGCCGCCGCCGCTGCCGCCGCCGCTGTCATAGCGGTTGTCGCCGTATCCGCCTGAGGCGCCGTACCTGTCGGCGCCGTAGCCGCTGCTGGACCGCTCGCTGGCGTCGCCGTAGGGTGGGGGAGGTTGCGAGTAGGTGGAAGCGCCGCCGGCAGAGGGGGTTCGTCGGGGACCGGGGCCGCTGGGTAGACCGCCAGAGCCGCCACCACGGGGAGCGGACTGGAAGCCGGGGCGCTGCTGCTGGTAGGGCGCGGGGCTGGCGGACTTGGAGCTTTGGGCGTAGGGGTCGTTGGCTGGCGGGGCTTGAGCATATGGGTTGTCGCTGGCAGGCGGCTGGGAGGACTTCTTGCGACCGAAGAGGGCATTTCGGGACGCATCATCGTCGCCGCCGTCGTCGCCACCCTTCTTGCTGCCAAAGCCGAACTTCTTCATGGTGGCGGATGGATGGGTCGAGTCGGGTGGTCGATAAGGGGGGTGTGGTTGTCGCCTTTCGCGTAGGTGGGATTCGAGCGTCAATAGGTATCGGGGTGCAGGTCGAAATCAATCTGGATTGAGGGGGAGGAATGGGTTTTGAATGCTCGGCTGACAAGGTGGCAAAGGTGAGCCCAACTCCGACTTTGTCTTGGGTTTGTTTCGAGGAGAGAGGTTTGGGATGCGAAGGTCTGAGCCCGACAAGGGGACCCCCAAGGCGTATAGGGCCGCCCCTACCCCCCCAAAGTCGCCCAAGACCGCTGCTCGCCAGAGTCCAAGCCCCTAATGCTGATGTGTGATGGGGGGCTGAGGCGGGGGGGAACGTGAGGCTCCACTCCTCCCCTCCCTTTGTGCTGTGCTGTGCTGGGTACCTGTCTGCCTTTAACCAGGTGCCTCAGTACCTTGTGCTCAGCCTCCACTACGACGGGCCCCACAAGTCTCTACCTGCCGCCGCCAGTCCCTGCATGTGGTTCGCTCCTGGCGGTCGTCATGGCGTTAGCGATCGATCTTTCGGAGGGTACGATCTTGAGGAGGTTGCGTACGACGCATCTCACTCAGCCTCTACTCTTCGAGCTGAAATAGCAGCGGGACGCAGGGCGACCAATACCACGATTGGGATGATTCAAAGGCAGTCCGGGAAGAACCGTTTCGACTTGCCCAATATCACACATCTCCACATGCCGCTGCCTGTTCCGTGCTCACAATGTTGGCATAACATCGCCATGGAACCCCCGGCCAGTCAGCCAGGCATCCCTGGGTTACAATGGTCGGCGGATCGTCCTGGGCCGAGTCGTTCGACCGGACCAGCAGATCCTGACTCGCCCCCGTAGCGCCGAGCTCGCAATAGCTATCAAAATATCCTGATATCTTTTCTGTCGACATGGACATGAGTCCCATCCCATCAATCGTCACCATATTTTAGCACTCTCTTTCACGGAATGGCAACGACACGGGACGCCGAAGAGGAGCGTCTTGTCGACGAGCGCGCTCCTCTCCTCGACCGCGTGGGGAGCGATGAGGCACCCCCCGATCGCAAAGTGCCCGACCAAACCGCCCGCCGGCTGTATCTGTCGCATTTTCTGTCGACATGGAATTCGCGCGTCTTCGAGTTCGGTGCCGTCATCTACCTGGCGGCCATCTTTCCCGACACGCTGATGCCCATGTCTGTCTATGCATTGATACGTGGCCTATCCGCCATCATTTTCGCCCCAGCTATCGGACAGTACATCGACGTGGGCAATCGCCTGCAAGTGGTCCGCATATCTATTGGTACACTCTCTGCCGCTATCGTTTCCCGTGCCTGCGTGCTAATGGCAGTGACCAAGTCTTTCAACGCATCGCCGTGGCCATCTCGTGCGCCGCCTTTTATGTCCTCGTGCTCGGGCTGCCCCTTGGGCGGGTAGGGGAAGCAGTCATGCTCGTGCTCCTGTCATTCTTCGCATGCGTCGAAAAGCTGTGTTCCATCATGAACATGGTGTCAGTGGAAAAGGACTGGGTCGTCGTCGTGGCAGAAGGGGACCAGGAGGCGTTGCTACGCATGAATTCGCAAATGCGCCGTATCGATCTGCTCTGCAAGCTTCTGGGGCCCCTCTTCATTGCCCTGTTTGAGGGCATATCGCCTCAGACGGCTGTCTTTGTCAACTTTGTGATGAACGTTGCTTCCGTCGTCGTGGAATACTACGCCATAGCCCGGGTCTACAACGATGTCCCGGCGCTGCAAGAAGTGAAGCGGACTCCGGCATCAACACTGGAGTCAAGAAATGGAGAGACGTCCGACGAGCCCGAGGGCCCCTTTTCCCACTGCCGAAAATATATCAAAGACACGGCAAAGCAGTCTGTCGCGGACTTCAGCCTCTACTTCCGCCATCGGGCCTTTCTCCCCTCGATCGCCGGCGCTCTTCTCTACCTCACCGTTCTCAACTTCGCTGGCCAGATGGTCACATACCTGCTGGCGACGGGTTTCAGTGCTACCGTTATCTCTCTCGCCAGGACGCTGGGGGTAGCCTTTGAGGTCTTGGCTACCTGGGTGGCGCCCTGGCTGATGGGACGCATTGGGCCGGTTCGAGCAGGATTGTGGATGAGCACCTGGCAAGTCACGATGCTGGTCGCAGGCATTGCCGTCTTCGTGGGCTTCGAAGCAGATCGTCCCTATATCTCCACTCTCGCCCTTGTCGGCGGTACTATATTGAGTCGACTCGGCTTGAGAGGCTTCGACATGTGCACGCAGATTATCGTGCAAGAGGTACGTGCATCGACTGTGTTTCGTGGCAGATTGTATATCGAAGTACTGACATGGTGATTAGGACGTCGAGCCCGAGAGCCGCGGAGTATTCTCTACGGTCGAGGCCGCCTGGCAGAACGCCTTTGAGCTCCTCTCCTACGTTGCGACCATTGTCTTCTTCCGCCCGGAGCAGTTCAAGTGGCCGTCAGTCATCTCCGTCGCGGCCGTCGCATCCGCGAGCGCGACGTACACCGTCTTTGTGTACATCAGAAGGGGTCACCTGTTGCATCTGGATGCGCTGGCTGGGCTTTTGGGCAGCCGGAAGGCGAAGCAGATGGAGAGGGAAAGGGCTCTTGGCCGGATCACGGCGAGATCTGATCTGTAATTGTGCCGGGTGTATCGAAGTAATATGAAGCGCAAATACGTTAAGGCGATTCGCCTGCTTCCCGTGAACCCGTTTCTACCAAAGCAATCTTTGACGTCAGGCCGTGTCCGATTCGATAGAGGTGAGTAATGCCGCCGTTGGCTTGTGAGGTTGAAGACGAGCATCGGCACCGTTATGACCTGACATTGACTGGGTTTAGGCGTATGAAGGCCTCCTGCTAGTGTATACTTCCACAGCCAGCTGTACCCTGCATCTGAAGCTGGTACCCACATAACTCCAGGCTGTGCAGCCAAGGTAACATCAGCGGAGCTCCGGCCTGCGTCACACCGGGTAGACTCACCACCACCCGAACCTGGCCACTCATTTCATCAACATCTTCTCGGGTCCATCGCCTGATGCCATAATCTTAATCCTATTTCCTCACTGACGCTCAATCACCACAAAGACTTCATTCCATTGCTTAAGCAGCTATGTCGTCTCTTCACTGAGCACACGTTGTCCACCAACTTGATTACCGACCTACAGGCACCAGAACTCCAAGATTCCCCCAGACTGCCAAGATGATATCTCGATTACACACGGTTGCAAATGGCCTTCTTTCGATCTTAAATACTTCCGCAATACGAACCATCTTCTACAACACATTACTCCCCATAGCTCTCTAAATACCCCCGCCATACGAAGCCTCACCGGCTCCGACCGCCGAGACGCGAACAGCCGCAATCATGGCCTCGGGTTCCATCTTCACGTTCGACGCGGACCCTCAGAGGGTCTCGTCCCCCTGGCTAGGACCCGATGACTCCGCCGCCAGGAAGCCGCCTGCCTTGACCCCCCAGCCCGCGTCCGATGACCAGCCGTTGGAGCCCGTCATGCTGTCAGACTGCGGTGTAACCAAGCTGGAAGCCGAGCCGCAGGAGGGCCCGACCGAGTACAAGCTCCACCTGCTCCTTCGCCCCCGGAGACGGTACAAGTCCATGAGCACCGTGCCCGACTCGAAACGCGCCGCCGCCGTCAAGATTGAGCCGCGGGGCATCTCGTCGTCGTCGACCGAGTCTCGCCAGATCCGCCTGCAGCAGCTGACGACGCAGTTGCTCTGGCGGCTGCAGCAGTCGTCGCCGTACCACGTGTTGAAGCCCAAGGATCTCGTCATACCCAGGCTTCCCGACGATACCGTCGATCTAAACCAGGCGCTCAAGCTGCAGAAGCCCGTCCTCGGATTGGAGGAGTCCCGCGGGGCGCTCTACGAGATTGGCGTCTCCGACGATGGAACGCTCATTGGACTGACCCAGGACGAGATGGACGAGAGCATCACGACACTGAGGGTCATGGCCGCGACCCTGGGCTGCAGGGTCGACCTCCTCCGCGAAGTCATCGTGGGAGAGTGCGAGTGGCCAGAGACGACTGAACTCATCGACAACGGCGCTTCCTACCCAGCCCAGACACTTCGGCACGGGACGTTGCGGGTGGCCGAGGCATTTGTGACGCCGGACTTCGGTTCTCGAAATGACAAGAAGGGATCGAAGAACGGTGCTTCAAGACAGGACGCAGCTGAAGGTTCCGGCGGTGAGAAGAGCGAGAGTCCGAGCATGAGCAGATCTACGACGGACCAGTTGAGAATCACCCTGACAGGCCCGACCACCTCCGGCAAGTCAACGCTGTTGGGCACACTCTCAACCAGCACAATGGACAACGGCCGTGGCAGGAGCAGGCTCAGTCTCTTCAAGCACCGCCACGAGGTCGTCTCCGGCTTGACCAGTTCTGTTGCGCAGGAGCTTCTTGGTTACAAAGACGATGCCATTATCAACTACTCGAGAGCGCACGTCGAGTCATGGCTGGATATTCATTTCGAGTCGGAGAACGGCCGCCTTGTTTTTGTGTCTGATTCGGCTGGACATCCGCGCTTCCGGCGAACTATTCTTCGGGGCCTGGTCGGGTGGGCACCTCAGTGGACGGTCTTGTGCCTAGCAGCCGACGACCTGGAAGCCAACTCGGCGAAGGATGGCATCAGCTCCTCGGCGCAAGACGTGCTGGGCTCGGATGGCGCCAGCGTTGACTTGGCAAGGGCGCATCTCGAGTTGTGCCTGAAGCTGAAGACTCCACTTGTCGTGGCCATCACGAAACTGGATCTGGCCACCAAGGCCAGTCTTCAGAGAGTCCTGGGCAAGGTCTTGACCCTTATCAAGGAAGCCGGGCGAACCCCCAAAATCCTCCAGCCTGCCCAGAACGAGCCTCTGAGCCCGTCAAATATCCCCGCGTCAGATTCCGCCAAGGTAAAGGGAGCATTGGGCAACATGAGCGAGCAAGAGGACCTTCTCAAGCTGGTACCGATCGTTCTCACAAGTGCGGTGAGTGGTGCAGGTATTGGCCTAACGCACGCCCTGCTCAAAGAGCTTCCTCTACCCCCTCCTCCAACTGCCCACGACTTTGTCGGAATGGCCTTGAACCCAGAGCAGCCATCATCCGTGTTCCACATTGATGACACATTCAGCCGGCCCGCGGATTTTACCTCCATCACCGACAACGTCTCGCATTCCGACATGGGCATCGTGGTGTCTGGCTATCTGCGGTTCGGTCAGCTTTCCGTGGGCGACACCATCGTCGCTGGGCCGTTCCCTTCTGGTGACGACGACTTCAAGGGCAGAACGCCAGAGGAACGACCGTCGCCTGGCGGTGGCTATGGTCTGTCTATATCCCACCCGTCGTCCGCCGAGCTGGCCAAGGTGGCGATTCGTAACGCCGTCGCCGCCTCCACCATCAGGGGCGAGTGGCACAATGCCAGGATCGTCAGCATCCGCAACCTGCGACTGGGCGTCAGGACCCTGGCGGCTGGCCAGGTGGGGACGATTGGCATCCTGCTCGACATGCCGCCCGAGACGGCACCGGAGGGCTTGGAGCCGCAGCCACGGGAGCCGCCTCGCATTCGCAAGGGCATGGTCCTCGCGGTCCCGTCGCAGCACATGGTCAAGACGGGCATGTCCCTGCAGGCAGCGAGCGGCCTGACGGCCATATTCCACGACCTCAACGCTGCGTCGCTGATGATCGGGACTCTTGTCAATGTCTACTGCGGGACAGTCCGGGCGGCCGCTCGTGTGCTAGGGCTGTCTACGATTCGAGCGCGCCACGGCTCTCAGAAGGCCATGTCTGCGATCGAAGAGGTGGAGGAGATATTCACTGTGGACCAGGAGGAGGACGCCATGAAGCCTGCGGGGGTGGAAGTTGTGTTGGAACTGCTGACGAGCCGGGAGTGGATCGAGCTGGGTTCGCAGATTGTGATTTTAGAAGGTGGGCGGAACGATCGGTCGGGGCTGGAGGGGTTTGTCGGAAACATCGTAGAGATTGTCGATTGAGCGCTGCTTCTTGATTTCCTGTTTAGTCGTTGTTATAGAGCATTGCGAGAACACGAGTTGATATTCACGACTCCAAGGGTGCAGTTGGCACCGCAAGGCTCAAATGCGATGCGCCACGTGTATCCATGATATCGAACAACCATCTTTTCAAGGTCTATGTACCCATGTGTACGCCATTTTGACTCCCGACGCCATCCCATGCCTGCCGCCCGGTGTGCGCCGTATCACGCCCTCACGATGCCGAAGAACAGCGTCCACGTCAAGATGAACCCAGGCAGACCGCTGAAGATGCCGCCCACCCAGAAATCGAACGGCTGTCGGTAGTAGCGCGCGGTGCTCAGAGGCGGCAGGCCGGCGGCGGTGGACGAGGGGGCGATGCGGAGGAGATACGTGAGGATGGTGACGAGGGCGGCGAAGGCGAAGTAGAAGAGGAAGCCTGCGTAGGATTCGAGACCGAGGATGCCGGCGGCGACTCCGAAAAGGGAAGCCGTCACATTTTGAAGGTTGGAGAGAGCCTGAGTTGGGCGTTAGAGATGACGATGCGAAGGGGGGGCGGATCGTGGCGGGTGTACCTTTGTGTTGTGGATGACGGATTCTTGTACGATGGGGGAGATTTGATAGTCGCGTTCGGAAGGCATTGTGGTGGTTGGCGGCGGCGGCGGAGGGCGGCGGAGGGTACGGGGTTGATAGCTTGCGCGTGTCTGTCGTAGCTTGAGGTTTCGAGATACAGGCAACGGAAGCTGGAAGCTGTCGAACGTCGTGCCTCGCCCCACTACTGCTGCTTATTGTGGGGTAGCTGGTTCTCAGAGGCTGCGTCACGTGAGAAGGTCGTGCGACGAGCGCGAGACACGTTGGATGAGGGCGGACCGTAAAAACGAAAGTCGCCTGTAATGCCATGACTATTGGTTTGGCCTCTGTATCTGGGTCTCACCTGCTAGTTCACTGAGCGATTCATATAAAGGTCGAGAGCGGTATCGCGGGCCGAAACGAAGCAGTTGGAATCCAAACCCAGGAAGTAACAATCTACGCGAGGCACCACAGCTTCAGGCAGACATCCGTCCTCTGGAGTCCGGAAGCCTGGCCTTTGCAGTCTGTGCCGACTGGTCGCACACAAATTCTGCATGTTGATTTCCGCTTCGGCGTACAGCTCAGCTTGTGTACACAGACTATCACCAAAACGGCAGGGGGAGTATTGAACCAAGGCAGAATGACTGCCAGCCTCGCAGTGACCTTGCCTCCAATTTCGTAGAAGAGCTATCCTCCTCCGCTACCCCGCGCGCGCGCACTTCGACACACAATAACTCCGCACCTCCGCATTGTCACGTCGACGATTGCCATTGGTAATGTCTCGGCTACCTGTGTTACCAATGAGCATCCAGACAACTTCAACGGGTATTTCAGCGAGGGAAGTAGCGGCCCCTCGTTATTCCCACACCAGGGCCTCCCGAAGCGTCTGCTTCCCAGCATATAATCCCAGACAGACAGCTGTCCACTATGCCTCTAGGTCCCCCATATATCACACTCTTTCTTGTTCCCACGACAGCCAGAAGTCTTGACCCTGTCGCTCATTTCTTCGCCTTACAATATGACGGTCATACCTCTCCGCCAGGAGCTCTCCGATGCTTCCCAGCGCCTCTGGTGGAAGGAAGCTACGATCTACCAGATCTACCCAGCCTCATTTCGAGACAGTAATGGCGATGGTCTTGGGGATGTCCGGGGTGTTCTAGAGAAGCTCGACTACCTCCAGAACCTCGGCGTTGACGCAGTCTGGCTTTGCCCCAGTATGTACCAAGAAATGTAGCCTTGTCGTTGAGGATTGCTCCGACAGTCTTTACAAATAGGGAGGCCTGACCGTACTCATGACAGTTTTTGCTTCGCCTCAGATCGACATGGGCTACGACATCTCCGACTATCGTGCGATTCATCCCCCCTATGGGACTGTTGAGGACGTTGAAAAGCTCATTGCTGGCTTGCATGACCGGAACATGAAGCTGATACTGGATCTTGTGGTCAATCATTCATCTGACCAGGTACACTCTGATCTCTGTCTTTTCCTCCAGGTAACTCTGCTGACTATCTCAGCACGAATGGTTCCAAAAGTCGAGGTCATCAGTTGATAGTCCTTGGAGAGACTGGTACATCTGGCGGAAGCCGAAGTACGATGCGGCTGGTAACAGACAGCCCCCCAACAACTGGGCTGCCGCATTTGGAGGCAAGTTCATGCTCTCTGACGCATGTGTATGGCCATTTTCTAACATTCAAATTCGGTAGGAAGTGCTTGGACGTACGATGAGACGACGGACGAGTATTATCTTCACCTATTCGCCCCTCAGCAGCCAGATCTGAACTGGGACAATCCATCAGTCGTCCAAGAAGTACACGATATTATGGACTTTTGGCTCAAAAAAGGAGCCGACGGCTTCCGCATGGATGTGATCAATTTCATCTCCAAGGAACCCGGACTTCCAGACGCCGAGGTCACCCGGCCCGATCAGCCTTACCAGGACGCTACAGCCCTCTTCTGCAACGGGCCAAGGCTTCACGAGCACCTTCGAGGCTTGCGGGCACTCTTGGACAAATATGATGCATTCAGCGTCGGCGAGATGCCCGGTGTCAAAGATGACGAGCAAGTCGGTAAGATAGTCGCGGCTGACAGAAAGGAGCTTCATACTATCTTTCAGTTTGATATGTAAGTTGTCCAAAATCATCAGGACTAGTGGCTTGCTAACGAGAGGCGAAATAGTGTTGATATGGACATTGGATCTGGCGGCAAGTTCTCCCATCACGCGTGGACTCTGCCTGATTTCAAGAAAATCATCAACAGATGGCAGACATTTGCCCGGAGAGTGGGCGGCTGGAATGCAATGTTCTTGGAGAACCATGACCAAGCTCGCTCAGTCTCCCGATTCACACGTCACAGGCCTGAGCACCGAGACTTGGCGGCCAAGATGCTCGCCACCTTGCTGTGTACTCTTGGAGGCACTTTGTTCGTCTATCAGGGCCAAGAGCTTGGTATGGGAAGCCTGCCCAAGAGCTGGGGCATCGAAGAGTACAAGGACATCGAGACTCAAAACATGTATCGAGAGTATGTTGTGACTAGATTCGGCATGAAGCTTCAGTGTACTGACTTTGCTTTCAGGGCAATGAAGAAATTGGCTGGTGACGAGAAAGGAATTCAAGAGCTCTGGGCTGAGATTCATCTCAAAGCACGAGATCATGCCCGCTCCCCCGTCCAGGTACGTTGCTTCTCATTTGCTAGAGTGACAAGTATCTAATCTTCGAATTTACAGTGGAACGCATCGGAAAACGCGGGCTTCACTACCGGGTCTCCTTGGATGAGAGTCAACAACGATTACGATCAGTGGAATGCTGAAGCAGAAGAAGGCGATGCGAAGAGTGTGCTCCATTACTGGCGCCGAGGTTTGCAGATCCGGAAGAAGCATCTCGACCTACTGATCTACGGCGCTTTCGAGATGCATGACCCTGAGAACCCGTCCGTCTTGAGTTACAGTCGAATTTCCGACGAAAGCAGAGAGCAAGCCTTCGTCATCCTCAACTTCACAGACGAACCCTACAAGTGGCCGGTTCCTATCGAGAAGCGGACGCTGGTGGGAGAACAAAACGTGATTCTGTCGACTTATGGAGCTGAGAGTTTGCCAAGCTTATCTGCTGAGGGGGAGCTGTTGCTGCGTCCCTTTGAAGGACTTGCTTTTGTTGGTTCACACTAAATCGTAAAAGCTATGACTTTCTCAATTCTATCTGCTCCCTGGCTAGAAATCGAGATTTGGCGTTGAAATAGCCATAGATGAAACTGATTAAGCCCGCTGTGCAAGCATTAGCCTCTGGACACTAGCCTGCCGCTCAACCGCGATAGGAGGAACGAGAAAATGTTCTTATTAGCTAGCACAAGCAAGCTGAAAAGCGTTGAGTAAGGGCCCTGTTGCTCGGTCGAACAGGTATAGGCCAATTATTAGTAGCAAAAGAACACAGCCCAGTCTACTAAGTTCGGTCCCAGAGGTGTCATGGCCAGATGAAGATATCGACGGATAGCGTTGCAGAGCTCGTCGATCATCTGCATTCAACGGCCTGGCGGTTCTTGCGCCGCGTGCTCTACCGCGAAGTAAAACGCCCGTCCTCGATGACAGGTAGATTAGCTCGTCGCTCGCATACAAAATGACCTGAAAAGTGATGCCCGAAGGCAATACGGACAGACCTATGTCTCTGATTAATACTGCCTTTTCTCTAAGGTAGACTGTAAACTACTCCCAGCCGTGTGGTGTGTTTTTCCTTCAGATGAAGCAACGTTTTTGTGACTTAGAATGACTGTCAAAATGATACAGTTAATTGGAAAAGCTCGCTAGGGTTCTGAGTATATCACACGTCAGGCTTCAAGCTCTTCTGCAGAACACGGCTCGGATGGAAGTCTCTCTCAAGCACTTGTGCCGCGGCCAGAGAGGCTTCGGCCATCGACCGAGTTCTCTCCTGATCACTTTCCGACAGCTCTGCTCCAAAGCTCTCCTGGCCCTGAATGCAACTGAGCAGAGCATCGCGGCGTGGATGCGGCACGATTATGTCGTCCATCCATCTCGTAATCTTGCTCTTGCTGAAAGCCTGGATGGCACCCATCATGGCCACTCGCCCACCAAACTCATAGCTCTTAACGGCAGCATCTACTCCCTCAGTCTGTAGCCACGAGTGAACAAGACCGGACCGCGGAAAGATGGTGAAGAACGCCCAATGAAGCCCGAGGAGTGCTACCAGAGCAACTCCGTCCCAGCCTTTTTGGCCGGCCACAAACGTCATAGCAACAAGCTGAACCATGTTTGCGAACCAAAACCAGGAGGCAGCCAGATTCACTCCCTCGCCAGAGGGCACGCTGAACATGGGTTTGTTGAGCAGCGTATCGACGACACCGCGATCTCCAATCAAGAGGTTCCACTCGGTTGCGTTTTGATGAGAAGCCACGAGCATGCAGGCATCGTGTGATTCGTTGTTGTTGAGGTAACCTGCTGGACGTTCAACCCTGATAAACCAAGAGACCGCTTGTGAAATTGCTGAGCTGATGACAACAGCGGTTGTACCGTAAGCACCGACAAGTCCGAGGACGGCGGACAAGGCTAGGAGGCAGATGAACGAAGCGATTCGAAACCAAGTGCTGTCTCCTAACTTGATGCAAAAGCCAAGTAAGGTTCGGGACGTCGGTTTCCGATGGAAGTAGAAAACATTGAGGACTTGAAACCTCCTTTGAGGTGCTTTGTTCGGAGCCTCTGACTTAACAGCCCTGAATTTGTTGCCGAATGCCGTCGATGATGTCGTGCCAGCTGAGGAGCTCTTGCCGTTCGAGAGATCCGACGAGGACCTTTCTTTCGTGGTGGTGGATAGATCCACAAGCTTTTCGGGCATTCTTTCGCGCTGCTCTGTCAAGCGCGCAAGGAAATATCGTGTTACTGCCGCACTCGCCGCTCCATTCGCGCAGGGGAAGACGCTTCCCCAAGAAACGTCCCAGACAGTGGTGCTGGAGCCGCCTCGAGTACTGGCATAGTCCAGAAACCGGGTGCCGTTACGGAGTAGCCTTGAGTAGCCGGATAATATTCCAAGCTTAGGAAACAGCCCGACAGGTAGTGCTCCCATAAGAGCTACATCGCCGGTTGTGAGGTAGTCATCTCGCTGATTCGCAAGATGGGTGACTAAAGGTAGAATAGCGCCCCATTCGGCGACTATGTTTGGCAGAGGAGGGCCCGGGAGATGTGAAGGTACATTCAGCGAGCCCAAGCTGGCTTGTTCGGGCGAGGAGAAGATGTCGAAAGGCATTTCAAGAGGTTGAATCTTGAATGCGAAGCGGTGTGTGTGTGGTGTTTGGCAGACCACCCAAGACACGTTTGAATGGGCTTTTAAGCCCTTAAAGAACCGAACTCGTGGTCAGACTGCGGATAGCGCCAGTATCTTTGGCCAAACTTTTATGGGTACCAAAAATGGGTTCGCCGATGTGGAAAAAGTGAACTGGAAGGGACTTTGAATATCATGATCAGCCCGACGGTTAAGGCTGAGTGGTACTGAGGGGAAATACCGCCTGTGTGCTGCTACAGTGTCATCTTTCGCTTCGCCACACCATGCATGTGCATTCACCAATCGAAAGCCCTTGACGACCCGCAAAGCCTCGAGAGGCTGTGCAGGGTCCCATCCAAGGAGGAACTTTGGGAATCTCAAGCAGCTAGGCTTGCACCTAGGCTTTCAGACAATCAACCCAACGCAGTGCCACCTTAGCTTTACTTCGCATAGCACATTCCCTCACCCCAGCACATTGCGCCGGTAAGTCGACCTCACCGGTGATCTTCAGAAAACTGTCCTTGCTCAAATGCCTGACGTCAATTCGATAGTTTCCGCCAGTCTCTACTTCGCAGGCCTGAGACGATCAAGAACATTGTGGAATTGGCCATGGACCATGACAGCGGCAAGGCTGAGAGCCTATCGGCAAATGAAGACTACACCTTGTCCATTCTCTCAAAGGAGTATTCGCCACCTCAAGCCGGTGACCTGACGGACCGCCTGTTTCGGTGGGAAGACTACCACACGACAACCCTGACGATGCCTGCTACTGAAGAGGGGAAACCCCCTCAGATCATCCATAAATACTATTCCCCAAAAGAACGAGCATCGATACTTCGCATAAAGTGTCAGGAATTGTACGATGCGGCAACAGACTCTGTGGACCACGTTCGGAAGCTCGAATCTCAACTTTCCACCTACCTTCATTGCGAATGGCGCCCGCAAATGTCGTTGGCCGAATTGGTGCGCAGAACGGTTGCAGTGCTCGAGCGGCTACCACAATTACCGACTGCGCTACCAGACAGCTTAGAAGACATACAGCAGCACTTCTTTGACGGTGAGAAGAAAACTCCCGGAACCCTCAAGGTCAACCAGTGCATTCCAGGAAACCTAGTCCGATTTGCGGCATATCATGTCATGGTCCAAGCACAAGAAGGTTTCTCGGATCGAGAGCTACAAGACGCGCTGAATGGGACTGGGGAGTTGATCCAGACCTGCGTCACGTTGGCAGAAGAAGGAGCTGGAGACTCGGCCGTCTGGTGCGTCGTCAGAGCGTACCTCTGGTCTTTCTGGCAGCGCGCAAGGATGCTATACCTCAGCTGCTTCCTGGTACAAGCCTTAGCCAGAGGCTTTGACCACGGCGTGGAGAGCGCGTACTGGAGCCGGAACTTTCAGATATCCCCTGGCCTGTCTCTCCGGGCTTTCACTGAAGATTCAGCGGCTCGAACTAAGCGGCCTAACATGTGCGGCTGGATGTTCGAGCTTCTTCGCGGCGATCCAAAGTGCACAGGCCTGGATTTTGATCTGCTCCATCGGCGGTTCGGCGATGCCTTTGGTGAGAAGACGCCTCGATGCCGGAAAGATGGACAAGCCGCATGTGCTGGAAACAACTGGCGCGAGTGTCTTCGATTCGACCGTACCGAGTCAGCGAATCAGACCGCACACGACCAATTCGTGGAGCACAGTACTGCTAACGAATCAAGGCTCATATGGGATGAGGCCTCATATCTTGGTGTTGAAGGTGCTCGTGCTGTGTCTATCGGAGAGACTGACGACAGCCTCAAGTACTGCGGAGCATCGAACCGGACAATGGCGATTTCCCACGTATGGAGTCACGGGCAGGGCGGCCGCCCTGATGTTGGGATTCATAAGTGCCTCCACGACCGGTATGTCAGGCTTGCGAAATCGCTAGGCTGTGATAGCTATTGGATCGACTCGGCGTGCATGTAAGTTTCCCTGCCAAAGCTATCAAGCTCGCTGTTGCCATTTTATCTTGAATCTTTTGAGCCTTCAAGCGCCGTTGACCCTTGCGATGATCAAATCAAGGTCATCTATCGGTAGCTGACATCTATGTTTTAGCCCCTCAGACGATGACCTGAGACGAGATGCTATTCGCTATATCAACGATGTCTTTTACAACAGCAAATGTGTTTTGGTCTGTGACAAAGACATCATGGACTTTGACGCAGAAAATCCGTCAACGGAGCGCCTGGAGAGTATTATCGCAGCAGTTTTATTCTGCGACTGGAACATCAGGGCGTGGACGATGCTCGAAGCTCTCAAGGGGCGCGGCCACATCAGTATCCTTTGCCGCGACGATCGCGTCATCAAGTTTGGGGATGTATTACAGCACGTAGGTGACCACGGCCGAATCGACTTAGCAATATTCACTCTCCTACTCCCGCACACGATTCCGTGGAGGAAGGAAGGCATGTCAAAGCTCATGCCTGACATCTTCCCCAACGACATCAACCTCGAAATCGTGGGCTCTTGGCTAAGCCATAGACCTGCAAGTCGCGAATTTGACGATGTTGTTATTTGGAGTCTGTGTCTAGGCCAGCACAGCCAGAGAGCGAGGCGTCCGGAACAACTCTGGGAGAATCAGACTCTTGTCAATACGGGGTTCTTAATGTCGAGCGCCCCACGGCTTACCATCCCAGGAAGAAGCTGGGCTCCCCGCACGACATTCGCCTTTCCTGACGGCAGCGAAAGCAAGGTGACGAGTGTTCATCGTCCTTTCGATAGCAGCTTTACCGCCCTCGCTAAGATACGTCCGGAGGGTATTTGGGCACGGTGGTGGGTGCACGAATGGGATCGCCTACCCACATTGCTGGGGTATTGCAGAAGAGGGTTTGAGACGGATCAGGAACGCAGCACACGACAGGAACTGCAGAAAGTGCGTCGTCTTCTGAACCTTCATGAGCGAAACTTTGCACTGCTGCGACCAGAGTACCTGTCCGTCAACACCCGTTTCGATGGGGTTCAGCAAACGCCAAGCTCTGCAAAGTCGGGCGTTCTGCTGGCTGTGTGTGAGTCTGACAAGAAGGAGGAGCAAGCACCACCTGGGGATTACCGTTTACGAAACTCGCCGTCGTACAAGTGGTTGTGGCGTGGCGTGTACGAATGGCCCCATGAGGTCAACCTGCCAGAGTTCCATTTGCACCAAGGATTCTGGATCGCATGAACGCGCAATTGAAGTAGCCCTGCAATGGCATATTCCAACGAGCCTTTCAGCTTCTAATGAGACTGCAAGTTCTTTACCATCGGAAGCCGCTCGTCTATCCTAAGTTTACACGGACCAATCGTCTCAATATTTAGAGAGTAATTCCAGTCACCTGCCTCTATTGGAAATACAGTGTAGAATCGAAGAGGGCTAGGATCTGGCAAGGCTACGTCAAAAGTGATCATGTTGAATAGGTACTTTGCCTGTACATATCTACGCATAATCCATCTCACATCTTATGCCGACATCCTCGTGACGTCTTAGGCCCGTCGGTTCGGTCGGCAGAGGTGTCACGGTTCTAGCGCACGGTCTAGTCTTATCGCCCGATCAGATAAGATCATCTGATAACTCCACCCCAAAAATGCTTCGTGTCTCAAGACCTTTCGCTCATCCATACCCTTACCGCTTCATCCGATTCAGACTTGCTTGAAAGCAATGGAGATATGCCTCTGTCAATCCATCTGCCAGTTGGCAAAGCAACATGACGAGAGCCGAGCTGAAAGCATGATCCCTGCACTGAACGACCATCTGGCGGATCTTCGGACCATTCTGTGCCAGTCCAGGTCACTCACGCGCGATGTCCGGTACCGGATCACACCGAACAGTCCACGGACCTCGAAAGCTCTACACGTAGACTCAATTGATCTCGCGACAGTGGATCAAGTATGCGTCCAATTCGATCAAGACCTCGACGGATTCTGGACAGCAACCGAAAACATGGTGCACCCCGACCTCCGTCGGCGCCTCGCCACTGTCGTGGTATTCCTTGCATCAAAGTTGGATCCCAAGTCACCGCTGCCACCCTTGGTCGTTAGGGCTCTCCAGGGACAGCAGAACTACACGGAAATTCGAAACTCAGGCAGGAAGTACATCAAGATCGCCCGGAAGCTCGGTGACTTGGGTGCAATCTCTTGGCTTCCCTTGGCCATCCCACCCTCTACGTAAGGGCATACTTCGCAGCTCTGTACCAAATGATGTATCTTCTAACACGTTAAAGTTACGAGAGGTATCTCAACATAGATGATGAAGAGGTCTTCGGTCATCTAAAATCTCTCGCGCCACCAACCGAGCCCTACACGAACTTCGTACAGCGCCTGGTTTTAAGCCAGCTCCAAGGTCAGTTGTCAATAAATATGCATGTCTACATATTTGAACTCTAACAACTGTCTAAGGCCCCTTATACTCCTACTACAATCTCTTTTCTGATCATGACGACTTCATCTCCGCCTCTGATCAGTTATTACTTCTCCTTTATGCTCTTGGAGACTGTGAAATCCCAGATGCTTTTCTGAGAACCGTGCTCACTCCTCGAAGGCGTTGGAACGCTGACGGCGAGATAGAAACCACAGGAGGAATAGAATATGGTCTGCCTGTTGAGCTCGTCCGCCTTATTTCGGATGGAGAAGCTCTTGACCTTATGGCGAAAAGCTCACAAGTCAACAAGCGGATTCTAGACGACGGCATAATCACATGGTCCTTATCTTCGGACTTGAGATCATACCTATCCCAAATTTTATCTCCCCAGACAAGGGATAAACTCGGAGACCTGGCTATGAAGCTGATATGCTTTGTCTGTCCGCCGTGCTACGAGGGTAATGTGCACTGGTAAGCCTGGCTTCTACAAGAGGATCAAGGACGGCCGCTGACAGCTATTCAAAGGTCTGCCTCTTTGAAGCTAGCTATCTGGCCGATAGTGCAGAAAGCTCTCGGGACGTTCAAATTGCAGGCACATCTGAGAACCCAAATGCTGGACGCAGTCCTGTACTTCTGCGAAAGAGATTCTGTCGACGTCCGCCGCCTTGCTGCCAAAGAATCGAAGGTCTTGTTAAGGAGATCGATGCCGTACTATCTTCATGCCTCAGTGGCGCTCTTCCACAGCATTCTTCATCGTCTTGATGGAGACTTCGTCAAGTCGGAGGCAACAATTCGCGATTTCATGTTCCGGGGCCCCAAACCCGAAACTCGTCGAGATCGTTCACTCTTGGGACGACTTCACATTTCTCAGATTGACAACAAGATTAAGTGCTACGACAATGACGTACCACAGTTCATCTACAAGTGGGCGGCTGAACAGCCTTTGTCCAGCTTGGACATCGAGGTCACATCCCGGCTCCAGAGCGCCGCAGCGCGCTTCTTCCAGTCCATTGGGGAATTCGGCGTGGCCAGAGCTTCTCTCGAACAGTTTATGACCTTGAACACGGCAAAACCGCTACGAGCCACATCGCGCTGCTTGCTTGTCTGCAGGCTTGCAAGCATTTATTGCGAGATGGGGGAGCCCGCAAAGGCCTTGGACATTCTCCAGCCGGAGCTCGCTAGCATCAACGATGCTGACCGTCCCCGCCGACTGTTCCGAAGATTACTGCTAGCTTTGGTTGAGGCAGACATTGGAATCGGCAGATTGGATGCTGCAGACTTGGTGCTCCAGCAGGTGAGAGATTTAATGCCTGCTGAGGTACACGACCTCTACGACGAGCAAGTACATATGCAGATGGTATTAGCCGGGGCTCGTATAGTGCATATGAGGCCCGGAAATCAAGAAAAGGCGGTAGGAAGCTGGAAACATGCCCTTCGAGAGGTGGAACGCATGCAAACCATGAAGGCGGGAGGTGGTTTCATCGCGGCCATGATTCATCTTTCCCTTTCTCATGCCCAGCTGGCCAATGGCGATAATGATGGCGCCAGGCATTCTTGGGCCACTGGGACCCAAATATTGAGGACGGAAGCTTGCGAGTTTTCAATTCCAATTGTCCCGACAACATGGCTAGATAAGATTGCGACGGAAGTATTTGACTTGCAAGGTTGGTCATGCCGAATGATGTTGCCTGGTGGTAGACCAGACATCACGTGGCCCTCATAGCAGATACGGCGGACATTGAATTCTGTTTACTCTGCGCCGAGAGAATGGTGTTTTAAAGGCATCAGCTGCCTTGTATTGACTTAATGCTCGTTCCCAGCCGCATCTGACGTTGCTCTATCAACCCACAAGTTTCAAGACGCAGTACATCTTCATGTCAAAATGTGCTTTCGATTCTGTTCTCCTTGGGCATCTAGAATTTTTTTTTTCTCCATATTCTGTTCCTTGTGAGAACGCAGAGCACAGTGGCTCGTGTTTCCTTGCTTGGCGCGGAACCACGCGTGCTAGCTATCAGATCGATTGTTGCTACATTTCTCACCTATATAGAGTAGCGAATGAATAAAACCCAAGCAGTAATAATCAAGCTGCACAAAAGGACAATTCCAGATATGGTGAACGATCTGGAGGGCTTGCGACCGACAGGTTCGCCGAGCTGACCCTCTCTTTCGATAACCATGCGCTTTTTCTCGCTCATGGTAAGAATGCCTGCAAGATATCTACACCAGAATTGTTAGCAAATGAACCTCAAAGCTACCGTCCCTGACCTGTTGGTGATTAACGTACCGTCTATCGAGTACACCATAGAACAGACCCAGACAGAACTCGAGGCCCTTGACAGCAACGAAGAAACCGACGACGCGCTCGTAGGTCTGCCCAGGGGTGATGTCCTGCAGTCTACCGGCAATCATGTCGACAACGACGCTGCCACTGTTGTTGAATGCCTTCCAGATTCCGAAAACAAGGCCCAGCTCGAGTTGGTTGGGTACCATCAGGGGAATGGATGCCAAGAAGGGCAAGGCGTTCATGGTGGATGCCAAAGACGCGATGACCATGGCTCCGAGGGCGTTGGTCTGGGTGTAGCCGATGAGGCAGTACACTATGATCCAGATGACCGACGTGATACTCACGAACACCATCCTGTAGCCGAAAAAGTCGAAGAAGGTGCCGACTAGGGGGGCGCAGATTACGGGAATTACCTGCTGGACCGCCGATGTGTAGCCAGCAAGTTGCTCCGTGGAGCCACGGGTCTGGGTGATGATGTCGGCATTCAGACCATTGAAGCCGCCAACCGTACCAGCTTGCAGGATCTGGGTACACACAACCAGCCAGAAGAACCGTGGAACACGGATGAGAGTTCTCCAATCAGGAAGGGCAGATGTGCGGCCAGTCTGCGGGATGGTATCGCCCATGGCGACCTGGCTGCCTTCATTCTGCGCCAGGGCTGCAATGCGATTTGCCTCTCTGGCCCTTTGCTGCCCAGTGGGCATCCGCGTCCATTCCGGACGGCTCTTCACCCACCAAACGTAGAAGATGTTTTGCAGAAGGTTGACGAAGCAGACGATGGCCGGAATCCATAATGCCCAGCCCCAGAAGCTCGAGGCATCTCTCATGGGTACGGCTGAGGCCTTGGCGGCAAGGACGACAAGTTTACCTGCATGCGTAAGATTACGTGTCAGTGCATTGCAAGTTGCGTACATGTGGTCGGTAATCTAAGAACTGACCAATTGACAAGTCGAGGCCGTATACCAGACCAAGTCCACGATGTTGAAACCAATGCGCGAGGATCTTCAGGCCTCGTGTCAGATCTATTTCCTTCATGTCGTAACTTGGAGCTGGTTGGACTAACCTTGGATGTGCAGGTCTCGATGACAGTGCTGCCGAAACCCATAATGACTCGGCCGCCCACCACGAGGCCAAAGGAGGTTTGGTTGGCTCCGGCCGCTGAAACAACGGCACCAATGAAGATGGCGACGGAACAGACTATCGAGCCCCTGACCATGAGCAAGAAGGTCAGCGGCGGCTCACTAGTAAAAACGAAGGAAGCCTATTCTTATTAAGAAAACAGCTTGCTTACCACTCAACGCCGTAGTGATCAAGACAGTAGCCTCCCAGAATAGGGAGAATGCTGTTCACTAGCGACGTAGCCGATGATATAGCTCCATACTAGAAAAGATCAAATTTTAGCTTGGGCTGTGTCTCGATCGGACAGGGGCAGTTTGCGTGTTGGCTACCTGAGCATTGGTGATATCCAACTCTCTGATGAGTGTCCCCTTCAGAGGGCCAAGGGTGTTTTCAGAAAAGGATGAGCCCCAGGACAACATGAGGCCACAGACCAGGGCTGTGATCTTCCAGGACAATGGGAACTCGCTAGGCTTGTCAGACTCATTGCAAGAAGAGTTACCAACTTCTGCGATCCCCTTCTCCTCGGAGTCGGAAAGCTCAGATGTGACAGCCGCATTATCCACGGCGGCTGTAGGCTCAATGATTGCTTTCTCGGAAGCCATGATAGCAAAGTAGGATACCAGGTCTCGTATGGGGCATGCAACCAGATGGAAGACTGGTGTGAGGAAAATGAGGAGGAAACAAGGAGAGAATGTTGTCGAGGTGACGATGGATGAGGTCTGATCTTATCTGATGAGACAAGTGTCGCCCAGACCATGCCACCATCGGTGGGTTGGGCCAGGTCGATCTGCACCTTAATTCCTGGCTGACTAGGTTGATCCACAATGTTCCCCGTCAACGGGGCTCGTTTGGCAGGCAGATTTTATTCGGGTACCGACTGGATGTCGACTACAACCTGATCCTTGCCGGTAACTTCCCCGAATGGGACTGGAGCGAACGGAACTGGGCCTCGAAACACGTTCACTATTTGAGCTTCGAGTCGGATGGCCCTTGCCAAGAAGTCGGGATAAAAGTGTGGCACGGATTATACTTTACGTACCCATAATGCGTCCACTGCGCCCCAATCCGACGACGAGTATCGCTGATGAATGCGGGTGAATGGGGGAGGGATTTTAAGAATTTGGATCGGTCTCTGGACCCTGGCCTGGGAAAAAAAGGGGGGGGGGGGGGGGGGGGGGGGTGGAAATATCAGGATTACGGGGCACAAGTCAACTCGAGTCAACTTGCCTCCAGACATGTTCGGATTCTTGCAATTTTTCTGCAGGAAAGCTTCTTCCCTTTCTTTCAGTTCCAACGCACATTGACCTCTCAGACCCTGCGGCTTGTTGCCACCATGAGCCGACCGGACATCAACGAGCAGGGTGAGCCGAGGGCGACGTCGGAAGAGACGCCACTTCTCCAGCAGGACACCGCAGCGCCATACGACAGCTTGGAAGATCCTCCGAAGCCTCAGGCCGTCTCGTGGGCCTCCATTCCCAACAAGGGTCAACTGGCTGTCATCGTCTTTGCCCGTTTGGCGGAACCCCTGAGTGAGCGGTCCCTGACATCGTACCTCTTTTTTCAACTGCGATGGTTCGACCCAAGCCTCGACGCATCTGAGATCGCCAGGCAGGCTGGATATCTCACCGCCGTATTTGCGGCCGCGCAGTGCCTGACGTCGATGTGGTGGGGACACGCCGCGGATAGTCCTCGTCTCGGTCGCAAATCGGTTCTCGTCATCGGACTCACTGGCTCGGTCATCTCGGCCCTGGGAATGGGATTCTCGACGTCCTTGCCCATGGCCTTCTTCTTCCGATTTGTGGCCGGTGCATTGAACGGGAACGTCGGTGTGCTCAGAACCATGGTCTCCGAAATCGTTGTTGACAAGCGGTACGTATCAAGGACGGCGATTCCGGGGCCAAGTTTCGCTCGGTTACTTACAAGTGAACAGACACCAGGCTCGCGCCTTTCTTCTGCTCCCAATGTGCTTCAATGTGGGTGTAATCATTGGACCTCTTCTTAGCGGTTTTCTTGCAGACCCGATTCATACGTTACCAGGCCTCTTCGGTCCAGGGTCCTGGCTTGGAGGTGTCAACGGCGTTGGATGGATGAGGAGCTTTCCGTACGCCCTGCCCAACTTATTCTTCGCCATTACTCTGGGAACGGCAGCTCTTGGTATTATATTTGGCCTTGACGAGACTCACCCACAACTCCGTCATCGGCGAGATCGCGGCCGCAACTTTGGGAAGTTTATGATCGCGACGGTACTGAGACGCGACACGCCAACTTACTCGTACGAGTCTATACGCAGTGACGAGTATGCATCAGACCCAGCTGCCCGTCCTTTGGAAGACGAAATCGAGGGTGGACGGGAGCCTGAGCCAGAGACCAAGCAAAAGTCCACCTTCCGCAGTATCTGGACCAGGAAAGTCTGCCTCAACATGGCGCAGCGCTTCCTTCAATCCCTACACGTCTCGGCATTCAACTCCATGTTATTCAGTCTCCTGCCGACACCCCAAGCAGATGGACATGATTTCCACTTGCCATTCCGGTTTAGTGGCGGACTCGGGCTCTCAAGCAAGAAGATGGGATTCGCCAACACGACCATTGGCATGATCGGCATCCCGCTGCAATTGTTCGTGTACCCGCGACTCATCGGCAGTCTGGGTGTCAAGAACTCTTATCGCTTCTTTCTGCCAATGGGCATCGTCGCATACTTTCTGGTACCCTATTTGGTGCTACTTCCGGCGGAAAACTCTGCCCTTGTTTGGACGTGCTTGTCGGTCGTCTTGTCCTTGCAGGTCCTGTCTCGAACGTTTGTCAACCCGGCGACGGTGATGCTAGTGAACGACTGTGCGCCTAGCCCAGACACGCTGGGGACGATTCACGGCCTCGCTCAGAGCATATCAAGTGCTGCCCGGATCTTAGGGCCGACATTGGGTGGCACGATTCTAGGCTGGGGGTTGGTCCACAACTTCGTAGGGCTGCCTCTATGGGTGTTAGCCTTGATCGCGTTGGCGAACTGGATTGTGGTACTGGGGATCGAGGACGTGAACATGCATCACTGATCTGATATCATGAGAGCCTAAGGTATATTACTGGCACATTTGAATCTTGGTTGTCTGATAGTCAGAGTACGTGTATCGTGGACAATGTCACTGTTTCAATTTAGACTCTATCAGACACTCATCTATGGATGTCACAACCAGATACCTATTCATCATCACTCTTTGCTAGGCCAGTCATCCAGCCTCTGACTGACTGAAGCGAGGCTTCGCATCTGCGCATTAAGGTCGCTCCGTTGCCGGGAACTCGCGATCCCTGGCGCGCGACTGTGATATCTACACACCCAGCGCCTGTCGCCTCATCCCCACCGCTAACCATATTTATGGGGCGACTACCACCATCTTGGCAGTTGCATTGCTCACGGTGAAGATTTCAGGCCAAGCTGGACCCCTGTCTTCAGGGGCTGATGCAATCTTTTTTTGCTCACCGTGAGAAAACTGGAAGCACCAAATCCCCTGTTCACGCCCTCGTGTGAGCGGGGCCCTATTATCTTATCAATCTAATCAGATCGATCTGATCATCACGAGTGCTTTTCATCCTCCTCCACGTTTCCAACCGACCTGGGTACTTTCTTACCGAGACTCGCCGGCATCTTGAGTTCATTGCCATGTCTGCACCGAAGCCCCCGACTGGCAAGCAGCTCAAGAATGAAGAAACATTAACGATCTACGCATTTTGTCTCGTCGGTTTAATTCTGTTCGCAGCATTGGTCCGTCGGTGGCACGTCTCGCGCAACAGGGCACTGCAAAGTTCTTCGTCATGTTACGGTCGCGCTCAAGATGTTGCCCGACGAGCGCGATGCCTGGTTTTTGAGTAAAAACACGAAACAATACAACAAGAAGAAAAACGTATTGACAAACCGCAGGAAACTCGAGATACGTCCGGCCTGGGAATGGTTCGGTCGGCCCTCGGCCGGCCTGTCGGCAATAGTCGGAATATTCCTCATGGTCAACATCTTTCTTTGCTCGACATCATTCGCTAGCCACGCATTGAATCATTTTGCTTCCAGATATGGATGGTAAATTTTCCCGAGACAGGATTGGAGATCCGCCCACCGCTAACACATTCGCTTTGACAGGATGGGGGCTGCCAATATGGCCTTGTGCGTCTTCTTTGCAATGAAGAATACACCATTGTCTCTCATATCAGCCGTTTCGCATGCCGAACTAAACGTCCTCCATCGAATCGTAGGCTATGCAGCTGCGCTGCTCATCCTCCTGCACGCTGTACTTTACACCGTTCACCTCGGTCGCCAGGACCGATGGGCCAAGTTTCTCGAAGGATCCGATCTGGCAGGCATCGGCGCCGGCATCTCCATGCTCATACTAACACTGACCGGCCTCTACAGGCAAGGCCGCTACGAGATGTTCTATGTCAGCCATGTCGCAGGTTTTGCAGCTGCGGTCATCCTGGCCGTCCTACACAGGCCAGACTGGGCGAAAAAGCTCCCCTACGTGATGCTCTTCATCGCCTGTCTCTGGGTGTATGATCGCGCCATCAGGGCAGCAAGGCTGTCATGGCACGCCGTCAACAACCGCGTCACCTGTCATCCGCTTCCGGGTGGCGGGACACGGTTGCTTCTCAGGAAGCCGTCCCTTGAAAGCGCGACCCCGGGGGCATACTGCTACTTGTGGATCCCGCGCGTTCGCCTTTTCCAAATGCATCCATTTACTATTGTCAGCAATGGCCCTGCTGGCCTGGAGCTCGTGGTCAAATCACATCAGGGCTTTACCAACGATCTTGGTGATTTTGCGACCGAGCGGCCAGGTTGTGCCACTTGGGTGTCACTGGATGGCCCGTACGGTTCGCTACTGGACACAACGAATTACGAGAAACTTCTTTTCATTGCGGGAGGAAGTGGTGCAGCCTTCACCTTTGGCTTAATGAACCGTGTGTTGCATCGGTCCGGAAGACTGGTATCACAGTCCGTCGACTTCACGTGGACAGTGAAGCGAGCAGGTGAGGCTCACTCCTAGCCATCATGTACTCAGGTGGTCAATTGCTAACCAAATAGAACATCTGAGCTGGTTCGGCGAATACCTGCAGGATCTTGCGAGACCCGAATCAGCAGTCAACCTGAGCTTGCACGTCACAGGGGAGGAGCCCAGCTCAGCGGGTAGTCAGGGGGTCGTTGTTTTCCCAGAAGTCTCCGATCTCGAGAGAAAGTCGGAGACTGGCGAAACTGGACCTCTTCTGAAAGCGCCTGCCATCAACAAGACCGAGCATGCTCCCAAGGTTATTTTCGAGTACACGAAGTTGGACGTTGCAGCAGTGGTTTGCGATGCGATCCTCGGCATGGGGAGTCACGACAGGATTCTTGTTGCCATATGCGGGCCAAAGTCGCTCATGAATGCAGTAAAAGACACGGTAGATGATTGTCGGGCGAGAACAAGCAAGAGGATAGACGTTCACTGTGAAGACTTTGGGGGGTCTTGAGCAGATAAAGATAGAAGGTAGAGTTTCAAATAGACCATCCCGGCGGCAGCGGCCGGGATATCTTGGGCTCAACAATGGCATAGTCGCAAAACCTGTCTTTTCCCACACTTGGCATGGCTGTCTGCCAAACCTCTTTGTTTTCAGAAGAGCTCCGGGTGACTGTTAAGGGGTATAGATGCCTCGCGCCCCAATGCCTTAGCCCCGCGATCCCCAAACCCGCCCGCATTTCCGACGAACGGGTGGGCGTAGGCGACTCCGCA
The DNA here is from genome assembly GCA_002851755.1 of Verticillium zaregamsianum. Classification (NCBI taxonomy): domain Eukaryota; kingdom Fungi; phylum Ascomycota; class Sordariomycetes; order Glomerellales; family Plectosphaerellaceae; genus Verticillium; species Verticillium zaregamsianum. The sequence goes on along the minus strand of NMXM01000001.1, from coordinate 3,809,125 downwards.
CGACCCTCTCGAGCGGCATCTCGCTTCTATAGTCGTATTTCGCTCTTCCGAGGCGACGCCGCCCAGGGCGGAGAGGGGGGTTCAAATCGTTGCGCATGAGGGATGCATCGCTAAGGCCCAGTGGTTGGGGAGCCGGGGAAGAGGGACCCGCTGGATTGTCCACCAAATTCTTGGTATCCTCACGAGTGACTTGATGGATTCGGGTCGCGGACTTGAGAAAAAGACAATGGCGAACTTCCATAAAAGGGCGATGCCCTTGAGGGCCAATCTCGGAATTCTTCACGACAGACTCGGCGATCCTCCCTGTCGCCCCCTTTCTCCCCTTCTCTTCCCTCCCATCTTCCACCACCATGTCTGAAGAGTCCATGTTCCAGGCCGCAGACCTCGGCGTCAAATACGATATATCCAGCGGTCACAACCTGCCAGTTGAGGAGCTTCCGCTTCCCAAGACCTTCAAATGGGGCACTGCTACCGCCGCGTATCAGGTCGAGGGCGGCGCCGGTGCCGACGGTAAAGGGCCGTCCATCTGGGACGAGTACACGCACAGAGTCCCTTCGCGCACCAACAATCAGAATGGAGACGTGGCGTGTGATCACTACAACCGCGTGACCGAAGACATCGAGATCATGAGCTCCCTAGGCACCGAAGTTTACCGCTTCTCACTGTCGTGGTCGCGCATCATCCCCCTTGGCGGCCGCAACGACCCCATCAACGAGAAGGGCATCGAGTTTTACAACAACCTCATCGACCAGCTGCTGGCCCGCGGCATCGAGCCTTCCGTTACGCTCTACCACTGGGATGCGCCCCAAGCTCTTTACGATCGATACAAGGCCTTTCTCAACACGGAGGAGTTTCGCGCCGACTACGTCAGGTACGCGCGCCTCTGCTTTGAGCGCTTCGGCGATCGCGTCAAGCAATGGGTCACGTTCAACGAGCCATACATCATCTCCATCTTTGGTCACCTTAATGGAACCCTGGCACCGGGCCACCGCGCCCAAGACGGCTTCGACACGAAGAACGAGCCGTGGCGCGTCGGCCACACGCTCGTCCTCGCCCACGCTTCAGCCATCCAGCTCTACGCCAAGGAGTTCCGGCCAGTGCAGAAGGGCACCATCTCCATCGTCCTGAACGGGCACTTTTACGAGCCATACTCGGACAGCCAGGCCGACAAGGACGCTGCCGTTAGACGACTCGAGTTCTTCATCGCCTGGTTTGGCGACCCGATCTTCCTAGGCACGGACTACCCTGCTTCACTGAGGGCGCACCTAGGCGACAGGCTGCCAACTTTTACTCCAGAGGAGCATACCCTGCTCCGCGAGACGGCAAGCGTGAACGCCTTTTACGGTATGAACCACTACTCCACAAAGTACGCTCGCGCGCTCCCCAGTCCACCCGCCGAAGATGACTGGACGGGCAACATTGAGGAGGGGCCCGTCGACCACAAGGGCGTGGAAATTGGTCCCGTATCACAGATGCCGTGGCTCCGCGTCGCGCCCGAGGGATTCAGGAAACTCATGAAGTGGGTGTGGGAGAGGTATCACCTTCCCATTGTCGTCACGGAGAACGGATGCCCATGCCCAGAGGATAGCGTCGAGACGGCTGTGGACGATAAGTACCGGCAGAGATATCTTGGATTGTACCTAGACGCCATCTCCCGGAGCATTCACGAAGATGGAGTCGAGGTCCAAGGTTACTATGTATGGACACTAATGGACAATTTCGGTAAGAATACTCTATGATCATGTCAAATTTCTAGGCACCGCTGACGGAGGAACGACAGAATGGTCGGCCGGGCTGGACCCCAAGTTCGGCATTGTACACGTCGACTTCAATAACGGGACACTCAAGCGCACACCGAAGAACTCGGCGCTATACTTGCGGGACACGTTCAAGCTGAGGCGGAAACAGAGTGCTTAGAATTAAATATGTGTATTTTGCGGAGTGGACTTTCGTAGAAGTCGGGGCCCATCTCCAATTGGTAGAATTGAACCGTTAGATATCGAGTAAGTTTCTCAAGTGGTCGAATCCCCTCGATGCTCCGTGTCCCTGGGCCCACTCGACATCCCGATCTTCAATATCCTGCGTAAACCCAAGTAGAAACCTCAGCATCCACGCGTCCAGACGGAAAGAGTCGTCCTTGCTCCTCAGGCACGTATTGTGGAACAGTTGCAGCCGGCCGATCGACTTGTGATTCATAGGCCAGTAGTTGTTCATGGACGAGATCATCTCAAAATTGCGCTCCAGCCGTATCTTTGCCGCCTGGATCTCGTCTTCATCAAAGCCAAAGAGCAGCGTGTGGATCTGCACCGTCGAAGCCAAGCACAGGATATGACCCGCCAGGGGATAGAGGACCTCCGTCTCGGAACGTTGTCTGGCGTGGTGGATGAGATCGCAGAGATTGGTGGCGTGCTGCTTGCACCTCCGAGCAAAGTTTCGTGCTGCGTTGGTCGTGGCCAGTGAGAAACCTTGGTCCAGGTCTTGGGCAGAATGGAGATGCTGATAGAACAGGAGCTGGCCGGCGTGGTTGTAGTTGATGTGTGCGGTGATGAACATGGCGCCTAAACCTTCTCCCACCCAGAAGGCCACGCTCTCGTCAGAATATTGTAGCTGTGGCGAAAGGTTGCCAGCCCAGTCGTCGAGAGCGTGGGCGAGCCTGTGAGTCGTTGCTTCATCGACTCCTTCCTGAACCTGCTCGGCTACGACACGGGCGTTAAAAAGGATGATGTCGTAGAGTAGAATGTTCAAACGGATCATCTGCGCCAGAAGGGACTGAGAGGTGTCACCAGAAGGAGAGCCTGCTTCGGCTGATAGGTCCGAGTCGATTGGGATGTCGTAGTTCAAGGAGAGGAACTGACGTTCATCCATTGGTAGTGGCACAGTATCTCGAGGCTTGACGAGACGAGGGAGAGAATGCGCCGCAGACGTCCAGGTCTCCGTTGTGATTAGAGACCACCAAACTGGCGAATGTAATCAGTGTGCGTCTAGCTAGAGGGGGCAAGGAGCTATTTTGCGCTCAACTCATTCGACTTACCTCTCCTGTTGATCTCTTGCTCTAACAGCGACTCTGTCGGGCTTGCTGGGAGGTCCAGCAAGATGGCCATGCGGAACGCGATGGCATGGTACACCGATTCTGTGTTAGGATCTCCCTCGACAGAAGCATTCGCTGCAAGGAGCATGCACGCCTGAATACTGGTCAGAGACGTGTCTTCCAAGTCCAGCAACCTCTTCGTCTCATCCCGATACGGCCGGCCCCGATCCCACGGTGTGATCCCCGCGAAGACGGCGTGCGTCGAGTACCGCGCCGACAGGCTCGCGACTCCAAAGAACAGAATCTTAGGGATGGAACTGTCCTGCACCCGGGCCGTAAAGGTCGGCCGGTGGAATAAATTATGGAAGGCGATATGTGCGTAGCGGAAATATAGGTCGACTAACTCCTCGCAGAGGGTCGCGTCAGGGACGATGAGGGACGAGATCTGGACCTGACGAGAGCGGCCGTCCTCAACGCGGATATGGTTATCCAGGGGCTCGTAGCGCCCATGCTGATTTGTTTCTGACAATGCCGCGGCGACTGGGTCCACAACGCCGACGCAATCTATGCCCCTCTTGATGCAGAAGTTGCAACTTATGCCCGGCCGGGAGCGGTCGCACTTCTTTCGACGATCACTCCACCGCTGTACGTCAGATGGTGGTCATTTTGTCGTCCCCAGATGCTGGCTCCCAGGGTAACGGTGGTATGGGCGAGGCACGTACCGGCAGGCTACACATGCTGATAAAGGTCTCATTGTAACGGGTCGCGACCAGTCCGGACAGGCAAGCAAGTCGAGGAGATGGAGCTGAGTCTTGTCCGGTCAGAGCGCGTCTACGTATGGGCAGACTCGTATTCGGACGATTCCGAGGATAGGATGCGAATACGACCCGATAATATGCACTAAAACCTGGGGTCATGAGGGGCAAATTCAGCCCCGGCAAAGCGAGTTTTCGGTTCAGATGAGCAGCGCATGACAACACGGGGCAATTGATTCACATTTCCAAGCTCCAGCGATATCTCATATAGGTACCTAACCTAATACTTTACCGGCTTGCATGGCTGAGCAGCAGACCTCGAACCATGAGGCACATGGACCGTGACTTGTTCGAAAGCTGCCCGGCAGTTCAAGACCTGACCTTACCTTACCTTACCTTGCCGTAAGGTATGGAACCTACAGTTCAACTTCCTCAAAACGGACTTCGCGGTTCTGAGCCTCCTCCTGGCCTACGGCAAACATGCCGATGATCGGCCCTGTGAAGTCCCGGCCGCTCAGCAACCCAGTGTCCACAACCCCCAACCTCACCCACTCGTCGCACTCTCCGATGCGATATTGGAATGCCCACTCGAGCTCTGTATACTCAATGCAAAGATATACCCGATCCTTTGTGGGAACAGCCATCGTCGCCTCGACAGAGTACCCACTGGCACGATTGCGTGCCTCGAAGTACATCTGCCTCTTGCCAAAATCATACCCCAGGGCGGCAAACCGGTGCTCATCCTTGTAGAGACTGATGCCAGCTTTCAGAGTCCCTGATGTGAGCGTGAAGGACGGCGTGACAAGCGCGACGTAGGAAGTCCCGACGAGATGAATCTGGCGCCGCCCCGCAAAGCTCAACGTGTCCTTGTGGCTGGCTAGACCGGCTGCGCTGGCCGATATGACAACGCCACCCTCCGACACCGTGTACTTTGACACGTCTGCATCCCGCAGATGGATGAGGCTGTTGTTCTCAAAGTGCAGCGCTGAATCCCCCTGAGCAGCGGCAAGGTGGCAGATTGATGGCTCGTGAATCCTCGGCCACTCGTTCTTAGGCCAGCTAACCCTTGCTAGGAATGTCTCCCGGCCCAGGGGAAACCGACTGCCTGTGCGGCGGACGGCTAGCACGACAGTAAACCAGTCGCCGTTTGCATCCTGGAAGAGGTCTCCATGGCCCGTGTGGTGGAGGTAATTGTTGGTCCCCGCTGCCGTCAGGAGCGGGTTGTTCGGACACGGGTCGAAGGGGCCGTGTATACTTTTGCTACGGGCGACGGATATCATGTGTGCCTCGAACGTGCCGCCTTCAGCCACCAGGAGGTAGTAGTAGCCGTCCTTCTTGTACACATGAGGGCCCTCGGTGAACCGGCGGTCCCAGCCCTCCCAGAGGAGAGTGGGAGCCGTCAAGGGCTGAGCCGTGTTGATATCGATCTGAAACTGCCAGATCCCGCCTTTCGGATGTGCGCAAATCTGTACATATGCTTTGCTATCGTCATCGAAGAATAAGGAGGGATCAATGCCGTCAAAGTCGAAGTAAAGAGGATCGCTCCATTGGCCAGACAAGATGTCTGTCGTGTGTATGATGAAATTTTGTCTCGAAGAGTCGGTTCGACCCTTTCGATACACGACATTGGTGCAGATGACGTATGTGATTCCCTCGTGATGTCGGATTGTAGGCGCCCACAGCCCTCCTGTCGCAATGGTTGCCGAGGTCGGAGTGGGCAGCTCGGTGTCGGAATGCCTCAGCGAAAGTTGATCAGGTCGATGGATAGCGTGGCCTATGCTCGCCAGAGGTTAGCACTTCGGAGGCTGTGGTTGACGGAAAATGTACAAGAGATTCTCACCAACGAGTTTCCAAGAAGTTAGGTCATGGGATACGTAGAGTGGGATACCCGGATATAGATGGAAGCTGGACGTGACCAGGAAGAAGACGCCGTCAATGACGCAAATGGAGGGATCTGGGCTGAACCCTGGAATTGTCGGCTTAAGAGAGCTCTCAGAGCCGCCATAGACTCGCAGGGCTACCATGTTGGATGTCTGGTGTTGGGCGTTTGGTCTTCTCGACCGGTACCGAAATCAAGTTCTGCTGTGGTACGAACCGTACGATGGCTTCCCGTCAATGGCGCCAGGCACATCAGGAATGCCATGTTGTTCGGTCAAATACTACATGCGGAGGGAGCCGGACTTGATCTTAGCTCGGGCCTTTCGGCTCTGGGCCCTCAGCTATGTGCTCGATGCCATGCCGACTTTTTGTTATTTCTCACGACATGGGGATGAAGCTGGCTGCAGAAACGTTGTTGGAGACGGAAATGCACCCCCTGCTTCGTACCCCCACGTATCAGGCAATCCCTGGACGCCGACAAACTCCACCCAAAGCCGAAAGGTTCTCCGACGGCGAGAGACGGTCACATTACCGCTTGATCCCTCCTGCCCCGTGTCTAGCGCATTTAGATGGGATTTACAGGCTTTGGTGTACGCCAACTGGCTAAGAAGAGGAGAAGGGTCCGTCAACGACGTGCGTCTTCAGCTTGTCTTCCTAGTGATTCTAGACTTCCCCGCATGCAAAAGCTCACTGGGTTCTCCGACGAGGTTCTCCGAAAGGGGCTCTCCGCTCTCCCCCACAACCCCGGACGGACGACGGCCTGGACACGATCCAACGCCCCGGGTCATCATTCCACGTTGACCCCAGGTTTAGGCCCTCAAGACCCAGCCGGGGCTTGCCATTCTCGTGCTTTGACTGCGCGAAGCCGGAGATACGTCTCCTCCTAGCAACATAAAACCTTGAATCACCCCATACCCAAAGACTCGAGCCATCATACAGAGCCTTGATCGGCTTCATCTTGATTTGCGCTGAGCACACATCGATCATTCAGCAGCCTTCAGCGCAGCCGCCAAGATGCCTAAGCAAGAAGATGTCGTCGTCATTGCCGAGCAGTCGGAGGTCAACCGGCTCATGGCCTTGGACACGACGCCGTGGTATCGAAAGCGCAACCTTCGTTTTCTCTACTTCTGCCTCGTGCCAGCCGCTCTCGGCGTCGAGATGACCACCGGTTATGACGGCTCCGTCCTGAACGGCCTGCAAGCGGTTCCTACCTGGCAAGAACGTGAGTCGGCTTCTCTCCAGATGTCTCGTTGGAACAAACACTGACCATTAAAACTCCAGACTTTGGTCACCCCACAGGAGCCCTTTTGGGTGTCACCAGCGCATCTTACAACCTCGGCGGCTTGATTGTCCTGCCAATAGTCCCCTGGGTCATCGACAAGGTTGGCCGAAAGCACAGCATTACTTTTGGTTCCTTCATCCTCATCATCGGCACGATCCTGCAGACATGCTCCGTCAACAGTAAGATACTCACCGGAATGGCAGCATACGCCTTTGACATGATCAAGACTAACATCCTGGTACCCAGTCGGCATGTTCCTCGCCTCGCGCCTCCTTCTCGGTACTGGCATCCCCTTCGCCGTCTCGGGTGCCTCCCAGCTGCTCGCCGAACTGACCTACCCGCGCGAGCGCCCCGTCATCTCAGGTCTCTTCAACGCTTCCTGGTTCGCCGGCGCCATTCTCGCGGCTGGTGTGACACTCGGCACGTACAATATACCTAGCAACTGGGCCTGGCGTATTCCCTCTGCCTTGCAGTGCGCTCCCTCTATCCTCCAGATTATCTTCATCTGGTTCGTCCCCGAGTCGCCACGCTGGCTCCTCTTCAAGGAGCGCAACGAGGAAGCCCTCGAGGTGCTGATCAAATATCACGGCGAGGGCGACCGCGACAACGCCTTCGTGCATGCTGAGTACCATGAGATTTCGACGCAACTACGCCAGGAGCTCGACAACTCCAAGCGCCGCTGGGTCGAGCTCGTGCAGACGACGGGCAACAGGAAGCGCGTCCTCATTGCCATGTGTATGGGCGTCTTTTCGCAGTGGTCCGGCAACGGCCTCGTCTCGTACTACCTCGCCCGCGTCCTGACCACCGTCGGTGTTACCGATCGCCGCACGCAGAACATTGTCAACCTCTCCCTCTCGAGCTGGAGCTTCCTCACTTCCATGGCCTGCGCCTTTCTGACCCGTCTGCTGCGCCGCCGCGTGCAGTACCTCACCTCCTTCTGCTGCATGATTGTCGTCTTTGCCACCATCACGGGCGTTAGTGCCCACTTCGCCGAGAGCGGCGAGCACGCCGCTGCCGTGGCCGTCGTCGCCATGATTTTCTTGTACAATGCCTCGTATAACATTATGCAGCCGTTGCTGTTCGTCTACATCACAGAGGTGTTCCCCTTTGTCCATCGCGCCAAGGGTATTGCCATCCTGCAGTTCTTCGTGCGTGGCAGCACAGCATTCAACGCGTTCGTCAACCCCATCGGCCTTGACGCGCTGGCCTGGAAGTTCTACCTCTTCTACTGCGTGAGTTCTTGCGCCCCTCGGGGTGTCTCCCGGCTTCCTGGCTTTTAAAGTCTAACAGAACACAGGTCTGGCTTGTGGTGGAGACGGTCGTCATCTACTTCCTGTATCCCGAGACTAAGGGTCCCACCCTAGAGGAGCTGGCTTACTGTAAGTTCCTTGCTATTCTTGCTTCCAATTTGGCGCCGGTTGTCGCGGTTGCTGACTTTTCGATGCTGCAGTATTCGAGGAGAAGCCCAAAAACGTGTATGAACGCGAAGAGCAGCTGGAAGAGAAGCCAGCAGCCAAGCAGATTGCCTAAGTGGTGGTTTTCTCCGATTTGAGCAAGGACACTCTGGTACAGAATGCAATTCATTGGAATCGTTTGAAAGGTTCAGGGTCAAAGCTGTGAAGATGCTAGCTGGTCTGTTCGATTATATAACTCTCGGATCTCAGGGAGACGTGGCTTCTAGCCTTGAATTTAGTCATGGCAATTGATGGAAGCAGGCAATAGCCTTCTTTTGATGGTTGTACTTCGCGAGACTTTCATGATCCCTAGGCTGCATCGTGAATGGGCGCATCATAAGTAATGCCTCCAAGCCTGTAAAATCCCTTGACAGTAGCTTGTATTCCTGTTTTGGCAACGTTGTTGTCGTATACGACCTTTCTTTGGCGATGTGTTTGGTTTGTCCCGTATAACATTGTGTAGAGCTGAGAGGCGCATTCCTGGTCTCCCGGCATCACTAATCCTTGTGTTATGCCTGATAAAATAGATGACAGTAGCAAGACAGACAACGGAAAACGGATTGACGCTGCAAATACAGTAACACATACCAATACAATTGGGTTTCCATGACTAAAGACTCGGCGCGTAGAGGATCCAGTTTCGCAGCTTCCTGTAAAAGCTTCTATTACTGAATGTGACATGGGACCGAGTTGCGGCCCAGTAGTCAATTTACTAAGGTACTATTAATTCAAAAGAAACAGTGCACCTACGTCGACCTCGGTCCCACGCCAGAGAGAGGAGCGAAGAGGACTGTCCCGGGGCAATACCCCAAGGCAGAGAGGGAGGGGGGTTTCGGTTCGGGTTCGTACTCGGCCTCTCAGGAGACGCACCCTACGCGTCCCGAGTTAAACCCCCAACCTCTCCCTCGGCACCACCCCTTTCTCGCATTTTCGCCTGGAAGATAACCGAAAAATCCCAATCTTACTTTCTGACTGACCAAGGGGAGCAAGGGACCACAGCTACCCCGCGCCTTCCCCGCGTGATGCGGGGACCCCAGACTACCTAGGTACCTTACTATCGAGCGTGTGAGTCGAGAGGTATTCCGACAGCAATCCCGACGTGCGAAGAGTCAGGGATCACTAGATCGCCTGAGCATCATCGCGGGGCGAGCTTGGTCAAGCTTTCCCATCGCGGATCTAGCTTGTATGTGCCCCATTTATGAACATTGTTTCGATGGCTATTCTTGATGACATTCTTGATCAGCGGCTATAAAAGCTCCCATGGCACCTCGCCACTCTTTTGTATCACCTGTTAGAACATCAACATCTCTGCAAAGTCCTCATAGCCTTCAAAGAACCTGGAATAACCATGTCTCATCTCTTCTCGCGGCCTCGTGCCGTCTTGCTGCTGGCCTCGGCCATCGTCTTGGCCGCTGCGTGCGAGTTACCTCCACCGCCTGAGCCCGAGCCGATCCAGGTGGTTGAGCTGCCTCTCCCCCCCGTGTCTGCCGACAACTCGACAGGCGCATGCACTGTCGAGCTTAACCCCAACGGCACCGGATGCATCGCTCAGAGAGGCGGTGGTTCGACCCCTGAGACCGTCGGCATTATGGCCCCTGGCGACTTTCTGCCTGACAACAAGCACGTCATCGCCATGGTCACTTTCACTGGGGCGCCTGCTTCTCCGGACCCGGCCAGCATTTACGACGGAGAGCAAATTATCCTCGTCAAGACTGATGGAGAGACCTTCCCAAACGGTGACCCCTGGAAGTGTATCACCTGCGGCATCCCCCCTGAGCACCGTGTCGGCATGACACACATGCTCGACTATCCTCAATCCTTCGACGATGGCAAACGTGTACTCGCCGGCGATAACGTCATAACGTGTGGCGAGCTTGATCTCGTCAGCCCCGAGTGCAACTTGAACAATACCTTCGTGCATCCCATCCGCTGGGAGACGACAGCCGAAGGATCTACAAATGACACCGAGGGCGGCGCCATGAGAGAGCTCCGTATCCATCCAGATAACTTCCATATCGGCTTCAGCTCGTTCTACCAAGAAAACGGGCAACTTGGCCAACACGCCTACTTTGGCCGCCTGGTATTCAACCCGGAACCCGACAGTGGCCTGCCACGGGCACCACGTTACGACGTCCACAACGTGACTAAGATGTTCGACCCGGACTCTATCGCCCCCATCACCGTCGAGGGCAGCGAGCTCTTCATCAACCCCGAAGCCATCACGGTGGGCGAGCTCCGCGGCTTCACGGGCAGGGGTTACGAGGCCGTCTACGTCGGCAGCCCCCGCGAGTCCGGAAACACAGACGTCTTCTCCGTCCACCTGCAGACCGGCAAGATCAAGCGCCTGACAAGCCACCCGGAGTACGTCGACCCTATCGACGTCTCAGCTGACGACGAGTGGCTCGTCATCCTCGACACCCGCGCCACTGACCGCCACATGTTCCTCTCCGGCATGCAAGGTGTGCCACCCGTGAGCGACATCGTATCTTCCTTCATCACGACGGGCGTGCGCAACAACGGCCCCCGCCGTTTCTTCCAGCCCTGGATCCTAGATAAGCACGGTGATCGCGGGGACTACTACGGCCAGAAGGTCAACGGCCCAGGAAACGGCGTGCCAGGCAGCGGGGATGTCGACGATCCCGAGTGGAACGCCATGGCGGACCCGAAATGGAGCCCCGATGGAACCGCCATCGCGTACTGGCAGGCGCAGACCATCTCCCCTGCGTGCGGTGGCCAGAACCCTCTGCCCTGCTACCCTTCTACGGCGCAGGGAGGCAGGACGTACCGACTCATGATGGCCAAGCTCACAAGCCGCACGCCTTTGGAACTGCCCCCGGCGGAAGAAGCCTCAGATGAAATCCCGTGGGGGGTGCCGTACGTTCCGGGGAGCGCCACTGTTGTGCGCCCCGGAGTTACTGCCGGCGAGTACACGCTCAAGGGCAAGGCCTCGGGCTCGGTAGATATTAGCCTGGCCAACGAGCTGGACCCCACTTCGATCGACACGGTCATCACGGTGTATCACAACTATTCGGACGACGGCGTGCGGTTCATCAACGGGTGGGAGAACATTACGGAGGTGCGATTCGCTCCGACCGTGAGTCTCTTGCACTGGTATGCGGACATGGAGCAGACAGGCGACGACAGTTACCTTGCGACCAAGAAGAGTGGGCCAGGAGGCTGGCATGTCCAACTCGACATCCTGAGGAACTTCCTCGAGTCGAATGGGACGCTCGTCACGACTATCAACGGCGTTAAGTACTTCCCGCCACAGAGTGGGACGTGAGTATGTCAATGCCCGTGAACATCTGCACCATTGTCATAGGATGCGTTGGAGGATGGAATGGGCTTACTTGCGGATGCACCGCCTCAACACCTTCATCTTGAATGACATCGTTCTTTTACGAGTTCCTAAGCCGTCCATCAATTATCATAGCGATAATGAGATACTATTTCACTCACAATAAACCTGACGTCAAATATTCAACCCGGCCAATGATGGGCATAGGTTGGCAGTGAAATGATTGTCTCTCGTCCACAGGCATGCCATGCAAAAGCAGCTTCCCAGCTCTGGTTGGACGTCTGCCAGCACTGCTTATAGACCAGCAGGAGTGGGGTTGTCGACTTCTTCCTGATACTGCTATCAGCATTTATATATTGATCACCCCGTCACGGAGGACAGTTCCGTCGGTAGCACACCCGCCACCAGGCGACGGCCGGACGGTCAGACAGAACTCACAGGGCCATTGGATGTATGTCCAGAAGTTATCATTACCTTCATACGATAACACGAAAGAGGCGCCCACGTTTGATTTAAGTTTTGAGGGCATTTCCTAGAATTCAACCTGGTTTTTCCATGGAATTTTCCCTTTGAACGGCTCATCAGCCGCAATACTTTCCAATACCAGTCCTTCTGCCATGGCAAGAGAATTTTTGGTTGACCAATACTTTTGCACACATCCAAGAGGATAGATGAGCCTCGCCGAGACGAATTTGCGCCAAGTCTCCCATGCCGAGAGCCTCGTTGCACCCGCCGACCGCTCGAAGTCTCTCTTCAAAGATAGAGTTCTGTCCTGCTGGTACATCTCAAAGGCTGTCTGAAGGCTGTCCGCGTCTAGGCTTTGCAAAGATCTAAGCTGATTATACAGCGAAGCAACATCCTGGACGCCATTGTTGAAACCCAGCCCTGCATTTGGTGTGAACTTGTGAGCTGCATCACCCACCAGTACTATTCGTCCTGCCCATGCAATGCGCGTCATGATTCCTTCTTCCAGATCCGACATACCAATGATGGCTTGTTTGGGCCCGCCCGTGAGGACATCCTTGACCTTCAGGCTATCGGTCACATGCCACTCCGCAAAACTGTCTGCAAAATTCGTGATGCTCTGGTCATCGTACCTCTTGCGTGTTGTCGATGGTTGAGGGAGCTTTTCGTAAAGAAAGAGCCATCCCTTTCGCTTACCTGTAAGATACATGGCGGACCGATTCCGGCCCTGCGTCTCGTAACTATCACCAGAGGGACTAGGCCGCGGAAATGAGGCCCATAAACACTTGTAGTGCGATACGAATGGCGGTTCTGGGCCCCAGAGTGGCGCGCTCTCTGTTTTGGATTCCAGTGCGAGGCGGCGCATTACGGAGCGAACCTCAGAGTGGGCACCATCAGCACCAACAATGAATGTACCGGTATAAGAGGTGCCGTCTTCACAAAGAGCCTCCACTCCTGTCGGAGTCAAGAGAATATCCGCCAGCTTTTTCCCGGTATGGACATGAGCTTGGCTTTCGTCTGGCAGGCTATCATACAGAAGGTGTACGAGGTCAGCTCGATGGAATGCTGTCAATGCACAACCGAGACTGGTCCACAGGTTAGCATGTAAATCAGCAAGTAATGAACATGGAGGTCTGGATCCGACGAACTTCTCTCGCAAAAGTGGAAAGCCTTTGTCTGGCTTAAACTTGTTTCTCGAAAAGTCGAACCCTTGACTGTGGTGAAGCAGAGGCGCCCCAATCTGGAGAAGAGGGTCGAGAAGACCGAGCTGTTGGAATACTCGCAAGCTAGCCGGGTTCAGTATCAGGCTGGCGCCAACGTCTTCAAATATGCTGTGTCGTTGTTCGAGGACAACAAATTCGACATTGGGAATGGTCAGAAGGGTATGGGCGAGAGTAAGGCCGACTGGGCCACCTCCAATGACGAGAACCTTGAGAGCCATAGTAATTCGATTTAGGTGAGTCCAATTGAATGATTTTCGTACGCGCTTGGTGTTCCCTACTCCCCAGAGATAATTTCGCCGACTTAAGGGCACCTTATGACACCTTATTGGGCTCTAGGGCTCCCAGGTTTGGGGTTTTACCGAGTCCTGCATGATCCTAGCTAGCATCACGCAATGGAGCTGCTCTCTTTCGTCATGTGGGTAGGCGGGCATGCGTGTACACGAGATGCTAGTTCGAGTGGTCTTGGTGGCAGCCGGCAAGCCGAGCGGGTCGCCCACCAGAAGACCGATCACGCAAGACGACCACCCATGGCGCCGGGCCGCCGATGACGGCGCTTCGGTTTCGAAATTCCCAGAAAGTGACCAGGGCCCAAATTACAATGAAACAACTGGATGTATCTGTGGATTCAACTTCTGGTCTTCCTGGATGGTGCTAACCAGCTTTTGGATGTTCCCGTTGGAAGGCTAGGCAGCTGGGGCTAGGCTGGGAGGCTGGGGGCAGATGACGGTATAAAAGCCCATGTTGCATCTCCCAGAATGCAATTCAGATCCAGCTTCACTACTTATTGTGCGTTGGGAATTTTTGATATTCGCATAAAAGTTGACAGTATGAGTTTCTCAAAGACTGTTAGAGTGGTTGATACCGACGCGCCTGAAACGGACGCTTCTCTCTCGCTGACCTCAGTCGTGCCGGGAAAGGATCTCCTCGAAGATGATTCGGATGACGCCGTCCTTGCTCTGAAACTGCGCCTTGTCAACGATGTAAGTCTTCATCATGGCTAGCACGTAGCCAGTCTGATCGCTGATCTTTCCCCCAGGCGAACGACGAGATTGGCTGGACGGGGTTCCACTGGAAGCTGTTCTTCTTGAATGGCTTTGGCTACGCGGTTGATTCACTCTTGACAATGGTGCAGGGTCTGACCGGATCCCAGGCTTTCCTCGAGCTCGCCACTCGATCCTCTTATGTCAACTCTGGTGTCGTTGCACAGAATGTCGGTCTTCTAGTAGGCGCTCTGTTTTGGGGCTTCGGTGCCGATATCATTGGCAGAAGACTGGCCTTTAACTTGACTCTCTGGATCACCTCTCTTGCTATGCTTGTGGCTGGTGCCAGTCCCAATCTGCCTTTCCTTGGTGCCTTCTTGGCTCTCTCAACGTTTGGATCTGGCGGCAATCTCATCCTCGACCCCACAGTTCTGCTCGAATTTCTTCCAGGCAACAAGCAATGGGTTGTTACTGCTTTGGCAGGATGGTGGGGTGTGGGCCAGTCGGTCGCTGGTTTCATTTCATGGGGGTTCATGAGTGAGCTCCCTCTTCATCTTCCTCTTGCCGTTGGAACTATCAATCACTAACTCGAAATTTAGCACAGGAGCGCTTCAATTGCTCGGCTGGCGATGACTGCGGATGGTCGAACAACGCTGGCTGGCGATACGTCATGTTCACATGCGGCGCTCTGGTCTTTGTGACTTCAGTTTTGCGAGTCACTGTTGTTCGCCTCAAAGAGACCCCGAAATTCTTGCTCAGCGTCGGCCGGGACGCAGAGGTCGTCCAACATTACCAACAACTGGCCCAGAAGTATGGGAAAGCGTGCTCCCTTTCTGAGGAACGTCTTCTGGCATGCGGAGTTGTTCGTCGGGGCTCACCACAACAACGCACCAACGGCTTCATACCCTCTGAGCTGGCTCGCCATGCCAAGGGTCTCTTCGTGTCTCGCAGGACTACTGTGAGCACAATCATGATTTGGGCATCGTGGGCAATCACCGGGCTTGCTTACCCTCTATTCTATGTTTTCCTCCCGTAAGCCTCAGAACTCCCAGCTCCCACCGTCGCCTGGCCTAAATTTGCGTACAGCGCCTATCTGTCGACGAGGGTTCCAGATCGAGTTGCAACACCCTACGAAACGTATAGGGATCTCACCCTAACGATTGTCTCCGGCATTCCTGGCCCGCTATTCGCAGGATATCTCGTGGGAATCCCCTTTCTCGGTCGCAAATACACCATGGCCATTGGTGCCACGAGTGGAATGGCCCTGTTCTTCGGATTCACCGGGATTCGTACCCCCCAGCAAAACGTCGGAATTAGCTGCGCGATTTGTAAGTCAGACTCCCTTAACTCAGGATTTCGTGTCCGCCTGGGGTTTTCACATGAAGAATAGAGTGATAACCAGCATTCACGACAGCGTGTTGCATCAACATTTACTACAGCACTCTGTACGCATACACAGTGGAAGTCTTGCCGTCTAGCCACCGTGCCACTGGCAGTGGTATCGCGGTGTCGTTCAACCGCCTGATGGGCATCGTCTCGGCGTTTGTGGCGTCATCTGGCAATACCACCACTGCCGTTCCTCTCTACGTATGCGCGGCACTGTTCGGGGCGTTGGCGCTCATCTCCGCTCTTCTCCCCTTTGAACCTCAAGGACGACGAAGCTCTTAGTCTTCAGCCTAGCTCCTTGCGACTCCTTGCTACTAACGTTGGCCGCCATTCCAAGCACCGAGCCTTCCAATTGTGAGCTGGGAGGACCTGGAAATCCCATGCCCTTGCATCGTCACCGCTATTTCGACAGGGACCGCATGGTTGTTCGGTAGTGGGAGAACCCAAGCCCTTCGATAATTTAGATCAAAGTACCAAGAATCTATGCCTAGACCTTTTTTTCATAGTTTGTGTGCGATGCGGATGGGGAATGGACCAGGCGCCCCCCCTGAAATACGTGATACCGCAACTTGTGATCGGATCCCGCTAAGTTCGTAAAAATGCCCACTAGAGCTACAGATTTCGTTTTGAGATAATCCGACAGGCTGGCTCAATGCGGAGTTGATGGAGCCTGGGCGTAAATTGTCAAGGGGTGGGCACTGGGGGTACGTGATAAGGTCAAGCACGCCATCTACATGACATGGAGACAGGCTCAAAAAGTTGACGGAAATTTGGCTCTAACGAAATCGCTCACACCACATTGTTCGTAAGTCCCACTGGCCATTCGACTATAATCCCAGCCTGAATGTTATGTACACGAAATCGCTCACACCATCTCGAGTCTCATGGCTTCATCTGGGATCATTGTACGGCAAGGCCCGTTGGTGGTTTGCATCTGGCCTTCCGATGCCGGCTTCGCTTAACGACCTTGTTTTGGGTCGGGTTTTCAGCCGACCAGGCTTGCCGGCGACGTTTTGACAGAACCAAACCTTACCCTCTAACCCATCTTTGACCGAAACGATGACGAACATTGACCCCTCGCGAGAACGTATTAGGGTCGCCATTGTTGGCAGTGGCCCTGCTGGGCTCACCGCGGCAATTGAGTTGGGTAAACTTCCTTTCGTCGATTGGAAGCTATATGAGCAGAAGCCGACAGTCAGTGAGCTCGGGACTGGCATTACGCTGCAGCGGAATACTTGGAGGCTCCTGGAGAAGGTGGGCGGATCACAGCACCTTCGAACAAGCGATTTCTTCCGGCCAACCGACGGGCACGATGTACAGTACAGGTAAGAGGACAAATAAAATCACTTCAGCACTTTGATGGTCGCTCATGTCATGTTTCAAATGTGACATAGTCAAACGGATGTGCTAACTTGACACGCTTGTAAAGGGACGGGCGCTCTGGAGTAGTCGTGAAGCAGACCTATCCGCCTTCGTCCGTGGCGCCTCACCAAGCTCCTGGTAGAATTCATCGAGCCAAACTCCAATCCGCACTACTGAAACAAGTTGATCAAAGCCATATCCGACTTGCGAAAAAGCTGGTCGATATAGAGCGTCTGGAAAATGGGAGGGTCCGTCTTGGCTTTTCCGACGGCGTTATCGACACTGTCGATCTTCTGATCGGAGCCGATGGTATCCGGTCTGTGAGTACGAATGATTCTCTCTTAGAAGACGTTCACTGACTAGTTTGCAGAAAGTTCGGGGTTTCGCCTTCCCTGAACATCACGTCAAGTATTCCGGAATGACGGCTTACCGCACAGTTGTCAGAGTATCCGATGCGGAGCAGATCAATGGGCTGTCAAAGTCAATGAATTTCTGGCACGGTACCGATGGCAAGTGGGTGTTCACTTGCCCCCTCAACAACAACGACTGGGAGATTACTTGCAGAATCCAAGAGCCTGACGACGGGCAACGATCCACGTGGGGAAGGGATGCCAGTGTGCCGCATTTTATCCAGAAGTTTCACGAATATTGCCAGCCGATTCAGAGTCTACTCTCACTTGTCACTCACGTCAAACGATACGATTACTTTGGCGGAAGTAGATTGCAGACAGTTGTTCGGGGACCATCTATCGCCCTGATAGGCGACGCGTCTCACCCGTTGTCGGGGGCATTCGGGGCCGGAGCTGCCTTCGCCATGGAGGATGCCTGGGCGCTCGCAGGCGCGATCAGTTGGGCATTCAGATCGTCTCAAACATTGGAGGATGCTCTGTTGCTTTTTGACAGAGTCCGCTCGCCTCACTATGAAGCTCTGTACGAGACTCTGGACAATATCGCAGCTGCCAATCAACACACTCACCACCATGCTGCATCTGCGGAAGAGAGCATCATCGCCCGAATAGAGAATGTGTCCCAGCCCAAGCACAATTGGATGTATTACCACGAGGTACGTGTTTTGGACCCCCCGCACACGATTGTGTGATCTAAAGAGTGTGATACGTAGGTAGACAAGGCCTTAGCAGATGCGATTGCACAGTGGAGGAACGTGTCGCTCACTTTCAGGCCTAATTTGTAGAGAGTTGATTGTAGTAACGGGTGCACTCTCCGAAACTTGGGCAAGATGGGAGCGGGATGGCTATTGGGGAGACGCCTGTTCTGAATCGGTGCATCGAGTTGGACAGCAGCATCCTCGCAGAGTCCATCAAGCGAGGTATGGCTGCCAATGGACTCAAATATGCTTCAGCAAGAGTGGAATAGCATCTCACGCCTGTGCTATGGTGTTCTTTTTTTTCTCGGAGAAAGCTAGCTCTAATCCCCAGCGGAGAATGCCACGGGATTATCGGCTATTCCTCTGACAAGCCGGGCGACCAAAGAAGCCTGTGGTGGAGCCATTTTGGGACTGTCAGTTCGGCGCGAGGTAGACTAAGAGCTGATGCACAGGTGCAAGTAGTGTAATCACGAAAAGCGGATTGACAAACACCATGCTCTTGCCTCGACTTAACTCTGTATCCTCTAGCGGACTCTCGCTGCCTCTTTCTTCCTCTGCGGTATCATGACGCAGGATCAATTTCAGCCGCATTAGGAAATTATGGTTAAGATGGTCTTCTCTGTTTCGTGGAAAACATGGTGGATCGAATTTCTTAGATGCCTTTCTCCAACGACGATGGGGATGGATGTGCGCCATTCTCCTGGTTCTGCCGTGCCGAAGAATTATGGACTGGTCTGGCTTACGACACTGCAAGATACCTACGCGGACGAAAGTGAACCTACGGGTCTACCCCGCGTTGCTTTTTCCGATGCATTGCATTTCTCCGATACCCATGCATGACGAGCAGCAACTCTGCCCGATCCTACCATTCCACGGTTACAGAACCATAGAACGAATGAACTCGGAACTAAGATGTCCGTCGCGATGATTCCCAATTCAAGGGACCAGGTCGTCAGGCTACGGCTTGGCAGACATGGTATGGCAGACTGCCCCATGGGAAGGTCGCAATATATGAAGAGGCTTGGGCTTCCGACGAGCCACTTCGGCGATGCTTCCTCTTTAGTATGCTCTAGCTGGAATTGGAAATCTTGAGTTACAGCCCATGGGACTGCCGGTGTCAAAGCCGCGCCAGATGCTCCGAGAGTCCGAATGAACAGGGCATCCCCCAACTATAAGACAGACTGAAAAGAATTGATCGCCAACTCATGATGTTGCTAGATCGCTGGAATCCTTCCCGAGTTTCAAGGCATCAACTCAATTTCCAAGAATTCCTTGGACAGGATGAGGCTTCTTGTCAGAGCCCTCGCGGCGATGGCGCTTGCCGCCGCTTGTATCACCCCTACTTCTGCTCAAAGACCTATGGAGAGACTCGGACGTGGAGTTGTTGCTGTTCGGTCGAGCAGCACCGACGTTCTTGTCTCTTGGCGCCTTCTTGGACTCGACCCCGACAGCATTGCCTTCAACCTCTATCGGGCCGCGGGAACAGGAAATCCCGTCAAGTTGAACACCGCCGCCCTCACCGGAGGAACGAACTTTGTCGACCGCTCAGCAAACCTGGCCCAGCGGAACACGTACACCGTCCGCCCTGTCGTGAACGGTCAGGAGGAGGCCGTTGGTGGCACCTTTGTCCTGCCCGCCAACAACGCTGTCGAACCTGTGGTCCGCGTTCCCATTCGTGGCGGTGGCCCCATCAAATTTGTCTGGGTCGGGGATCTTGACGGCGACGGCGAGTACGACTATGTTCTCGATCGGCAGACTTCGCCTCAGACTCTTGAGGCCTATCGAAGCGACGGTACGTTCTTGTGGCAGGTCAACATGGGCCCCAACAGCCAACAGCAGAACAACATATCCCCTGGGTCGTCGGCAAATAATCTCGGACACTGGGACGGGGTCACTGTCTATGACTTTGACAGCGACGGTCGCGCAGAAGTTGCCGTCCGCATTGCCAACGGAGTTACTTTCGGAAATGGGCAACGCTTCACTCATGGCAACGACAATGAGCAGTTCATTGCCATCCTTGATGGCAGAACTGGTGCGCTGCGCGCTCGGGCCCAAATACCGACGGACTACATCAGCGATGGGCCTCTAGCCGCCAGGTTCGGTGTTGGCTATCTGGACGGCCAGAGGCCATCTCTTGTCGCCTACATGAAGAACCGCAAGAGCAACGGAGACTTCAATCTTTTGATGTCGGCTTGGAACTTCAATGGTAATGCCCTCACCATGCAATGGAAGTGGCGGCGGGACAACCAGAACGCTGCTGATGGACACAACACCCGCATCATCGATGTGGACGGCGACGGACGGGACGAGGTACACGAGATCGGCTTCACGCTCAATGGCAACGGCCAGCTTCGCTACTCTTTGGGTCCTCAGGGCATCGTTCATGGTGATCGCTTCCACATTACCAAGATGGATCCTACCCGGTCTGGCCTCCAGGGCTTTGGAGTACAGCAGGACAACCCCAGTGGACTGTTGGAGTACTATTACGATGCCACTCAGGGCACCATCATTTGGAAACACTCTTCATCCGGGGGCGGTGATGTGGGTCGTGGAATGGTTGGAGACATTGATCCAACACGCCCAGGAATGGAAGTCTGGTCTTTCTCCGGTCTGTATAACGGGCCGAGCAACCAACTCCTCGTGCAGGACACTACCCTCGCTCCGTGGCCTCATCTAGGTCTGTACTGGGATGGCGACATCCTGATGGAATTGTACAACGACGGAAAGATTGAGAAATGGAACTGGCAGTCCCCTTCACCCAGTGGCAGTGTCCCCCGTCTCGTCACTACGTGGAACTTCGGCGCTCAGAACACACACGGCCCGAATCCTGCTTTCCATGGCGACATCCTAGGCGACTGGCGCGAGGAGGTGATTCTGGTCAGCCCCGAAAACGATGAGCTCATCATATTTACCACCGACCGTCCGTCGGACATTCGACTGTACACGCTGGCGCATAACCCCGCGTACAGAAATTCAATGACGCTCAAGGGTTATGTACAGAGCCATCATGTGGACTACTTCATCGGACAGAACATGAGCAAGCCGCCCCGCCCGAACATTCGATACGCCGGTTCGTCTTCGCCACCTCCAGCCTCTGCTCCATCGACACCTCCTCCCTCAACTCCCCCTCCTACTACTCCACCGCCGTCTGGAGGCGGCCAGGCTAACCAGTGGGAGCAATGCGGTGGAACTGGATGGACTGGCCCCACCAGATGTGTGTCGCCGTGGACCTGTAAAGTTGTGAATGAGTGGTATCACCAGTGTGTATGAACACTCCTTCGTGTTGAAGTCTGTCTTCTTTTGTGGCTTGAGAAACATGCAATGATTCAATGATCCAACAGTAAATCAAATTCGACTTTCGTCTCAACATTCGTGTGTTTTTCAAGGGGAAGATGCGATGACGACCGACATGAGACTCTTCAACCTGGTAGGCATAAGTTGATAGGCATAGGTTTGATAGTCGCGCGACCTCAATGCTAGTAAACACTATTGTACCACCCCAGAGCTGCTGTGCCCGGTTCGAACGAAGCATGAACAGCATCCCATCCACCCTCCAGTCGTCCGACCGGCAAGCCCTTCAGTCTGGCCTTTTCGACCTCAGCCAGTTGAGCTTCATCTGTGGGGATCAAATTGATGTCCCTCAATGCATCAACGGGGGCTATCGTCCGCCTGTTGTTCTTGAAAACATATCTCGACACCGAAGAGGCGAAGACGGTTTTGAGTACATCTGCAGCCTCCTGCGGCTTGTCGACGCTCTGCTTAGCGCCCTTCCTCCGCGGCTGCATAACGTACTCCTCTGGCTTAAAGACCCCGGCTTTGACGAAGTGCGTCACAACGTACAGCCATTTCTCATCCCACGAAAGAATACGGGTCCAGAGCTCGTATGACTGGTAAGGCTTGATCTCCTTGCGCCAAGTGCATGTGGCGCCTCCGAGGACCAGCGTGAAGTGACTAGGTCCGGGGACGGGGCTGAATTTCTTGCTGAAGAATATCAGGACGAAATTCCCTCGCGACATGTCTAGGTCGGTGAAGTAGGTAGAATTTGACTTGTGCAGGTTGTAGTCGCACTCAAGGGCGGGAGACCGCGTTGCGCTCAAAGCTGGGAGGAACAGGCATCGGGGCGACAAGTGCTTGTACGGCGCCGAGTCTGTCAGACGTCTGGTAAATGTACAGAGAAATCTGATCTATTGGCTTGAGGGTCAGCTTCAGAACCAAAGAACTTGGTGGTCGCTATCGAGCATTCCTTGAAGACGTACAAACCACATGAAATGCAAACTTTTAGAATTGAGTAGTGCGAGGATGAAGACCAGCGTCTTAAGGTTGAGCTTGGGACTCAAAGATAGCTTCCTCAAGGTGAAGCCATTGATCAGCGCGCCCATATTTCTACGTATGAGCGCGTACGGGGTTGTCAACGCCATAGTGGGTGGTGACTTGATCGTGGTGGTGATTTGGCGTTGGTTCGTGAGACGGGCAAGGGGCAACCGTCAAACGTCAGATGGAAAGGGAGCCCAACACTTTAATTGAAAGCTTCGGCGACTCGGGTCTCGTTGGCCCGATGTTGTTCGGTAATCCTGGTACTCCGACTCCGTCTCCGGATGATAGACTTGTGGATTATCGGCACAAATCGCATGGGTTTGATTGGGCTCGGAGCTCTCATTGTTCTTGTCAATGCTGGGCTGGGCAAAGGTGCGAGCATGTGAAGGCCCCAATTATGAGAGGATCCCATCACAGATGCCGAGCTTGATTATTAATCATATTTGCCAAGACGTCAAGCAGCCTTTCTTCTGGAGTCGGACATTCCTGATCATGTTAGATGGCCGACCTTTGCCCTTCGAATGGTGCTTTGAGTTGTAGCATGCATCAAGAGCAGAGCTATCAGCTTAGGTCGAGATCACGCGGAGCAACTGCCTGAGTTCTTCCATGTCTCTGCCTGGGCTCTAGCAGCCGTGTAGGCAGGGAAGTTGGTTGAGTGGCCGAGATAGAGCTATCTACCCACTCAACCCGAGAGTAAAGGATGGCAATTGTGATTCAGTGGAAGTCAGTTAACTGATGAAGCTGATCCTTTCGCTGGCTGTTCGTGGTGAGATGACGAGCGCGCAGTGCATGACCAGGCGGGTCGTGGCGAAGAGCTCAGCCATCGTTGTAGGGACCCAGACAGGATCTTCGAATTCTAAGACTTCAGAAATGTGGTCCGTTCAGAAATGTATGGGTAATCCGTGCTGGGACAACATCGATAGGGCAAGGTGGAAGGCGCTCAGGATCGTTGGCCAAGCTGCTACCGCGGAGGATCTGACCACAGAAGCATTGAGGTCGGACACAGCCTAGTGTCTGATTCGACCGATTGCAACGAAGTCCAATGAAGGGCGACACGTATTTGGCTTCGCAGGCCCGGCATGCTTGACGAGGAAGTGATCTGGAGAATGTTCCACGAGGCCAGGCTGCTTGGTGGATTCGGTAGGTTTTCTAGAATGGAAGCAGCCCAGTCAGCACGTGAGGGGCCCCTGCCAGCGGCATATTGATCCGCCGTGACCGAAGTGGGGGTGGGAATTCATCGACCCACTGCTAATTCAAGACCCGAGACCCCAAGGACAAAGCCCCGGATCCTTGGAACACACCGATGTCCGCCATCATCGCCTTCGCCTTCTTCTGCGTGGATGACGCGCAAGGACCAAGCCGCGGCCCCGCCGAATTAAACAGTTCATCTCTCCGTGATTGGCGTCCGACAGGCCAGATCAGCTGCAAGTCGAAGAACCCCTGTTTTCCCTGCGGCCCCTGGCCTTTGACTTCGGTGCCAACGGTGCTTGCGCGCAGCCACCCGGCGCTTGTGTCCCCAAAGGACCCCCGGCCTGCCCCCTCGTGCCCCTGCAAATGACCGATAGCGAGCGCGGTACGACGCTGGGTTCTGCCCTCTAGCCTCTAGCCTCTCCATCTCCGCAATCCAAGCACAACACAACGGCACGGACGAAGTTGTGTATTTTGGGGAAGCCCGCGATCCTCCTGTACATAACACAATCTCCCCCAGGTTCCCGGAAGCTCTGTTGTCGCCCAGGTCTTCAACTTGACACGATCTCCTCTTCACGCCAGACCCGACCGACCGACCGACCGACCGACTGACCGACCGACCGATCCAACCAGCGACACTTCCCGACAAGCACCGCTCGACAACGTACACCGCTTGCAGTCGCAGATGGCTGAGGTGCATGTGAAGGTCGACACGTTCTCTACCAGGTTGTTAGATGGAGTCTGTGGTGTTCGACCAGTCCCCCCTCGCCGACTATCTTCGAGGTTTGTTCCTCCTCCAAACTCCCAGCCGCGCACAGCATGGGATTCCTGACTCTCTGGCATCCTAGATGAAGGCGAAGATGGCCAGGCCGAATGGGCGCAAGCCGAACCCGATCTCGACTCCTCACCGCCGTCGAGCCCAGGCTTCGCACCGACAGGACGCCCCATGGTCCGTTCCCGATTCCGCAACAAGATCCCCGAGCCTTTGAAAGTCGAGATACCCAACAAGTCATCCTCGTCGATTCACTCCTTCCGGCGAAGCTATTCTGTACGCTTGTTCCCCTCGCTTGCTGCACTACACCTGGGTGGCTAGACTGACATCTGTTCCCTTTCCAACAGACGGCTGTAGCAAATAGGATAGACCGCGCCGACAACTCCAAGTTCCTTGAGCAATTTCGCTATACGATTGTCGCGTCCCAGCTTCTGAGTGGGCATTCAATTACCGGTCAAAATCATGCAAGCTCTCGGCACCACCCGAACGCGGACCACGGACCAGGGCACGACAACGGCCTTCTCGACTCCACAGGCGCCATCGGTGCGGTATTGGGCGCCCTGGCCATAGCATTCGCCATCAGCTGGATTGTCGGCGGGGGCTCCCTGACGAAGAAGCGTCTCGCAGTTCTGCTGATTGCTGGGGCGATCGCTGCAGGGATCGCTCAAGTGTTCATGCGCAGGCAATGGCTGCGGTATCGTCGCCACCAGGCGCTGTCCGAGGTCGCTGCGTTCGTTTCGAACGCCCACGAGTTTGACAGCGCCACCGGGGCGGCCATAGCTCTGATCCAGGAGGTCGAGCTCGTCTCTCGCGGGTACAGGCTGTAAGCGCTTCCCCCTCCTGATTGAAAGAGCCTTCGAGCAACTAGCTAAGACGAATACAGAAGCGCGCCACTGCCTCCCATCAGCCGGATGGAGGACCGCACACAGACGCGGAGGTGCGTGCGCCTGCGCAAGGCTCTCCGCGTTTGTTTCGGGGAAGTCCTTCAGGCCTATGATCAGACTTTCACCGTCGTCAAGGGATTCTCAGAGCAGCTCGACTTGGAGAAGTACTATGACATATACGACGTCAGCGATCTGGATATCTCGGATGCGCAGCACGGCCTGGCCGAGAGCGATCCGGAGGATGCCGAATCGCTGCGGACTTTGAAGATCGCGGCATCACGGTTCCACACTATGCGCAAGATGGCGCTGTGCGCCCTGTTGGCTCTGGATGCCAGCGGCGACAGCAACGACCTCATGCGATGGACGACCGCGGTCGAGGCTCTCCGCGCGCTCAATCTGTCTACGTCATCAAGCTTCGATAGACTCAAGACGATACTGAGTGAGCAGGAATGTAAGTGACGACGACGCATGGGCCCCTGGCCCTCAGGTCGGTCAACACTAACGTGTCTCAGCTTTCCCTGCACCACCGACGCCTAGAATGCCCTTGACTCCGGGACGGGAACGATGGAGAGGTCAATTGCGCAAACTCAATTCACTCTCCACGGGCATCCGAGGCCTGCAGGCCAAGCTGCAGCTGCTGCGGGAGGAGTCCGACCGGACATTGAACGAGTCCGATGACATCTCGGAGCTTGGGTCCAACCTCATGTCTCAATATGAATCGATTGGTGTCGACCTAAAGGCACTAATGCAGGCTTGGGAAGAAGGCAAGGCGGCTCTTGCCGTGGGTATCGACCGGAACGAGAAGCGTCTTTCCTCGATGAGCATCCTTCTCTCACCCACAAGTTCCGTCAGCGGGCCCACGGTTGTCGAAGAAGGGGGCGGCGCGATAGAGGCTTTGAAAGCACTCAACGGCGAGCTCCCCTCAAGCCACGCCAGCAGCAATGCCGACAGCGACGAGATATTTGAGGCCGTGGCTATGCCCCGTCCGCGCAGCATCCTGACGAGAGAGGAGCGGATCGTCAAGATGAAGGAAGATCGCGACAGGAGAGAAGAATCGAAGCAGCAATCCGAGGCGAACAGAGGCATGCTTCGTGAGCTCGAGATGGTCATCAACCTCCGGCCCCGGCCGCGAACCAACACGACCCCCTCGCGCATGGCGCCCTCGCGTATCGTCTCGATGTAACGGCAACTTCGACCAGAATGAACAACGACCATGATCAACTCACCGACGGTCGGCGAGCCTCGGTTTAAGGAGCTTTCATTTTCACGACAGGGCGTTTCTCGGTATGCGGCGCCGTTGGCTTTTTCTCGGGGGTTTTTTTGGGTCGCATTAATCCGCCATCACTCATTTGAATTTCTTTGCTTTTACATCATCTCATCAGGCCTTATTATTGCATGGGCTGCCCGTCACTCTTTATCGGCAAATAGACTTGGGCAGGCTGGTAGGCGGCATGATACGACGGGTGTCGTTGATATCGGACGATGACCACGAACATGGTGTACAGTATTCTACCAGATGTTGCGCGATGCGCATGGCCGCTTGGCCGAGATCTTTACTGTTTGTGCCGGACGGGTGTCCAGGCTGCATTACTCAATTGATTTCTTTGATTGTCCCTATTATCTGGACAGCCTACCGCGTGGGTGACGACACGTGTTCTGATGGCCCACTCAACAGGCTGCTCTAAGTCGACCCACACAGGAAGCATAGGTAGGTTGATAGCAACGCCTTGTTAACGTCTGGCTGTCGACAATGATGCTCGGTGCCATCGTCGATTAGTCTGAGATCCATGGCCTGCCCCTCGTGTGTATCGTCCCGACCTGAGCTTGGTCGACAGCCTGATGGCTGCTAGCTTCGGAAATCAGCCGTTGATCAACCCTGGCCCGATATCCCAGTCAATACCCTGGCTGCTCAATCTGTGTAACTGTCAGCTGGTGCAAACATCCATTGCGTGCACAAGCAGCGAAGAGGCCACCTGCACAAGGAAAAGGGGCAGAGCGCCTGGCGAGGGAAGGGCTGCCTGGACAACAGCATTACCCAAGCTCCACCGCGTCCCAGCCCCACCTGAACGCGTTGCAGCCCATTAAACCCACATCCATTTTCGCGTGTCAATCGCGTCGCCGCCCAGCCAGAGACAGTGCTTTCTTCTGCCTGCCCTTCCACCCCTCGATTGATCCTCCCTCCCACAACACCAGCCCACGACAACCTCACCACTACCGCGCCTCTTCTTCCACACATCCAAATACCCTTCGATTCAATCGACCCTTTAGATACCCCCCTCATCCACACCTCACAAACAGACAGTATGACCCCTCACTCGATCTACCCCGCGTTGCCCGCGAGCCGGAACTGACCTACCACCGCAGAAATGTTGGAAGCAAGACTCGAGCAGGCGGACATCCTGAAGAAGGTAGGCCGCCGACCTGTCTCTCTTGACTCTATGCCTGCTGACGCATCTTTTCCAGGTTGTCGACGCCATCAAGGACCTGGTCCAGGACTGCAACTTCGACTGTAACGACTCGGGCGTCGCGCTCCAGGCCATGGATAACTCCCACGTCGCCCTGGTGTCTATGATGCTCAAGGCCGAGGCCTTCGCTCCCTATCGTTGCGACCGCAACATCGCCCTCGGCGTCAACCTGACCTCTCTCACCAAGGTCTTGCGCGCCGCCAACAGCGACGACATTCTCACCATGAAGGCCGAGGACGCCCCCGACAGCCTCAACCTCTTCTTCGAGAGCAGCGACAACGACCGCATCAGCGAATACGACCTCAAGCTTATGGACATTGACCAGGAGCACCTGGGTATTCCCGAGACGGAGTACGCGTCGACCATTTCCATGCCCTCTGCCGACTTCAAGCGCATCTGCATGGATCTATCCGCCATGAGCGAGTCCGGTGCGTTTCGCTCCCACCAAGCAAGGGAGAGAGGGTCCACAGTGCTGACAGCAAGCCTCCAGTGACCATTGACGCGAGCAAGGATGGCATCAAGTTCTCTTGCAACGGCGACATCGGCAACGGCGCCGTCACCCTGCGGTCGCACCAGAACGTCGACAAGCCCCAGAACAATGTCACCATTGAGCTGACCGAGCCCGTGTCCCTGACCTTCTCGCTCAAGTACCTCGTCAACTTCTGCAAGGCCTCGGGTCTTAACAGCGAGGTCAAGATCTGCCTGTCCAACGAGGTGCCCCTGCTCGTCGAGTTCGGCCTCGCCGGCAGCAGCTACCTTCGCTTCTACCTCGCGCCCAAGGTGAGCAGCTTCCTCCCTGCTGGAAAAGGCATCACATGACTGACATGACACAGATTGGCGATGAGGAGTAAGCTTCGAACCGACGGATGGGGGTTACCGAAAAGGGACGATGAACGGGAGAGTGAGCGAGCGCGTGAGTAAGCAAACGGCGTTGCATGGGATTATGGATTGGACCGGGCGTGAAGCCTGCAGCGTGCGCACTCTGGATCGACAGGATCGCGTTTTCTGGAGGGAGACCGCACTCCCCCGGTGGTGTTTGATAGCCAGAGGTAGGCGGCGGCGAGGCCTTAGCAGCACGGCAGACGGACACGCGATATGGATGATAATGAAAAAAACGATGTTCACATATGCGGCGTATGTGCAGTGCAGATCGTGAAACAAACTTTTTGGTCTATGCGAGTGAGCGTGCGTGCCAATCCTGTCTGTGGTGTCGCCACTCGTGATGCAGTCCAGTCAACCCTCGTCAATGCGTGTGTGATGCCAAAGTCATCGGGTATAAGCCATTCCGCATCCAGCACGCCAAGCGATATCCCCCAGCCTCATCTCCTCTATCCAATGTCGAAGGGGGGTGGTTTCCCCGCGCACGTTGGGGCAGACTACTCGTCGTCTCGTGGACGCGAGCTTAGGCAGCACCGGGGTTGGGGTTCATCTGTCGACATGTCAGCCTGGGCGGTCGCTCCGCGGCGGAGTGTTGGCGGTATCGGACGGACCTTGCGCTTGCCGCCGGGGGCGAGGGACACGTTGACGAAGCGGCGGGTGTACTGCTCGCGCTTGTGGGCGCGGCCCTTGGGCGTCTTGGGGGTTTCGGCCTTCTCGACCTGGAGGTGGCGGTTAGCGGGCGGCCTGGTCGGGGGCAGTCAGGGCGTTCGGACCTTGGGGGTCTGCGACTTGACCTTGCCGGCGCGGGCGAGGGATCCGTGAACTTTGCCCATGATTGCGGGTGTTGGTGGTGTTGTCGGGGTGGGCGGTGTGGTGATACGGCGATGTTGGTGATGCGGGTGATGGACGTTGGGGGCGAGAGCGGATGGTGGATGGATGAATTGAATGCGATCGATGTGAGGCGGGCACGTGCGGCTCCAGGTGCTGACTAACGGAGATTCCTCTATCGGCGGTCGACTCGTTCCTGGAAACTGGGAACAGAATGGAAGGCTCTGCTTTGGGTTTAGTGCGGGGCAACGAGAGTTCGCAGCTTGGCGGTTGCATGGGCATGGTCGGGCGTAGAGGGGACCCCTGAAGAAAAGTCGTCACAGGGCTGGCGGGGGAAGTTTGTTAGTCATTTGACACTGACTCTTTCCGGGGCCTACGGCATCGCCCGCTTGTACTAGACTAAACTCCTCGTGACCTCTCCTCAGTGAAGCATTTATTAGACCGATTCATCTTTCATTTGATTTATTGTTCCGGCAGGATAGACCTGTTTGTGCATCTAGATTCATACATCATTGTGTCACCGTTATCTGACCCCTCCTCACCCCGCCACCATAACGGAGGAAGCAGGCGAGAAGATCTCGACTCTGGTTTCGACACGCTTAGACATACCCCGCCGCTGATATGTCATCAGAACTTCCCATCCCAGAAACCCGTGTGCTGGCGGTGGCCAGTCATGTAAGTCTTGGTCTGGCTTGTCGTCGTATCCCAACACCACTGACAAGACTCTCTAGGTCGTCTCGGGGTTAGCCTTCATCATACTGTACGATGAAGACGAGCAATGCTGATGCGTCTCAGAAATGTCGGCAACAAGATCGCAGTCTTTGCCCTTCAGTCCCTTGGCTGCGAAGTCGCCGCCCTCAACACCGTCCAGTTCAGTCCGTCTCCCTGATGTTCGCCATGCCCTCTCCCCACTGACCACCTCCAGGCAACCACACGGGATATCGCCAATGGACCGGTACCAAGGTTACAGCGGAGGAGATCGAGTCACTCTACGAGGGTCTCAAGAACTCGTACCTCGATGACTTTGACATGATGCTCTCCGGCTACATCCCGGGCGCCGAGGCCGTCGCCGCCGTCGGCCGCATCGGCAAGCAGCTCCGCGAGAAGTCCAACGCCGAGTCCGCCCCCGGAAACTTCTTCTGGGTCCTCGACCCCGTCATGGGCGACAACGGCAAGCTCTACGTCGCCGAGGAGGTCGTCCCCGCCTACCAGGCCCTCGTCGAGTACGCCGACCTCGTGCTGCCCAACCAGTTCGAGGCAGAGTGCGTCTTATCCCCGAAACTGCCGCGTTCAGTAAACCCCGTGCCCCGTGCTAACGAGCAGCCAGGCTCCTGTCCGGCGTCAAGATCACCGACATGGACTCGCTGAAGCACGCCATCCAGGTCCTCCACGAGCGCTACCGCATCCCCCACGTCGTCATCACCTCAGTCAGCATCCCCTCCCCGGACCAGCCCCCGACACACCTCTCCGTCGTCGGCTCGACCATGACCTCCGACGGCCGCCCGCGCCTCTTCAAGATCGTCTTCCCGGCCATCGACTGCTACTTCAGCGGCACAGGCGACATGTTCGCCGCGCTCATGACGGTGCGCATGCGCCAGGCCGTGTGGCAGGACGGCGCCGCGCTGCGGTCCCGCCGCGCGTGGGTGAGCGCCGATGACGTGGACGTGCTGGACCTGCCGCTCGCGCGGGCGGCCGAGATGGTCCTGGCGAGCATGCACGAGGTGCTGACCAAGACGGCCGAGGGCATGGGGGCCGTGGCCGACGGCGAGGCCGACGAGAAGAGGGCGCATCTCATGAAGAGCCGGCGGGCGGAGCTGCGTCTCGTGCGGAACCTGGCGAGCCTGAGGGAGCCGACGGTCGAGCTGAAGGCCAAGAGGATATAGAGGGCGTTGAGGGTGTTTTGGGCGAACGGGGCAGAGGGGCATGATAAGATGGTCTAGATGGTGGTGCTCGCATTGCCGTGTCACCTTACGCAGGGCATATAGAAAATGGGTTGCATTTCTGGTGTTCATAATTCGTCTATCTATAGATCTATAGATGCTTGCCAGCGTCATACGCCAGAGTCTCCGTCTTGGTCGTTTCTTCGTCCCGCGGGGTGCGGCTCGGCCTTCACGCGTTCTTCTCCAGCGCGACGCCCGTGCTGCCGAAGCCGCCCGCGCCGCGCACGCTCTCCTCCAGCTCCTCGACCTCGACGACCTCGGGGGTGTAGATGCGCTCAATGATCAGCTGCGCGACCCGGTCGCCCTCGGCCACCGCAAAGTCGGCGTCGGCGTGGTTGAACAGCAGGACCTTGACCTGGCCGCGGTAGTCGGCATCGATGACGCCAGCGCCGGTGTCGATGTAGTGTTTGGAGGCGAGGCCGGAGCGGGGGGCGATACGGCCGTCTGGGGGTGTCAGCT
This sequence comes from Verticillium zaregamsianum, assembly GCA_002851755.1. NCBI lineage: Eukaryota > Fungi > Ascomycota > Sordariomycetes > Glomerellales > Plectosphaerellaceae > Verticillium > Verticillium zaregamsianum. The sequence goes on along the minus strand of NMXM01000001.1, from coordinate 3,777,180 downwards.
GCGTCCAGGCAAGGGATAAGTTGGGAGGGTGGGACGTACAGGTGCCTGCTGGGACGGAGATGGCGATGTCGGTGTCAACCAGAGCCTTGCCGCGGGCCGGGATAGATGTGGCCTTGGAAGCGTAGATATCGTAGCCGGCAGCGAAGGCAGAGCCGCGAGTGGGGAGGCGGGCAGCAGGAGAGAGCTTCTTGATGAGGAGGGCGGGGGCCTGGGAGGACATGGTGGGCGGTGCCGTCGTGGGGGTGACTGTGTGGGAGGGTATGGAAGTCAGGGTTTCGTCAGTGGTTTTGACGCGTTTGGCAGGCGGAGAAGTCGGAGGAGAGGTGATGTTTTCGGTGGTGGTCATGATGTTGACTGGACGAAGGAGGGGTGTAGTAAGGGATGGAGGGGAGATCAGGGTCCGCGATCTCTAATGGCGGTGACGCGATGCGTTAATGCAGGGGACGGAAGGTGGATGCATTGGCCAATGGGAGGTAGGGTGGGGGACCCAGCTTCCTTACATCCGTCACGTGCATGAGAGGCTGTCATGCTACAAGGCAAAGGTACTTGTTTTTCATAACGTTCCTAGGCCAGGATTCCGAATGGGCACCTGTAGGTAGGCCCTCGCAGGCGAGTGGACGGGGTATCCGGTAGGGCCTTATGGGACAGTCTTTGGTAGCGAAAGCGTGCTCATATCCGTGGAGAGGGCATGACGTGTAGGCAGCTATCGAGGGGCCAAACGTGTGGATTATTTATTGCATGCCCTTTCGAGGTGCTTAGGCTGGATTCTAGTGGATGTCTATGACTCCAACGGGGCAGATTGCGACTCCACCATCGCGCTAACCACTACGGCTTGGACGGCAACCGCGGAAACAGCTGCGAACCTCCATTCCGGGCCATCAGCTCGTGGAACCACCCGATCGTCATCTATCTAACACACTGAATGTCATCAGCCCATCTCATGCTGGATAGACTCTATGCCATCATCCAGATCAAACCCTCAAGCGCGGCAGAATGCCGCAAAGGCATGTGATATATGCCGTATCCGCAAATGCCAGTGTGTTTTCGACTCGGACACCTCATCCAAATGCCGGAAATGCACTCGACTGGATGTCGAATGCACGTTTCTCACCGGCCACAAGCCCCGAGGCCCTCATCATCAGTATGACACCTGTGACCCTCCTCTGTATGTGCAAGTTTGACGGTGTGCAGTCGACCTCCTCCATTGAGCATCCCACCGCTGGGCAAAGTAGAGATTGAGCATCTCTGCTCCGTCGACATGCTTCACCGTCTCATCGGCGCCTTCGACGACTTTGTCTACCCTCTCTTTCCTATCATTCACCAACCCAGCTGCCATGAAATGCTGCAGACCGGGGTCTACAATACGGATCCTGCCTTTTTGCGTCGTTGTATGGCCTTGTGTGCTATCACCGTCGCCTCGGCCCCTAATAAGGAGGCAGAGTACTGTACCGGCCGCCACACCACATTACAGAGCTTTGTGAACCGGGCCTGCGACCTTGTCATCATGAGTCGGATAGCAACCCAATCCGATTGGGAGGATATCCCTTCTCCCGAGACGGCCATTGATTCAATCCTACTTTCTCTGGCTGCCCACTACGCCGGGCGCACCAGACGGGGGTGGGCATTATTTAATGAGGCTACAATGAACATGAGGGATTTGGGGCTTCACCGGCAAGAATGTCTCGCCAGGCTGAATCCCGAGGATGCAGAACAATGCAGGCGAGCCTTCTGGATTCTTCACATCACGCAAATGTTTGTTGATTACCTTGCGAGGCCGTTCCCCTTTGTTGGAGTCATGTTGACCTGGACTCTGTTAGTCAAGATCTGTTTGTCTCACCTACGCCGCACGTGCTTCTTGGTTTTCCTCCTCGCGATACAGACTGGGAGGCAATGGATCCACTGGATACGGCTGGACAAGAAGAGCAGGCTGCCGTCACTGGGTTTGTCCACCTCGTCAGACTGTTCGCGTGTGCGAGAGAAATTCTATCTACCGAAAGGTACCAGCCATTCCTCACAAGCCTGGCACGAAACTCCTCCTCCCTGGGCCTCCATCTGGGGACCAGGAAGGCGGCCTCCCATCCAGAATCGGATTCGAAATACCTCTCGTTCACAGAACGCCTTGCCGTCGCCCAGGAGATCCTGGCGCGATTACAACACACTGAAGAGCTGGCTTCTAATAGGCTTCGGTCTGCGCATGCTAACCGTGGCCTAGAGGTGGCAACGGCTACAGTTAGACTCACATGCCTCTACATATCCAACATCTTCATCGACACCATATTCGCCGAGTCCGCCAACAGCCGGGCCGATGCCACTCCTACGCTATCACTGGTAGACATCAATGCAACTGCTCACTATCAAGGCCATGTGGCAGGCGAGTCCCAGGACAAAGCGGCGCTCTGGGCGCTCAGAGAATCGATCGCCCAAAGACTTCTCGACCTTCTCCAGAATACGCCACCGCAGGTACTCGAACTCAATGGCTTTTCTCTGGTGAGTCACACAGCCTGCCCTGTCAGGGCGATAAAATACACACGGAGTTGCTCACAGGACGAGGACAGATCCATCAGATTCGAAAAATAGCTGCCAGTCTGCTTGATTGCGAGGACGACATGGGCCTGGCCGCGGTTACTAACGGTGGATCTCAGTTCTATCTTGAACAGTTTGCCAGCATCCTGGCCAACTTGGACTTAAATCTGGCGACCAGCTCAATGCTTCACGATCAATAAACATTCAATGATCGTCAGAGATCTTGTCTCCCTTTGTGGTCTCCAAGACGATGAGCTTGTGTGTCGACCACTTCCTCGGCGGGATGCCGAGCTGCCAAAGCTCATCAATCTCCGAGTACGTCCTCCCTTTTGTCTCGGGGACGAAGAAGAAGACAAAGACGATGCACACGAGCAGCAGCGCCGCATAAATAAATCCAATCTTCCCCTGCAGGTTGCCCTCGTCGGGATTTACGGCGTACGGCAGAGCAAGACCCCAGATGGAGGCCGTCAGGGCATTGGCGATGGTGCAAAGAGCCTGCGTTGGCGTGCGGAGGGACGACGTGGCGTTCTCCGAGGCCACAGGCCACGCTACCGCACCGATAGTGCCCTGGTACGCAAATGCCCAGACGCCCATCATGACAATCTGAGCCGTCAGGGCAGCTTGGCTGTTGGAGGCGACAGCCACGACGGCAATGACCAAGAGCGTGACGAAGAGAAGGCTCGCGCCGTACAGCATGGTGCCCCGACGGCCAAAGTACTCGACGAGGAACCAGCTGCACAGGTTGCCAACGACCATGACTCCCGATATTCCGACCGTCATATCGAAGGACTTGGCGGCTGACATGCCGGCCAGCTGGAGGAAGTAGCTCATGTAGCCGACGACCCAACCCATGCCGGAGAAGTTCTGGATGACGAAAGCCATCATGGCCACGCTGGTGCGCTTCCAGTTCTTCTTGCTGAAGCAGTCCTTGAAACTACCCTGGGACTTCTGGGCCTCGTGCTCTTGTTGCATGGCCGACCTGATTTCTGCAATCCGGCCATCTGCGTCGAACGAAGGCTTGTGAAGCTTCGCTAGCACCTCTCTGGCCCTGTCTTCTCGGTCGTGGGCGATGTACCAGTACGGGGATCTAGGGGGCACTCGAAGTTAGTACGGAACAGAGACAGGGACAGAGACAGGGATTGCATACTCAGGCAGGAAAGGCAGGATAGCGAGGGAGGCACCAACAAACCCCCATTGCACTGCGAAGAGGATCCGATAGGTTGCCTTGCCGGAGTACGTGCCAGCCTCACGCAGCACGCCGTATCCGATGGTATTGCCAAGTACAATTGCCAGGTTCATTCCTCCAGTGATGGCGCCGCGAATTGCCAAGGGTGACATCTCCGAGGCGTAGGTCGGCGCGATGGTGGCAAAGGTGCCCAGGGGGAACCCCGTCAGCAGCTTGCTGCCGAGGAACTGCGCCGGTGTCGTGCAAAAGTACTGCAGGAAGACGCCCGCAATATTGATCATGTAGGCACCTGCGATGGTCTTCTTTCGTCCGTAGCGGCCGACGACGGGACCGACCACTAGCCCGCCGAGGATGAGGCCGGCGAAAAAGGCCGCCTGGAACCCGAGCTGCCAGTCTGCCCCCACGACGTACGCGTCGCCGTACCGGAAGCCGAAGTCTTTGCGGAACTCTTCGATGGAGATAACAACGCTTCCAGCCAAGGCATCGTAGCCGTACATGATACAGACAAAGAACATGTAGCCGCCTGCATTGCGGACTCTTAGTGTTCTGCAAAGAACGACGAGAATGGGTAAGGCATTATGCAAGGCCACTTACACCAGAGAAGAGACTTCCAGTTCTCCTTGACGGCCTCCTTGACGGTCATGGAGTGCTGGTGCCTCTGAAAGCGAGCGAGGGCTTCGTTTGCCACGACGAGGGACTGGCCTTTGTTTTCGGCAGGCTCGCCAGCAGGAGACGCCTCGGCGTGAACTGTGGTGACATCGTCTTTGATGGTCGACATGACTGAAGAGAAGCCGCGAGGCCGGCGTAGAGATTTTCAGAGGAGGTGAAGTAATAGGCTTTGATGGCTATGATCAAATCTGAAGCTTTTGACTCTGTCTCTCCGGATACTGATAGGAGAGGGAAAGGACCGATGTTGATCAGGGGGAAACGCCTTCTTAAATCCTTCGGCATCTCGTGAAAGTCGGCTTGCTGGATCTTTCTGCCAGCATCCCACCCCATGGTCACACTGCCATTCTGCTGGGTCAGGCCTGGGGTACCGAGCAGCTTCTGGAGAACGTGGGGATCGGATGATCAGGGGATGAAAGGGTCCGGGGGCGTCGCTAGCGCAGGAATTCGCATTCAAAGCGGCGGATAAACCGACGGAGAATCGGTGGATACCGTCGGATGGCAAATCTAGGCCGACGAAGTAAGAAGTTAGCCAGTTTCCCAGCAGCCGCCACACGGAAATACCAGCGGACAATCTGTGGAGCCACAAGGGCTCCGACACCGTAGACGGATATTAGTTTGCATCGGTAGACAAACTTGTCCGGAAGGGGCCCTCATACGTAAGTAACGGAGTCCAAGAGGAGTCCGAACATTTGAGAATATCTCCATTTACTAACTACGAGGATTCCATGCGAGAAATATGGAATCGGGATAGAAAAGGAGACCTCTTAATTGGGAGTCCCCCGCCTCGATTACACAATGCTGTTCACTGCCACATCCCAATCCTCCCCCTTCTGTCTCCAGATCAATATCCCAATACCCGGGGCCTCCAATCATGGCTCCTGTCGATATCGACGCCCTCCTCGGGCAGATGACGTTGGACGAGAAGATCCTACTTCTTGCCGGCAAGAACTTCTGGGAGACGCACGAGATTCCACGCCTCGATATCCCTTCACTCAAAGTCACCGACGGCCCAAGCGGCGCGAGAGGAGCAACATTTATCGACGGCACGCCAGCTGCGTGTTTTCCGGCCTGTGTTTCCCTCGCTGCCACGTTCGATAGAAAGCTGGCAAGGCGCATCGGCCGAGCCCTAGCCGAGGAGACACAGTCCAAGGGAAGCTACGTTCTCCTTGGCCCTACCATTTGCATCCATCGCTCTCCGCTTGGCGGCCGGAACTTCGAAGCCTTCTCAGAAGATCCTCTGCTTACAGGTGCTCTGGCAACCGAGTACGTCAAGGGCCTGCAAGACGAGCGCGTTGCACCGTCAATCAAGCACTTTTTCGCCAATGAGCAGGATACCCGCCGCTTCGTGCTCAACGAGACCATCTCGGAGCGTGCTCTTCGGGAGATCTACCTCAAGCCCTTCGAAATTGTCGTCAAGAAAGCAAAGCCGTGGACACTGATGTCTGCATACCCGAAGATCAACGGACACTACATCGACGCAACCTCAACTTGGTTGACCCAAGTACTCCGCAACGAGTGGAAATTCGATGGACTTGCCATGAGCGACTGGGGCGCGGCATCCACTGTTGATTGCGTCGCTAATGGACTGGACCTTGAGATGCCTGGCCCAGCCAGACAAGTCTCAGCCGCCAATGTCCACGATGCCTTGGAGCAGGGTCGGCTGAAGGAAGCCGACATCAACGAGAGAGTCCGCGCCTCGCTTGTCCTGCTGGACAGGGTAGGCAAGTTCGCAGACCGTCGGCCGACACCGGAGGAGCAGGCCATCGACAGGCCGGAACACCGCGCGCTTATCCGCGAGGCAGGCGCGTCGGGCATCGTTCTGCTCAAGAACGACCGTGGTGTTCTCCCCATAGACACGAAGAAGACCAAGAGCATTGCTCTTCTCGGACCACTTGCCGATCATGCTTCAGCACATGGTGGTGGTAGCTCTTTCTTGACGTGCCACTACAAGATCAGCCCCAAGGAAGCCTTTACGGAGCGTTTCGGAACTCAAGTGAAGTTGACATATTCAAAAGGCAAGTTGTCACAGGACAGACCCAAAAGACCTCCACAATGTCTAACTTGTTTCATATAACAGGGTGTGAAATTTACCGGTCTCTTCCCGACTTTACCAAGGGGGTTGTCACTAAACAGGAAGAGGAGGGTTTTGATGTTGATTACTTCGCCTCCTTTGACGCAACAGGCGAGCCGCTCAAGTCAGAACATGTCCGACGCAGCTATTTTACAACACACGACCAGATTGACGTCAAGGCCACAGCAATGAGTGCTCGTATGAGCGCCCTTTACCGTCCGGCAGAATCAGGATCCCATTACCTCAGTCTTTCCGGTGCAGGAGTCACGAAGCTGTTCATCGACGGCACGCTAGTCTTGTCGCAAGACTCTGCCATAGTGGACGCCATGGCTTTCATTGCTGGGTGCCAAGACGAGCTCAAGGGCCAGCATAGCTTCGAGGCGGGAAAGACGTACAAAGTCGAGATTGTTACCATAATGCCTCAAGTGTCCATCTCCGACAGCCATATCCTCGACAAACAGCTTTGCGCACACGTGGGTTTTGTGTCTCAAGGTCAGATGGAACGAAAACTCCAGGAAGAGTCTGTTGCCCTTGCTCGTGAGGCTGACGTTGCCGTCGTTTTTGTTGGCAACACCTACCAGTGGGAGTCAGAGGGGCAAGATATGGCAGCCATGGCTCTTCCACCTTACGACACTCGAGTTCAGGATGCTCTCGTCTCTGCCATAGCGGCAGCGAACTCCAACACCATCGTCGTGGCGAACACAGGTGTGCCATTTGAGCTCCCTTGGCTGGGCGATGTGGCTTGTCTCCTCCAGGGCTGGTACGCTGGCCAAGAGGTTGGAAACGCTCTGGTGGACGTGCTCATGGGGGAAGTCAGCCCGTCCGGTAAGCTGCCCGTCTCATGGCCACGTGCGTACAAGCATACGGCGTGTTATGGGAACTATGGCCTCGATTCCCAGGAATCTAAGGAGGTTGAGTATGTCGAGGGAGTCTTTGTTGGATACCGCCACTTCGACCGCCACTGGAGGGGCGAGAAGGAGGTTCTCTTTCCCTTTGGCTTTGGCCTCGCCTACACCGAATTCGAGATTACCAACATCTCGGTTGCAACTAATGTATCCAAAGATACTGCCTCTTGGATAACAGTTTCCGCTACGGTCAAGAACATCGGAACTCGTTATGGGGCGCAGACAGTCCAGATTTATATTGCACCGCCGCACGGACAGAATGTAGAGCGGCCTATAAAGGAGCTGGCGGGGTTCGCAAAGGTTCATCTGCAACCAGGAAAGGAGGAAGTCATTCAAATTGAGTTGGAAAGATCCGCAGGAGCCTTTTGGGATGAGGGCTCTCACAAGTGGAAGGTCTTGTCTGGCTCGTATGGTATCTTGGTGGCCACCAGCTCTCACCCGGATCATGTGGTCGAGAGGGTTGACGTGAATATCGGGGAAGGCCTGGTTTTCGATCCTTGAGTAGTCGTTGAAGAATAGATACATAGGTTTTAGATTGGGGGAGAAAATCCGAGTGCAACATGCTTCATCGTATCATGGACCTCTGGTGTCGTTGAAGAACTCCCAGCACAATGGACAACTCTAACACGAGCTTTTGGTGTCACTTTCATCACCCTAACCTTGTACTTGACTTATAGCAGAGGTCTCCCAAAATTCAGATTCGAGAATAATAGAACACCAAGTGCTAGAAACAGCTTTTCTTCGATAACCTCCCCACGCATCCTTTATCCTTGAGGTACGTCTCCTCTCAATGATGCTCATCAAGTTAAAGGAAGGCTTCCTTGTATCAACAGCCCAGGGCGCGGCATTCCGCTTCTGCCTGAGCTTTGCACCATGTGTCGCACTCGTAGGAGGGCCCGCCAAAGTGAGGGGCACTGCAGACCGGCAGGCCGCTTCCGAGACAGCTGGACCGGCGCGGACCAACGCAAAGGTGGAAGCTCTCAAAGGGACAGTCTGATGTTCCGACCAGTGCACTTCTAGGCGATGAAGCAGGGAGGGCTATCACAGATGCAGCTGAGACGAGGGCGAAGAGCTGACAGAGCTAATTAGGAAGATGAAAGGACGGAACCGGGAGGCTTTTGACCAACCGTCTTGAGAGGCAGCATGTTGACGATCTTAGAGGAAGAAGATAGGTTTAGAGGCCTATGGTGATGAATCAAAAGTGTGGTTGAGAATGGAATGTAGACTATGGCAAGGACTGATTGTTTCCTCTTTATATCGGTAGACAATCATTTTTAAATTGGCGGCAGCAAAGGCAACCGCAGGGCCAGAAGTCTTGGGGTCAGCATTTCGCCCCTTCAGTCCGCTAATGCCAACACATTAACTCTCTGGTTATGCAGGCCAGGCATTGAAATCATCGCTTGGCCTGTGATGCTGACCAGCTTGGCCGACAATAAACAGGTGAGTGGGGTTGCTTACCACCGTCATCCTCGTCGTATCTGCGCCTCGCCTTCGCACTCCCAGTGCAGCGCACTCACATGATTCTCAGGGGCGTTCTGAGATGCAGTATTCCAAGTTGCCAAGTGCTCCACCCCGTTACATTGTTATCACACGAGGCTCGATCGCACTTCGGAGGCTGTTCACACCGGATCTGCCCGCCCGTCCACATGCCAAGATCGTCATGACGGCGCGTTCCTGCAGAAAAGATAGACCCTGACTGTGTCTGCAGCCAGTCTGATCTGAGCGGCGGGGTAGGTGAAAGTTCTCGACCTTTCCAGGCAATTCATCAAAGTCAGGGGTTGCACATCATGTCCGTGCTCCAGTGTCTGCCTGCTGGCTACTTACCTGAAGTATCTCGCGTACCTTGATCTTGGGCAAGAGGCGACCCGCCTGGCGCACGGGTGCCGACGTCCACGCATCCCTGGGCTGCCCCGAGTAACCCCTGATGTCGATCCGATACAATCGTGACATTGGGCTTGCGCGACTTTGCGAAGAATCTTCAGTAGCGATCACACTTGAATGAACGTTCGGCGGCTTCCTCATTCGGATCATATACCGCCAGTGCGAGGCGGACGACGCGTCCCGGCCCCTCATTCCGTCAGTTCAGGTTGGCCAAGATCTCGGAGCGCACACCAACGGTCAATTCACTAGCCATAATCAAGAGCCTAGAACAGGTGGAGAAAACATTCTGACTCGGAGATCATGATTCCACTGGTCCACTCTTGTCCACACACCCTTGTCGCGAGCTGACATTCACCTCATGTTCAGTCCCGTCATGGCGTGAATTAGATAGATCTCTTCAGCGCGGCGATTCGCCAAACACGCAACAAAACACTTGCTCTCTTTTTTGATACCTCTCTGTACACACAGAGCTTTGCAGCGCTCTTATTAGCGGTCCAGATTCAGCCACTGGCCGGGACACCATGTGCCAAGCCGGGACTGCACTGCCGTACTAGTCTATGAAGCATGTCCCGGAAGCCCTGATGAATGTGATAAGTGACAAATGGGCGAAAGTCAATGGCTTGGGTAAGGAGCGATGTAGTGCCAACACCTCGGCTGACATTTGTCGGAGGTAAGTTCCTAAGGGGGTAGGAGTACAGCCTAAAAGCCAGGGGAATCGATCCGCAGGTAAAGTAACACTCCAAGCGGGGCAGGCTAAGCGTAGCTTGAACCAAAGTCTCGGGTCTCAAGATAGACATAACATTCGACCACAGTTCGGAAACCAACCTATTAGAGAAGTTTCTTAGATGTCATCATGACTTGAACCATCCGAGTGTCTAGATACAAACCACAGCAGTGCAGTGGACCTTGTCGAAGCTGTGATTCATTACGAGCATCCGCAGAGCCAAGGAAACGCGAGGAAATTTCTGACAGAGAATGTAACCTTCTGCATCCAGAGGATGGTCATGAATAAGAGGGGGAAGTCAGCGATGACTTTTCCGCTCGGTCACACACGAAATCCCAACGCCGACTGCCTCCATAGTCTCACCTCGGGAGGTCGGCTGATGCCCGAATATGTTACTGATGCTGGCTTTCACTTTGCGTTGAAAACTCGTTATGATGAGCCTGTCTTGGAATATCTACATACAACAATTCAGTCTGGAGAGGGCTTCGGAATGTGGCTATCATGCACATAGCTCCAACGCATCAAATTGCACGCCCTGACCCATCATAAAAACGATCTATTGCTTGACGGGGCACCACGGAAACTGATTAATCTCAGCACCACAATGCAGGCATATGGGCTAGGCCACATGCTGCGACAGTCTGACCCTATCACCGGGTTCCACTTGTACAGGGTTCCGAGGGTGATCTTGTACTTGACCTGGATTGCGTCGCAGGTCTGGCTCTTTTCCACAAAATGAAACGTCTTACAGCTCTTGGTCATCCCATTCTCAATTGGTGTAGGTGTTTGATACCGTTGCCGGGATTAGTCGGCGTAGGCGCAGTATACCTGATAGTGTTCACACAAGCGTATGCGCTGGCCCAAAGGCCGGCGCAGTTAGCTCCAGCCTTAGGATTCTACTTAAGGAAGTCTGTAACCGAGGTCCCGTTACGTGCTGTCATGGTAGAGCATAGGTCTCCAGAATGGATGAACTTATCGCAGTTTGATACACTGTCTGGCTGGGTGGGCGATGGAGTCGAAATCCCGTTGTCAGGGTTGGTAGGTGTCAATCCGATGATGTAGACGCAAGCGTATGCGTCCCGCTTAAGACTAGTGCAGTTGCTCGGGTAGATTGAGAGCTCGATCTAGGCTTGACTCCGCCCTTGTCCATTCTTTCGAGGTTGAATGGATGGACGCAAGGAAGAGCACATCGAGCACACCGCCAGGGTCACAGCGACCCTGGGCTTGGTACTAGACAGAGAGGAAGATGGGGCTCCCGTGGGTTACACGGGGAGAATACAATGCCTGTGGGATTTGAGGGGCTTGATGCTCATCACATCCGAAGACGAAGGGAAGTACACGCGACTCAAGGAGCACTGCAACACGAGGATGGGAGAAACTACATTGATCAAGTATATTTCCATCAGTGAGTACCTGTCTAGAGTATGCTGGCCATGACGAAGGCCACAAGCACCCAACCCATCCCCAAAACCACGTTCCGCGACGAGGAGCTGGGCTTTTTCGGGCACGGCGTCTTGGTCGTCTGCCATGTACCCTCCTCACAGCCCATCTCACCTAGTATAAGCGTAGAGACATTTGCGGCAACCTCTTCGGCGACTTGCTTGTAGGCACACTTTTTCGGGGTGATGTCTGTATCGAACACTGGGCATAGCTCTTGGGTCCAGCCATCAACAAGAACATCGGTCACATTCAATGCTACCGACGTCTCTTCGTCGGGCTCTGGGCAGGAGCTGAGAGTAGCTTCGATATCGGGCAATTGAGCATCGGGTGCCGTACTGAACCTGACTACGCGCTTGCTCCAGGGATCGGGTTGGTTGGACCAGCCATCGGGAACTGCGTGTGGTTTTCCGCTCTCGCATCGGTGCTTGGTTTCGAAAGTCCACGTGATGACGAATTCGTCTATTGTGCCATTTGTCATGTTCACGATCGGGGTATGAAAGAAGTACTGAGTTGGTGGCGTAGAATTGAAAGCCTCATAAAAGGCGTCGATGCTGAGACGCGGATGTTGCCAGTAGCCACTTTTAGTGTTGTTCACTCGCCAATCCATGCTCCAGATGCTGACGTCGAGGCGGATGTCTAAGGGCCAGACGGCATCAAGATTTCGAATGCCGAAGACGAGGGGGAACCATTGTGTCGGCGCGTATGTCTCGTTTGCTCGTGGAAATAGGAGGTCGACTTGGAGTTCAGCAGGTAGCTTTCGTTCTGCGCCTATGAGTTTGAAAATAAAGCTGTGGAAGAGCAAGAAGACTGCCAAAGAGAGCATCATGGAGGTATCCTTGTTGCGAGGAATGTTGCTGGGCGAGGGGCTGATCAAAATGTGCGTGTGTGCCTCGGCGACGGGCCCTCGCAAGACAAAAGCCGAGGGGGAACTCAAGTCAAGATGTTGTTATGCTCCAAAGTTTGGAGTACAAAACGGGCCTCTTCTGTCTGAAAATTGCGTAACAACTTGCGATTGCCAAGCGATACCCGGGCCGGAGCCTCCAAGGGTCCCCTACCCCAGATGCCGGGCTTCCGAGGGGCGGGGCTAGGCTTTTACCAAGATCAGAGAGATGGGAGTCTTCTGCGCTCAGGCAGTGAGGCCGGATGTCTTCTGGCTAGCATTTGATCGCATACATTTTCAGGGTCCATCGTGACCCGTGACCCGTGACGCCTGGCTGGACGGATCTGCCATACGGCTTGGGCCGATCGTCCTCCCATGTCATACTTTGAATCCTTACCTGACTGTTTACTGTAAAATGATTGACCATGTTATATACATGCATCAAGGGCGGAGGGTTCGAAATTAGGATTGCTCTAGAGCCTCTGGTTACTTGCAAGTGCCCCTCAATTGTGGCATTCGGGGCTTGCCGAATGTTGGCTTGCCGAGCCAAGGGTCTCAAAGACCAGACGCTAAACAGCATTGGATACTGGGGGGGATGGTATATAAGAACAGACCAAGGAAGAGTGATTGAGGTGTTCAGTCCTTCTGTGCCTCATGATTTTGGGAGCCTTCTTGCCCTGACTGTTTCCATAGCCCCACTCCATCTCTTGACATTCTTGTCCTGTTTTCTTCAGTTTTCTTCTGGAGCATTCAGCTCCACCCAAACCATGGCAGTCCCACCCCAATGTCGAGCACTTCTTTTTGTCAGCTCTGGTGAGTGCTCTCGTCGGCGGCGTGAGTGCCGCATTGCCGGATAGAGACTTATGTCCCGAAACCTGCATAGAAGCCGGCCTTGATCCGATCAATTGGACTCTTGTCGGCGAGCTTGGTCAGCTTCAAACCTGCGACAGGCCCATGTTGCTGCAGTTTTCAGTCACACCCATCGACATCAAGCAGCACATCCGCGCCTGCAACGTCTGGCAGACGATTTCCCCAAGTCTGCTCTTCAATCAGTCGCCGCATCCGAGTCGGAGCATCAAGATGTGCGTCCTCAGATGGCTTGGAGTCCCGCCACAGATGATAGCGAGACCGGCGCCCGCATCGCACCACAGTGTACTGCACCTCAAGAAATACCTGAGACTGGCTATCACGCCGAGAATGGGCATACTCTTCGCAACCAAAACCGACACGACAGTTGGCGTCTACGTTTGTGGTCACCTGTGAAACCCCAGCGTTGCAGAGAACTTTTTTTGAAGCATTCCTGGGCGTTCTCAATGGTCCTTACATTGTGACCTCCCAACTTGCTCTAATACAGGTCCGCGAGGACCGCACCAGGGATCAAATCTTTGGCCTCATCGCGGTAGCCGGCCCGGACCGGTTCAGCCCCGGCTGCCCGAGTGGGGCGTGTTTGAGTAGCCACTTTAACCGTACCGAGACATTGAACGCCCTGACTATTGTCACAAAGGTAGGAGTACCATCAAAGAAGGTCCTTGTTGTCGTAAGTAGCTACGGTCGAAGCTTCTAGATGATGGGCACGTCATGCACAAGACCATCATGTCAATCCACAGGTGATTGAGTCACCTCGTACGCCAGGAAAGGTACATCAGCAACGCCGAAATCGACGATATCGGCGGGAGATCGTGGCTGAACGAAACAAGCAACTCTGGCATCCTTGTCAATGGCGACCTTTGGGTCTCCTATATGTCCGACAGCCTCAAACAGACAAGTACACACCTCTACAGACGCTACAACATGGGTGGCACGATCGACTGGGCTGTCGACCTCGCCAAGTTCCAAGACCCAAGCAAGTTCGAGGCAAATGGAATTGACCTGCGCCCTGTGCCTCGGTTGAGCGCAGATCAAGACCTATGCCAAAGATGGCGTCTCGTAACTTGTAGCGAAGCAGCACGAAACGGCAACTGGATCAACAAGGACTATAGAAGCCGTAAGATCCCTGACTTTGACTTAAACACCCAAAAGAATCGATGGCAAACACTTAAGTCCATGGCGACCTGGAACGACGCTGTACAGTACCCCTTTACATGCTCCAAACCTTCTCCTAGCGCGCTTACTTTTGCTTAGGCTGTTGCAAAGTTTCTCCGCTTGCATGTTGACGCAGTAAGGTAGTGGATCTCGTACAAACCCAGTCACTGACATACAGTCATATGAGAGAATATCTCAGGACCAGCCTCACAAGTAGGGGCCCTTCATACTTAAGAGACGTAGAGCAGTCCCGTAGGAAAAGCATCAGCCGCGGATTTCGACTGATCTCATTCTAGTCATCCAATCATCTTTCCCACACGCCACTCAAGCCCACGCAGCCTTGATAAGGTCGGCAGCCTTTTCGCCAATGCCATAAGCTGCCATCTGGGTGTGCCCACCGCTCAGGGCGGGCATGATACTCACATCAACAACCCTCAACCCTTTGACGCCCCGGACGCAAAGATTCTCGTCCACAACGGCTTTTTCGTCTGAAGCCCTACCCATTGTGCATGTGCCTGACGGATGGTAACCTTATCGAGTCAGCGATTTCCAAGTTGCCCTGCATCCATGTCCCATCACCTACAGGTTGTTGCGTTCTGCCGCGCGAATTCCACCCACTCTTCCCGCGTCGAGTGCGTATGGTGATTAAGACGGGGCGGCCAAGACCCCTTGACAATACCCTTGGTGCCCGCTCCGTCCATGATGATCTCGTTCGCGAACCGGCACGCCTCGCCCAAAACCTCCGCATCCAACGGATCCTCCAAGTACGCACAATCGACGTCAGGCCCATCCATCGGGTCTTTGCTCCGCAGCGTCACCATGCCACGAGACTTCGCGCTGAACAGCTCCGCGAGGATGCTGAATGCGTACTGGCCCTCCTTCGGCGGCTCGTTGTACTGACTCGGCCCGCCGTAGCACTCGATGTTGAAGAGTGCCGCATTGGGCTGATTGGGCGTCAGGCCCATGGGATCACGGCCTTGTTCACGGGATGCCGTTGTCCAGAGGGTGGAGTCGGCGAGTCGTTCGTCTAGGCGGGCGAAGGAAAAGATACCAAAGGGGAAGCTGGCCAAGAAGCCCTTTTTCTCTTCCACCCAGAGTTGAATAGTCTTGTTGAGGGCTTCACCGGGGTAGATTAGATGGTCGTTTGTGAGACCCGGCTTTTCGGTTTCATAAAAGAGAAACGCAGCCTGGTCTATGGCGTCAGCGTTATCAAGATTGAATTTTGGAGGCGCACATACCGGATGGTCCATTAGATTCTTACCAACGCCGGGCAGGTCGACCAGAGTTTCAATTCCGTGCTTCTCTAGTTCGTCTTTGGCACCGATACCTGATCGGTTAAGAATGTTCGGACTACAGTATGCGCCACCGCTGACGATGACCTCCCTCTGGGACTTGATCTCGACAGCAGTACCGTCCGCCAAAATTGCTTTGACAGCCACGGCCCTGAGGTTGTTTTCATCATCTGTGCCGAGGATTACCTTGTCGACGCGCACATTGGTGATAATTTCAGTGTTGTCCTTTTTGTTTTTCTTCAGAAGGAAGTCGGCTGCCGTTGAGCGGGTTCCCTGGTTGACGCTCCGAGTGGCGTGCCCATGTCCGTGTGCGATTCTGCCGTGCGTGAACATGTCATGGTCCAAGGGCAAACCTTTAGACTCCATAGATTCTCCGATGAGCTTAGAGATAGGAGCTAGGTCGTGAGGCTCAGTAGAGAGGTGGCCGGTATAGCCGTGGGCTTCTTCTGCCGGTTTGAACCACGGCTTACTGTTGAAGGACTCGGCCTTGACGCATAGTCATAATGTCAGCTACATCTTTCGAACGCTCGGGGACCACTGGAGTGTTGCTCACCTTAGACATGTACCGATGAAACTCTTCGCCACTCCATCCCGGGAGGTTCCAGTCGTCATAATCCTGCTTTGAAGCTCGAATGCAGAGCGTGCCGTTGGTTCCGGATGAGCCACCCAGGAATTTTCCCCTCGTGAGCTCAACCTGCCGGCCGTTGATGCCAGCACCCGGTTTAGAGACGATGGTCCAATCGGTTTCACTGCCAGCATTCTGCGCCGAGCTGTTTTCGTCAGTCAAAGTTGGCGCTTTCGAAGCATCTATGAGGAACTCACCCGCCCGGCATGTGGACGCTCATCATGTTCTCGCTGTGCGGTCCAGCCTCGAGAACAAGGACAGTAACGCTGGGGTCCTCGGCGAGGCGTCCAGCAACGACGCAACCAGCTGTGCCACCCCTGAAATCGGTGGTTAGAGCTGCGATCCCACATCGTTTGCAAATCAACAGAATGTTTCATGGCTCACTTACCCGCAGACGATGTAGTCATAAGTCTGACCGGTGACCTGGTTTGTGGCGCTCATGATGTCGAATTACAAGCAAGATCCGCATAACTCATTAAAGTCGAACCAGGTGAAAGTCACCAACAGCGCTGGTATGTTAAGAAACATTACTTTATATACCCAGAGGATTGAT
The DNA here is from genome assembly GCA_002851755.1 of Verticillium zaregamsianum. Classification (NCBI taxonomy): domain Eukaryota; kingdom Fungi; phylum Ascomycota; class Sordariomycetes; order Glomerellales; family Plectosphaerellaceae; genus Verticillium; species Verticillium zaregamsianum. Next base: position 3,760,409 of record NMXM01000001.1, on the reverse strand, counting down.
TGGGTGTGGATCTTCGGACCAAGACCACATCGCACGTCGTTGTCCGTCGCAGGGAGCTTATGCTGTCAGCTCCATCATTAGGTGCCAATCCCCCACAAATGTAAGCACTACTTCTACTCTCCAGCGATTCGACAACTCTCGGCAAATGAACACCGCTCATTTCTGTCCTTGGCGGTCATGTAACTCGACATTGATGCTGATACGAGCAGGATCTGGAGCTTTGAGCCTTATTCCGAGGCATGCTGGCAGGAGCTCATGCAGGGATATGCATGAAAGAGAGTACTGGACTCTCAGTTCTGCTGCGAAGAACTCAGTAATGAAGAGCGCTGCTGATTCAAGCTTTGCGCATCAGGTAGGAGGTCGAGGTGCCCAAGGTGCGCTAAGATTCGTGGGGTACTGTACCTTAAGCAAGGTTCTCCAGCAGGTGTAGGGGCATTACCGCACCCTCTTCCACAAGTCCCGACAGACACTAACTATGGTACCACGGACATCATAGCCAGTCCATGGCGCAACTTTCACGAACTGACTTTCGTGGTCAGCATTTCAAGAGAGGCCAGTTCAATTTCGGATATAGCCACTGAGTGCAACCTGACGAGTAGGCCACGCTCGTAGTTGCCACGGCTAATGCGGCAAACCAAGCTTGCAGACTCTGGTACTGGAAAAGCCAGTCACGAGGATCCGCTTGCAGTCGGGTAGCATTCAACGGATCTAAGAAAAGTTCGATATCCTGATCAGTCGCAATCATCTATCAGGCTGTGAACTGGCGAACGAAATGAGAAGTAGAAATACGACTTCTCAATCGGCCTGTAGCTGATCCATGAGTGTGCCTTACTCAGCGTTTCTAGGCCACCAAAAGGGTCTCGCACTGCGCCAATTCAATACATGTTCAAGGCAGCGAATCAAAAATCGCGCGAAGCGACAATGCTTCGCCAGCCTGCACGCATTGCTCACGGGGCCTGTTGGAACGGCCAACTTGGTAATGCATGGCCAATTAATGAGAGGAGGCTCACTGGGGCCCGAATCGTGCGCGCGTGGCGTTGGAAACCTGCAGGGACGGAATCTGCCTCGTTGGGAAGCTCAGCCATGGTCGACCAACGATATAACAACGGACACGGAGTCCTCTATCTCAATACTTCTTCGAATCACTCCATCTACAATTAATTGACTTCAGTACGCATAACCTATGGCCACGGATACTCAGCGCAAAGTCTGCCTTGATGTGGCCGTCGACCATCGGATTCGACGGTTCTTCAAGTTCGTTCCGCCCGGCTTGAAAGGAGAGTCCGGCCATGTCGCCGGTATCGTGGCGGAAGGACGCCGGCTGAACCGACCTGATGACGAGATTTCAGTCACCGCAAAACTCGCAGGTCCGGCATCCAAGGGCGGCATCGCAATCACTCTGCAGCAGCCTCGGAACAACCACCCATACGACAAGGGGCTCGATGCTGTTATTGATGATTGCAGGACTCTCCGCGCCCTCGACGACATGTTCGACGCGGCATCGTGCGGCAGCCTTCACATTCGGACCAACATCGCCGTTGTCGACTTGCTTCCGTTCGTCGCCAAGAATGCGAACACTGTTGCTGACGGCGAGTTGAAAGACTCCTTTCGCGCATCAGTGCAAACCATATGCGAGAAGGAGCCTGACGTTTTGCTCTGTGCGGGCAGAATATGGCTGTCTCCCAAGGGCGGGGCCGATAATAAAGGAGATGCCTGGAGATTTGAAAGCCTCAAACTTGGGGACCAGTTTGGGAGCACTCCAAAGTTACCTGTCACCGCAAAATTTCGTCACGGAAAACGGGGTTTTGTCAACATTCCTAGGGTCAATGGCTTCCATCCGAGCTACGCGATCAACTACCTCTCGCACGTCAGTCTTCTGAGACAGCTGCAGATGCTGATAGCCGTGCAAACTTGCCGCACTCTCGAAGGCGACTGGAAAATGGAAAGTTGGATGAGTGAAATGACGAAACGTTGCCAGGACATACCCAAGCTGCTTACGGGTAAGTTTTGATGCTTGCATCCCACTTCATTCTTTCTGTTCATAAATGCCGTGATCGTTTGCTGACTGCATCACCTCTAGGAGAATCGCCATCCAAATATTCTCCAGTGCAGAGCCCAGGCCAAAGTCATTCCAGGCGTAACAGCGGCACAAAATATTTGCCGGACTGGCAAGACGTCTTCTCCGACAAGATCCTTGACCTCAAGAAATGCATCACTTCGCTGTTGGCCAGTCCGAGTCTAAAGGAGGAGCCACCCAGAGTCTCCTATGAAGCCATTCTATCCAGTGGACTGAGCGAGCTCTGTAACGACGTAACGCTCATTCTACGTCAAATTACCCGCCTCCTGGACAGAGGTTGGATCGACTCCGTGGCCTGGAAAAACGAGCGCGCTCTAAGAGAGATCTCAAGAGATACTCTTGTTTTCGCCGAGGACCTACTCAAAGTCGTCAAGACTACCCAGCCTTCGGATCTGACAAACACAATCCGGTCGAGCATTGCTGCCATCGTCGAAGTAGGCAAGGACAAGGATGGCAAGCAGCCCGAGTACAAGTACGGCATCGATCCAAAGAAAGCGAGTGAGGCTTTCCTCAAGCTGGCCACGGATATCGAAAGCATGCTCTTTGACCTCCTTGTGGAGAAAGAAAAAGCCCTCGAGGCATTGAGGCAAGAAGAGATGGAGGCAGAAAAAGCTCGAGAGAGAGTGGAGAAAGAAGAAGAAGAAATGGTGTTGAGCCTCCTGAAGAGGATGAATCTGATGCCGTCGAAGACGTCGAAGGCACCCGTCATGCTACCCGCGGCACCTTGAGGGCGGCGCGCTCAAGTCGATATCGATGATTGGTCTTTTTGTAGCGAATTTTTGTACGATCTAGCGGGTGTGTTGCTTTTTCTTCCTTTGAGGCTTGGAGTGTATTGATTTGCAAGCTCGCCGAGATGACATTGGAAGGGTGCATTGGTTTGTCTTATCCTTGATATTGTCATGATTCTTCTGAAGCGATGTTGCAGAATGCTAGGTTCTACGACTTCTAGCGCCGGACTGGAGGAAATTGATGAACCTTCTTGCTACCAGTTGATATCCGTCGCATTAAGATGCTCTGTGGCCAGGTAGGATCGAGGCACAATAATTTTAAATATCAAAGTCAAGAGGCATTTCTGCCTCGTCGTTGACGGCCCTAAGCTCGCCTAGCTACATGCCTCAGGGATGCAAATGGTCTTTCATGGTTTCAAATTTTGAAGTATATTTCTGGAACCTCAGAATATCATTGGAGTAGCCCACTGGGCGGTCTGCAAGTCACGGCACGCAGCAGACGGTCTCCGTCTGGGCAGTGGCGAACCGCAGTCCACAAGCTTCCGCCAACGTAACGGCCCGCGATGTAGTACGCGATACGATCTGCCGAGGACGATGCATGCAGCAGCGTCGGCAATGCGCGCATAAGCAGGTGTCGACGGCTCTCAACCAAACTCCAAGCAGTGCACAGTAGCACTGTGGTGCTGACAAGCGATTCTCCGCGTGATGTACGCGTGGCCGCCGAGAGCTTCAAGTACACTCAAGCATCGGGCTGGGCTTCTGCAAAGGGCCATGTCATCAAAGTGCCGGCGCAGTTCCGTCGCGAGCGCGGGAATGATCTTCGCCGGTGGAGGGGGCGCCCCTGGTGCGTTGGAGAAACGCGTCGATCATTGCTCTCCGCCCGGAGCGCACGCGTCCGTAGGATCACACACGAGATTCAAGAACCAGCTTCTTGTCGTCAACCTTGACTTATCCCCCTCGCCTAGATTAACATCAGTCGTCCAATTCCTTGCCAAAATCGATGAGTTTGATCCTGGTCGCATCGCGCGGGTGGAATTGCGCGACTTTCGATCGGACGAGAAACCGCGCAGCCGCCGTCTCCTTGGTGAGCTTGACATAAGCGGCCGTGCTGTCGCCGCCAGACTCCACCAGGCTGTTGAGAAGCTCCTCTGTCAGCTCGCGCATCTCCTGCGCGGCAGCAGCCGTCTCGTCGGGAACGTCGCGCTGCACTTGGTCCTCGGCGATGGCGGCGCCCCAGACCTCCTCCAGCCGCCGCTGCCTCCTGCCGCCGTCGTCGGGTTTCGTGGCTTTGGACTTCTTGGGGCGGCCTTGGGCGTTGAAGCCGGCGGCGAGGTCCTCGACGTCGACGTCCATCATGTCACCAACGACGGGCCCCCCGAGGTCCTCTGCGGCGAGCTGCGCGGCCAAGTGGTTGTCGATGAAGTTGTTGAGGTCCCTGAGCAGGCGTGCTGTCTCCCGTCTGTACTGCTTCTGCTTCTGTCTCAGCTCGTTCATCCTTTCCCTGGCTGCGTGCTCAGGGTCCGTGTCCATGCGCCCATCAAGCTCCTCCTTGAGCGATTCGATGCGCTTCTCCAAGCTTGCAGTCAGCAGCCGCTGGTCCTCAAGGTTAGCCTTTTCGGTCTGCAGCTGCTTGTCGGCCTTCTCGATGGACGTTTCCTGGGTTGCCAGGTATGCCCTCGACTCAGTGATGGTCTGATGAGCTTGGCGTAGTGAGAGCAAGGCGGGCAGCACTGAGGATGCGGAGGGCATGAACGGAGCATCTTGGGACACATTGTCGAACGCCGATTTCATGATCTTGAAAGGGGCGCTCCTGGAAGCGGCGAAGGCTGGGCTGATGGTTTGCCCATTCTTCTGGAGCTGGAATACGTGTCAGTGCGAGGTCCAGGGGTGCAAGGGGGAGGGGAGGGCATGATGTTTACTCTTGTAAGCTCCTGCTGATACTCGACAATCTGGGCCTGGAGCTCCTGGAGGCTTTGCTCGACGCTCAGGAGATGCCTCGTCTCGGTCGGCCTTGGACGCGTCGACGCCATGGTGCTAGGCCAAGCCACGATAGCCTCGGTGGAACAGGGCAAGGTAGGCAGAGGTAGGCAGTGGGTAAAGCGTCCGAATCGTCTGCGCTGCGACAACGACCATGACCCCTAGGAGGACTGCTAAGTCATGCAGATGGGGAGATTGGACACTGGTGAGGACGGATCGGCTTGTTTCTGACCCCCTTGTTTCACGGCGACGAGGTCGTGACACGGGAGCCTGGGATTGCCTCCCGGTCACAACAAGGCCAGAGCACCCAGAGCCAGCAGGGGACGTCACGCGTACGCCGTAGGGCGAAGGGGGACCGGGCACTGTACGGCACGGCACATGATGCCCGCCACACCTGGCAGGGGAGCCCCGTACTTGGCTGCATCAGCACGCGTGTACCGTGGACTGGCACTAGCGCGACACTGTATGGAGGCTAGGGTCGATCTTTTCTCCGGGGGTTTCAGCAACCTCGCGCGCGCGACCATCTTTTCCCAAACCGCAACCGAGACAAATCACCCCCTTCGATTCAAAGCTCCTCGCGCTGTCATTCTGTCAACGCAAGGCTCTCCCATCTCCTTTTCCATCACCCGTGTCTTCTCCATCCCGTTCTTTATCATCCCAAGGATCCCGGTGCACTCCTCCATCGTCCCCTGCCCCTCGACCTGTCTCGCGACAACCCAGTCGAACCTCAACCCCCCCCCATAGCTCCAAGCTTGCCCGATCGCACAGCTTCAGCTGCAGCTCCAGCTTCCACCCTACCCTATCCTCCCTTCCTCAGCTCGGAGAACGCCATCTCGGTCGCACGAGACTCTAGGTACTGCAAGCAGACCAAGAGTTCTTCTGCAAGCTGCCGCGAGCTGCCGGCTGTTTTCTGTCCCTCCAAGGCATCAGAGCTATTTGGGTTCAAGGTTTGAGCATCAACGTCCGCCGCCCGCACGACTGCCTCTTCCTCACATTAGCCTTTCTACCTCTATCCTCCTACCTCCATTCTTCCATCAGAAGCACCCAGCCCCGGGACTCTTCCATCATCGTACAGCCTCCTGGACTCTTGCCCTTCTGGCCCGATACCGCTCCTTCCCGACCTCAGCCTGATCCTGCTCCCGATCCCGACCCCGATCTGTCTCCCTCGATCGCACGCACCTTCCTCCCTCGATCCTCACCACTTCACCAACAGCACCAGCTCTCCCCGAGCCCCAGGTCCAATCCGTCGCGCCACTACACTTGCCCGTTTTCCTTTGAAAACCGTTGCGGTGTAGATAGGCCAAATACAAATCAAGCTGTTCTCTGAACGCCTAACTCCTCCGACATCCTCAGCGCAAGTCATCTCGTGTGAGACACGCAATTAATACCTAGCCCAACATGTCGGCTTCACCCACCCAACCCGCCAACTCGGCCAAGCGCCCTCTCGAGGAGACCTCCTCCCCCTCCCGCAACAATGACCAGCCCGACGCCAAGCGTCCTGCGCTCGATAAGATCCTGAAAAACGACGATGAGGTCGTCATGGCCGAGAAGCCCGACGACGATGACGCGGGCGCCGTGGCCGAGGCCACCGAGGCCGCCCCCTCCGAGACCACCAACGGCGTCAAGGAGGAGGCCGAAGGCGACGCCGCCGACGAGCCGAAGCCCATCGCTAGTGCCGTGGCCGGCACCGTCCCGTCGTCCACTCCCAACGCCTCTACCCACGACGAGACGGCCTGGATCCACATCCGCGCCGTCATCTCCAGCCCCGAGGCTGCCACTGTCATTGGCAAGGGAGGCGAGAATGTGTCCAACATTCGCAAAATGTCCGGAGCCAAGTGCACGGTCAGCGACTACCAGAAGGGAGCCGTCGAGCGCATTCTAACCGTCAGCGGCGTGGTTGACGCCTCAGCCAAGGTAAGCTAGCATTCTACCAGTTTTGCCAAAGGACATCTCACTCACACGTCGGCAGGCTTTTGGTCTCATCATCCGAACCCTGAACAACGAGCCCCTGGATGAGCCGTCCAGCGCGCAGTCCAAGACGTACCCTCTCCGACTCCTCATCCCCCACATCCTGATCGGATCCATCATTGGTAAGGGTGGTGCTCGTATTCGAGAGATCCAGGAGGCATCCGGGGCCCGGCTTAATGCTTCTGACTCCTGCCTCCCTATGTCGACTGAGCGGTCCCTCGTCGTCATGGGTGTGGCCGACGCCGTCCACATCGCCACCTACTACGTGGGAAGCACTCTGCTCGAGCAGCTGAACGACCGTTTTGGCGGTCCGGCCGCCTCGGCCTACGCGACGCGCAGTGGCGGTCCCGCTGGGGTTGTCCCAGGCGGCATGCAGGTAGTGCCGTACTGCCCCCAGCCGACCACCGGCAACTACGGCACCCGGGAGAACTTTGGCAGACGGCACGATGCTCGGGGCCAGCATCCCCAGCAGCACCAGATGCCGCCCGCCCCCTACGGCCAGCAGTACCCTCCCCACGGCGCCCAGCCCGGCCCGGCCATTCCCCAGCAGTATGGCGCCCAGGCTGGCTACGCCGGAGGTGCGCCGATGCAGCCCCACGGCGGCCCTGCCGCTCCTCAGCCTCACGGCGGACACCCCGCGCAGCCGATGCACGGGGGTCCCCCCGCCGCCGGCATTGCCGGTCAGCCTTTGACGCAGCAGATCTTCATTCCTAACGACATGGTGGGCGCCATCATCGGCAAGGGCGGCCAGAAGATCAATGAAATACGCCAGATCAGTGGCAGTGTCATCAAGATCAACGAGCCCCAGGACAACAGCAACGAGCGCCTCGTCACCATCACCGGTACGGACGAGACGAATCGCATGGCCCTCTACATGCTCTATTCGCGCCTCGGTGAGTCACAACCAGCGAAACCTCTTGATGTTCAAACTCTAACCAAACGCCCTGGCAGAATCGGAGAAGCACCGGATCTAAAGAAGAATTTACGACGCCCCACGACATACTAACTTTGAACTTTCCAACTCGAACGGTCCCGTTACGGGAGGTAGCGGCCACGGTCCTGGCCCTTTAACATTGTTCGCAACATTTCGTTCTCGGCTTTCGGTTATGCTTGGGCTGGCGGGCGACGGTGCCACCAGAATGTCTTGTCATCGGCTCGAGACAAGACCGGCGCGGTAAATTGCGATTCGCGACTTTCGGGTTTTGGGCGTTTCTCTACAATCACCGGGTGGAGTGATTCCTAGAGAAGGTACTCCTTTTAATAGTCGTTCCCCTCCAGATCCTTTCCTGCCTTGCCCTGTCTTGCAATCTGCCCTGCCTTGCGCCTTGCCCTCACTACCTTGAGCCCTGCCCATCGTTCTATGCTGGTCCCTGATGGCCTGCGTGGCCTACGCGAAGCATTGCACGTGGATGCGACTTCTCATCTGCACATGTGTTCCTGCTCCTCACTGATACACTCGCTCCCCGGCCGAAGTCCTGCTATCGTGATCATTCATACCCGTGCCCACTAGCATACCATACATGTCTTGTGCCCTCATCCTCACTTCAGCGGCTTCAGGCTTTTCACAATTCGGCCTCCGTGGTACTTCACACAAGTTTATGACGTTGGATCTCGGCTTGATGTTGATTAATGTCTATGGTTACTAACGTGATTCACAGCTACGATCCGATCATCAGGTCTACCCTGTGAGGTGTGGCTGGAAGTCAAGACAGCGGGTCTGAGCCAAGTCGGTGAGTCCACCGGTCCCTCGGCTACTACTAATCTAGAAAGACAGACTGCATGGCAGGGGACTCCGGGGAAATTCAATTAGCATGCCTTGATTAACCACGAAGTGACGGGATAACTGGCGGGTAAGCCCAGCAAACTCGCCCCTACAACTGCTTGAGGTTGTAGTGGTGCTGCCGCCCTGTTAGCTCGGATCCGTAGACATGAATGCCACGACTCACCAAAGTCACATCCTTCCGCCCCGTCCTGATCAGTTCGATGTTGTCCAGGATAGCTAGCCAACGTCAGCAGACAGTCCTCAAAACACGCGGGCAGCAAGGAGAGCTCACGTCCCGGTCCGCCCTTGGCAGAGGTGTGGTCGTCGACGCTGTCCCACCCGACGAGCAGCGTGGCGGCCGGCCCGGCCTCGCCGTCGACGTCCTTCGCGATGGCCGTCGTCACCTCGCCCCACGCGTTGCCGTGCCACCCCCTCGTGCCCTGCGCGCGGCATGCCTCGCCCATGCGGTCGGAGAAGAGGCGCAGGTTCTCCGTGAAGGCGGGCCTGTCGATGCCGTACGCGATGAGCACCTCCGTGCAGGGGGCCGCGAGGGCGGGGTTCGAGTCGAGGCGCGCCTGGTGGAAGCGCGGCCGGCCGGCGAGGAGGGCCTTGAGGTCCGCGAGCCAGGGCGTGTAGTGCTCCGAGGCGGCAAACGCGGTGAAGGCGGCGTGGGAGGCCCAGCGGATGGCGAGGAGGTGGGTCTCGGGGGACTCGTGCTGGGGCCCCGTGTAGAGGGCCTGGACGCCGGGCGTGGAGAGGAGGGTCTGGGCGAGGGAGGTGAAGGACGCGGAGGGGTGGGAGGCCGGGTCTCGGGGGGTGAAGACTACGAATTCGGTGATGGGGTCGGACATAGCGGCGGTGGTATCGGGCGAAGCGGATGATCTCGAGGTCAGGGATGAGAATGAGCTGTTGATGAAAAGAGGATGCCCGGTGAGTTTGAACGAAGTGAAGTCACGGCGAAGTCCCCCTCGATGATGTAGCCTTTCCACATTAGTAATGCGCATTCGGGGCGGGGAAGTCCATCGGGGTACGCCGTGTCCGGCGTTGGGCCGGATTCGGGGGATGGTGTGGTCACGTGAGGATCCATAACTTTCCGGCCTTCTCCCGTTCCGACGGAGGCGACGGGCATTCAGACTCTTAGGGGCCGAAAGGGGTGGGAGTTTGATTGCTTCTTCAGCCTCGTTTCCATAAGAGGCCAGCCCTGCCTCCGGAAAATGCAGACATTCGGAAATTTCTCAGCCTGGGGCTGAAAATCCCATGAACAATCGACGGCGTTCGTGGCTGAACTGGGCTGATGGTGATGATAGGCCTTAATTCTCTCAGCAGTAAAGTGTATTTACGACACACATCGGGTGAAGCGCCGGGCCTCTGTTTCTTCACCGCTGATGCGGTAGTCGCTTCTCCGTCTTCTTGGAAATCCGCCCTCCCGAGGAAATGTAACCCAGCCCGGCAAGGTGACCGACCGCGCCGCCCGCGGGTGCCACGCCGCCAAGCTTAAGGCTGCATGACCGCGGAGCGATCAAGCAGCCAAGTCAGCAGCGCCAGCCCCGAAATGGGGGAAAGCCCAGCTTCTGCGCGAACAGACGAGCCGTCCACACTCCCAAGCCAAGCCGGCCCGACAAGCGGTGCCAGCCTGCGCTGCCTGCCCAGAGAAAAGACAGCGGAGATGCACTGCACTGCCAGCTGTTCTTCGATTCACCCGCGTGCTGACAGGTCTACGGGCTATGTCTCTCACATCGCGCTTGGCTCCCCTGTCTCATCGTGGCTTAGGGCTGAATGTGCGTCAATAGCTCTGCTTCCACGCATCCATCTCCCTTTTGGCGCCCTCTCAGACATGGGCTGGCCCGGTGTCTTTCCCCTCCTTGGCTCGGGACCGTCCTGTCGACGTGTGGCTGCCTGTAAGATGTAAGGACCGATGACCTCTCGCATGGTATGGTTTCACCGCAGGAGCGCGCACGACACGGGGTTGGCTCGAAGGGGAAAAGAGACTTTGGAACGGCTCCCAGGGCTGGAGTCATGGTCGTGTGGCAGCCCACGGGCGTCCCGATGAATGGAGGAGAATGAGGGTGCCATCGACAAGCCACGATGGCACAATGGCTCGACGTTGAGCGACGGGCGCCAATCTTTTTGCATGTTGGGCTTGGGGCTGGAGGACTTAATCTCACACTTTATTCTTCGTATCGATTGTTGAGTGCCACACCAGGCATGACCACCGAAGCGCGCGCGCCGACTCGACATCGACACGATGGCAGGTGCCGGGAGATGGGGGGAGGAAAGTTGGAAAGGTTTCTTTTACTGCCGTTGCATTGATTCTGGGGCGTGCGCGAGTGCCGGAGGCGTTCCCGTGGCGCGCGCTGAGTCGTGCTGATGATGGGATCCTGGCCATTTGGCGGAGGGTCCGGCGTGCTGTCGCCAAGATGACGCAAGCCACGAGGGACGCCGCAGCGGCATTTGAAGCTGTAGATGAGGATCGTCTGGGTCGTAGGATTTGGGGTCGGGATGCCCAAGCAGGAACTGGGAATGAGCTGGGCGGATGGCTGAGGGAGGCGCATCGTGAGCGGGTATCCCCGCCAGGCTCATTGAGGCCCACCCCCTATGATGCCTACCTACCTTACCTTCTGAGAGGGGAGGGACCCAGGGCGGGCTGTGCCCAGAACACCAAGTGGGAAACGGTGTGCGGTATGATCGGTGGTTCGTGGGATGTACGGGAATAGCTCTGTCAGAAAAGCTAGAGTCTTGGAAATTGCTTCTCTGGGGGGGTACCGTACGTGGGCGCGTGCGAGGCGAGGGCCCACGGTGCCAGACGAGCAGGACCAACTGGCGAAAGTCTAAAGCCCAGTTTCCTTGGTGCGCCTTGGCCATTGCCGCTGCCGATGACTCGGTCACCGCATCAAGACGAAGCACCGAAGGATGCCGGATGTTCGGCCCCTGAGGTATGGTACCAACGGGCCTTTTCTTCCCAATATCCCTCCTGCGCAACGGGCTAGATGAATCGAAGGATGAAAATGGATCTCGCCGGTTGACGCTTTCAGGCTATTGCGCACCTTGCGTGCATTGCGCGACCTCACCAACCGTCGCGCGGTCGATGGACTAGACGAGGCACGTTCCTGGCATACCCGTGCTAGAGCGACGGCGTGGAGAAGAATGATCTGTGGTGCACGCTGTACACTGCCTCTTAGTGCACTGAGGTTCCACGCCATGGCATCATCAGCGTGCCGAAGCACGTCCTTGGCGGGCATCGGGGCATTCCATAGGGGGGGTGGAGGGGACCATTGTGCTGTAGCGCCCCCTGAATTGTACCTTGGTTCCCTCACTACTTGGGCGCTCCAGCTCCTGGCCTTTAGGGGGCTCCAGGGCTCACGCCATTGGTCCAGCTCAGCCCTGCGCCGCCGGAAAGGTGGTCCTAGCCAATTTGGGCCACAGGACGCTAGACCCCTGTCGCTCCCCTCGCCCTGGCCAACCACGCGGGCCCAATCTCGAGCGTTAATCTCCTGGACCCCATCCATCATGTGGGCGTGCAGAAGCCAGGCACGACCAGCACCACCGGCACCACCACCATGGCTACTTCCCACGAACGCGCGGTTCTTGCCAGGTGCCTGAGGAAAGGTGCGATTGGGAGGTACCGTAGGAAGTTACCGTAGGGGGTGACGCCTTCCTGGCACTTCCAAGCTCCCTGCTAGCTTCAGGCTGGCTGGACCAACATCCATGAACTGGCAGCTGTGCCTGTGCCGTGCCCCCCTGGCGCGGTGGGCGGAGTGCGTGCTCGCCTCATCCGTCCCCGTTCGTTTCTATACCCCCCCTTCCCACCCCCAAGACATGCCAGAGCCTCTCTCTTCTTTTCCTCTCTCTTCTTTTCCTCTCCCTCACCACCCTCGTCAACACTGCCCATACCAATCACTCGGTGTGCCTTTTGGTCCTATTCGGCTGTAAGCCTGTCACTCTTTTAAAACTATATAGTCACTCTTTTGATCCCGACACCTCGTCACTCCCTACCACCGCCTCTCCCACCACCACCCCACCACAAACCACCACCACCCAAATCAGTCAAGATGCGCTTCGCTCTCTCCGCCGCTGCCGCCCTCGTGGCCTTCGTCAGCTCTACTGTCGCCCAGAACCCCGACTTCAACCCCGTCTACAAGCCCGCCGCCAACGAGGAGATCCCCGCCGGCTCCTCCTACAAGATCGAGTGGTCCACTCCTGAGAAGTACGCCGGTGTCACCATCAAGATCGCCCTCATCGGCGGCGAGACCCAGAACACCCAGGTCCCCCTCCTCGACATTGCCTGTGAGTGACCCCAGCCAGATCGCACTCGCGTGAACCTCTACTGACACCGCCCGCAGCCGGCATCGCCAACTCGGACAAGGCCTACACCTGGGACATCCCCGCCGACATTGGCGGCAAGAAGTTCTACGGCCTCGTCCTGACCTCCGAGGAGAACGCCGAGGACTGGCAGTACTCCAACCCCTTCGTCATCACCGCCGGTGAGGACTCCGGCTCCGACGCCCCCAGCTACGGCTCCGGCAGCAGCACCGTCGTCGTTACCACCAGCGTCGGCACCGCCACCGTCACCCTCTCCGCCGCCGAGACCACCTCTGAGGTCGCCGTCAACACCACCTCTTCGTGCATCGAGACCACCTCCGAGCTCCCCGAGCCCACCACCTCGGTCGTCGTTGTTGTCAACAGCACCACCCCCGCCAGCGTCCCCGTCGCCGTCCCCACCACCCACTCGACCCTCGTCGTCGCCGCCTCGTCCACTGTCGCCATCGTCGAGCAGCCCACCGAGTCCGTCCCCGTCGTCGTCCCCGAGAGCGGTGCCGTCGCCCAGGCCAAGGCCGGCCTCTTCGCCGTCCTCGGTGGCCTCGCCGTCGCCGCCCTTCTGTAAGGTGCTGTTGGTCTCTGAGATCAAGGGCTTGTAACGAACGCGGCATGAAGACATCCCTTATACCCTTTTCCGGGTCTCTTCTCTCGGCATCACACCCATCCGGCATCGCTTTATTTGTATTCTCACGATAATGGGTTCACCTGGCATTCTTTGTTCCAACCCGGACGGACAATCATGGCTACTTTTCTTTGGCATAGGGAGGCTGGAGTACTTATTTTTTGGATTCGGGGGGACACGGCGATCGCGCAACAGGGGTCGCCGCTCCGGTTTCAATACTCCTCAAGCTTACCCGACATGGGTAGGGGGCGTTTTAACTATGGCTTATCGAGAAGGAAAAATCGATTTTCGCTTTGTTTAGACTGGTCCTCTTCTTCCGTTGTCGTGTCTCCCTTTTCCATTTGTCTCTTGCGTGTATGATTGGTAGCCTGTAATGGCGAGAGACGTTTACTCGGCTTCTGCTTGATGATGTGATCTGGTGGCTGATGCGTGACCGTAGTGATGTTTGTTTACCGTGCGGACAGGAATGCTTTTCGCAATGCTGGAATGGAATGTGCTCAGTCTGACCTGACAGTCTCCCTGGGCGTCTGCCTATACGATTGTCCATGTCTCGTTTCAAGTCTTTTGGCGTCTTCGGGATCATCCTCTGTCCGTGCCAGTCCTCGTCATTCTCATTGTCACGTCGTGTCATCGCGTGTCCGTTTTTGGCGATGCCGGGGCAGCGTCCATCACGATGTGCCAATTCAACGGAGCGACTAGGACGTCAACCGTGGCCTCACGCATATACTTCACTCCCTGGACTTATTTGTACTGCGCCCCAGCTGATCCTCCTGCCCGACCGTGGCAGCGTGGATGGACTGGACGGGTGCGCCATTTCCCCATGGTCGTGCGCGCGACTTTCCAGAAGAACCACCGATCACGCTATCTCCAAAATATCCTCATCAAAGAATGGAAGTTGCGCCAAGCCGAGACACGCTTCTTGCCGATCAGCCTCCCTGAAGAATGCAAGCATGCCGATCACCAGACTTGGCTTCGACACAAAAAGAAAGCCACGCGAGGTGCGAGACTCTCGGGCGTGATCCACAAGGCCGTCACCCTCGTTCCTGGCGCCAAGCGCAGGGAGAAGAAAAAGAAAGCACGACGTCAGAGGGGATGAACCACCAACTCGGGTGAGCTCGAGGCGCCATGCCCCAAAAGGGATGTTGCGGCGGAACCGCAAAAGATGTATGCACCGATGATGGTGATTATTGACCACAGCAGGGCTCGAACCTGCAATCTCCTGATTCGTAGTCAGACGCCTTGCCATTGGGCCATGCGGCCTTTGATGAAGGGAGCTCCAGCGCTGTGAACTATATCGCGCAGCGGTGGAGAAGGGATCCGATCCGGCCGAGGCCGTCGATGTTCACGACTCGTGTGCGGTGAACGAGAAGGCAAAAAAAGTGTAGTCTCGCGGGAAAATTCTCTTTGAATAAGCGGGTGACAAAAAGGTAAAGCATGTACGTACTTACGAGCATGCAAGGCACTGAACTATTACCCGGAGGGGGAGCTACCTCTTTCCAAGCCACGACCATTGTCTCTCTCCCTCGTGCGCCTTAGACAAGCGCTACTCGCTCCCTGCGTAGAACAACCGGGACGGCCGTGGCGTCAACGGGTGAATATTTATCGCTCTGCCCGAGAGGCACGTGGCATCAGGTCTCCCTGCGGATGGCGCCTGAGACGGATGAGTGCGAGCAGATGTATTTGGGGGCCGGGTGATCGTAACGTGCGTGGCCAGACCGGACACGTCTGGCAGGTCGGGTGTCGCAGACAATATTTCGGCTTTCTGGAGGGTTGAATAGTCCAGTGAAACCATTCACCTTCCTTACCGTGATGCGGTGACAATATATTGATAGATCACACGTCCCTTGGTAAGTGTTCATCCATACTTGGCGAACACTGGTAGGTAACCTCGGCGTCAGATCCGAGCCACAAGGATGAGCACTCAGTTATGCGTCGCTATGAACCATTATCACTTTCATGCAGCGAACAAACGTCAGATAAAGTTGTCATGTATTGTACCAAGTCATACAGCCGTAGCGGCAACAGCAGACCATTTTAAATCCATCATAGCCATATTATATCTATCCAAACTCCATCCAATATCTATCCAAAGTCATTGCTCGCTTGAAATTCATTCCAAAATCGCTTCAGCTCTACCGGCCGCCGACCTGGCCCTTGGGCAGGGGCGGGATCCAAGACACGAGCACGTTCAGTCCAATGTGGATGCAGCCAATGACCCAGAAGCCCTTGGCGTAGTCTTTGCCGCCGTCCATGAAGCGGAAGATGATGGCGAAGATGACGCCGCCGAGGTTGCCACCGGCGCCGGTCAGACCGGACAGGATACCGTTGGCCTGAGGGTGCACGTGGGGCACGAGGGCAAAGTTGGCGCCGTTGCCGGCCTCGTGGAAGACAGCCATGAGGAAGATGAGGCCGAACATGGTGCCCTCGTTGTGGGGGTCCAGGCGACCGATGAGGATGAGCAACAGGCCGGTCATGATGCCGCAGAACGAGATCCAGCCCTTCTTCAGCCACAGGTTCTGCTTGCCGTAGTGGTAAAGGATGTCACCAACGATGCCGCCAAGGGGGCGCGTCACGACGTTGAGGAAGCCGAACATGGCGGCCCAGTTGGAAGCGCCGGTCTGACCGAGCGAGGGGAAGTTCTTCAGGTAGTAGGAGGAAAGGATCGAGTTGATGGCCAGCTCGCCACCGAAGGAGCAGGCGTAGGTCGCCATGTGGAAAATGGTCTGCGGGGAGACGGCGACCTTCAAGCCCTCCTTGAGGGTGGGCTTGAGGATGGTCTCGCCCTGAGCGGTGACGATCATGTCGTCGCGCGAGACGGTGGCCTCGTTCTCAAACTTGGACGTGTTCTTGTTGTCGCTGGTGCTGTTCTTCTCCGAGTCAAACGTGGCGGAAGGAGTGCTGTCGCGGTCGGCGATGCCGCCGGGGACGTCGACGAGATCGGTCCGCACGTTCTCCTGGATACCGTGGCCCTGGAGGTTCTCCTGGACGTGAAGGTGGCGCTCGCTCCACTTGCCAGTCGGGGTGTCGTCGCAGCAGAGCAGCAGGGCAACGCCGCAGCTGATGATGCAGATGAGGGGCACAATGAAGGTTAGTCGCCAGGCAACACCAGGCTTGTAGCCGCGGTCGACGAATGCGTCGAAAACGGCAGGCATGACGAAGTAGGTGATACCGCCACCGGCGTTACCCCAGCCTCCAGCGAGGGCGTTGGCCGTGCCAACAATGTTCTTGTCGAAGAAGCCCGTGCACCAGACCTGGCAAGGGACGAAAGTACCGCCGAGGACACCGATGAAGAATCGACTGATGTAGAGACCCGTCGCGTTGTTGACGAGGGGAGCGAGACCGACGGGCAGGGCGCCGATGAGCAGCATGCCGCCGAAAACCATGCGGGAACCGAACTTGTCACAGGCCGGGCCGGCGATGAGACGCATGAAGAGTGTCGAGGTGAGAGAGACAATGTTGGAGTTGGCGACTTGCACCGGTGTGAGGCC
Source organism: Verticillium zaregamsianum (assembly GCA_002851755.1). Lineage (NCBI taxonomy): Eukaryota > Fungi > Ascomycota > Sordariomycetes > Glomerellales > Plectosphaerellaceae > Verticillium > Verticillium zaregamsianum. The sequence goes on along the minus strand of NMXM01000001.1, from coordinate 3,743,470 downwards.
GAGGTCTTCTCGGATGGTGACCGTCAGGAGAGGAGGGAAGGTGTACCATGCCCAGAACTGCTTGTGGTAAGTATGTGGTGATCAGGACCAAATCATGGGAGTAACTCACGGCAATCATGAAGCCGAGCCAGCTGAAGAAGAAGACGGCGCCATATTTGTTAAAGGGGTTGAGGACTGGCACGCTTCGAGCCTGGTGACGATGTCAGTGTCGGGTCTCAGAACAGAGTGGCGAGTGCCGTACCTTCAGTGTGATGGGGTTGACCTCGGGCGCCCTCCAGAGCGCGTTGATCTTCATGGTGACGAGCCACAGAGGCAGTACTGAAAGCGCCGTGTGTAAGTGGAGTGGATTCGAGGCGAGATGTGGATATTTGCAAATTGCTCCTGGTGGTAATGTCGAAGCCTGAGATGGAAAGCCTGTTGTCGAAGGCGGAGGCGCTTGTTGATCTGGAATCTTGACTGCCGTGCTTCAAATCCAACAAGCTCGAGTCCCAGGTCCTTATATTGATGCTCGAACACTGAGCGTGAGCGTTGGCGTGCAATCTGTAACCGTAGACCTCAAATGAAGCATCTCCGGCAGAGACAGCAGCTGCCACACGCTAAGCCAATCCAGACTCTGCCAAACGCCCTCGCCTGCTGTCCCCGGGTGGGATGAGAGATAGACGGGGGTTGCTGATGTGTCCGGAGAAAGGCAAACCGTCCTTATGGGCCTGGGCGCTGCGGGAAGTCTGGGGCAACCCGTGGACAGGGTCGCCTTAGCTGCGGGCATTGGCGTCGATCACTGATAACAGTGCATGGACGGGAGGTAGGGGCACGGGAGCAAGGTGGCAGGGTGGCATGTGCTATGCGGCTGCGCAGAATTATCGTTGAGCTCGGCAATCTCGTACCTAGGAGCTGAGTTCGGAGAGGCAGAGTCTGATAAAGTTCACGTCGACCTGTGTGATGTCCGGAAAAGCTGCTCAAGGACGAAGCCCAAAGTGTGAACGTGATGTCCAGGAAGCGCCACCAACACGAGATTTCCTGGAATCCCGCGGTAGAGGAAATGGGTCGACAACGACAAGAACTCCTGCGGGCGTGATCGATGAGGAGATGAGCACAATGACCGATGCGTAACGTCAGACGCCCTCGGCGTCGAACCAGTTCTTTTGACGATCCAGCAACACTGACGCAACATGAGGCTGGGCAGCGAGGGAGAATGGCACCGTCGATGAACGCGACGGAGGATAACGGGCGCTGCCAGACAGTCCTTGCCTGTCTGGTCTGGGACACGGCCTGGAGCCTTGAGCCGAGCCCCAGGGGCGGTATCGCTGACTATCAGGGGCGTTCCATTGGCCACCAGGGGACATCTGACGGGGGAGATACGACGGAACGAGCGACAAGACGACGAAACAGAGGCGTTCGGTAGCTTATCAGCGGATCTCTGAACATCCAGATAGGCATGTCGTCTCAGGCTGGCAGAGTTGGATGAGAAGAGGTTGAAAGGCGGAGCCCCACCCTGGCCGAGAGATAAGGGGATCCTGGGATCTGACTGGCCACTGGGCTGACGAGGAGAAAGCGTCGATGCGTATGGTCGCTCGCCGCATTCGACCAGGCCCAGTCCCCCAGCCTGTGGTGCTCCCTTGGGGTTGACGCCCGTGGATGATGCCGATCGGGGAGAAGCACTACTTCGTACCTCTCTCTAGATCTTCTCGTCGCAGCATTGACGTTCAGGAGGCGCGCGTTTGTGGTTTGTTCGTTCTCCTTAGAGTCATCGACAAAAGCCGCATCTAGGTTTCGAGTCAGCATCTAGTTCCCGACGAGCGCTCGCATCATGACTCATGCTAGATCAATCCCAATCCTCGCGACGATGAGCTTCGAGATCGATCCGAACATTCCCTAGCTTCTGAAGGCTTCCACGACCCGTGGTGGTGATGACGATCTGCCCTGTGGTGTTCACCTGTGATGGTGGTGCGATGGCCGATAAGCCAAGCCTCAGACAGCAAGATAAGGTTGCGTGGGGCCAAGCCGATCTCCTCCCTTAGTCAGCTGCCGTTACCCCAAGAATATCTCTTCCCCCCACCGTCCCCTGATCTCCGGCACTGCTCTGCCAGGGGGCATTACGGGGGAGGGGCGGGCTCCAGATCCTTAATGAAGCGCATCCTCGTCCTCGAGTCCGCCATCTCCAACAGTCGATGCCAGCTTCCAAAGTCATCACAATCGCACCCGAATGCTATGACACCCCCAATCGCGAGCACTCAACAGTCATCGCTGATACCGCTGATACCCGTATCTCGTTGCGGGCGCTCTGCGGCTCCGTCGACGCCGACACGTGGGACGGGTGGAGGCTGAACTCTGCTCCGCGGAGATACAAAAACCGTCCCTTATCCTGCCCGAACCCCCCCAAGCCCTTGCCAGCCCAGCCCAAGCTACGCCCAGGGGCCGACAACGGGAGTGGCGCGCCAGGTCCAGGCCAGCCCCCCCGACTCGACTTGGCCCAGACGGGCGATCAGAGTCCGCGGCAAACAGATCTCGGCGTCCACTCCGGTTGGGTCTGACGCGAGGCCTATCGGTCCGGCGACGCGACTTTCAGCTGTTGCAGGCTCTGATGCCTGTCTGATACACCCTGGCCCGGTTTTCTGATGTTTGTGCTGGTGATTTGCGCAGTCGGAAGAAAAGTCAGCTGGCGACGATAGGTGATCGTGGTGAAGGTCGATTCATTTCTTTCAACTCATCAAGATCATTCACGACAATCAAATCACATCGAAGGCTCCAGTTCTTGGATTGATCATAATGTCGTTGAAAGGTAAACCTGCCGAAAATCTTCGAGTCAGGTCTACCAATGCGTTACGTCCTTTCGCCGCCCAATGTAGATGCCATCATGCCCATGCCCCTAAGACGCCGTGGCTAAGCTGCCCCCATAAACACAACACGGCAGAGCCAAAGACAAGTTTCGCACCCGCCCCCCGTCTACAACGTCCATAGGTATCGTCCTCCTCGCTCACGTCGGCATCAACCCAATGCCGCTGCTCCCTGTCTTGCCACCCCTATAGGCATAGTTGGAGATGAGAGACGACCGGGAAGCGCCCGATGTCGCAGCAGAGCCACCGCCTCTCGCGCTCCCCGAGGCCCTGCGCTTCGTCACGCCGCCGCCTCTTCGCCCACCTCGCCTCGTGTACTCGGACGAGTCCTTCCGCGCACCGCTTGCTTTCCTGCTGCCCCCTCGACTGCCTGAGCGAGAGCCCCCGCGACGTCCGCCGCTTCCGCGGTATGATCCGCCTCGAGGTCCTGTCGTGGCCCCGAACCTTGACTCCCACGCCCGTTGCGTCCTCGGCGAAGAGACCTCGGGCTCTGATTCTTCACGCTCAGGGGGAGGGGCCCCTCGGAAATATTTGGAAGACTCATCTTCCTCCTCATCGAGATCCTCAGTCTCCTCGCCTTCGTCATCGCTGATGGTAATGGCATCAGCGCCGAGGGCAGAAGCCATGGCCATTCCCTCGTCGTCCTCTTGATCGTCTGCTTGATCATACAACGCCTCGCACCTCTTGATGAGCGGCAGAAATTTGCTGCCAAATTTGGCAACGCGCTCCACATCTATGCCGGGGATCGCCAGCATCTTGGCCACCGTCGTCGTCCGGTTGATTGCCATTTCCCTCAGTGTCGCCTCGGAGAATAGTGGTTTCCGAAGCTGTTGCTGATTCCGCAACTTCTCTTCCAAAACCTTCGCATCTCGAACAAAGTTCTCAATCAGGTCTTGCTGCCAGTCCTCGAGCGCACGCAGTCGCTCGTCCTGGGAGATGCGAGGTCCCAATTCGACTGCGGCTTTTCGTCTCCTGGGCATAGGCCTTGGTTCAAAGCCATCGTCCGAATCTTCGTCAGAAACAACGAACTCGTCCCTCTCGTAGCCATTCAAGTGTGCGGTAACGTCTTCACCTCCGACATCGCTTTCTTCATCCACTGCTGTGCTTTTGCCCTTCTTCTTCCGCGTGCTCCTGCCATTGGCTGGCGAGGAAACGTTGGTCGATGGTGGGAGCCGCGATTGACCAGAAGTAGTCTTGTCGTCGTCTTCCGTAGGGTTCTTCGTTGTCCGCTTGCGCGCCTTGGGTGCTGATGATTCCTTACCCTTATCAGAAACCTTCACCGACATCATCAACTTGCTACGTCCGCTGGTATATTTGTTTGCATTCACGCCCACCTAGGAACATGGTCAGCGAAAAGTACCCTCTGGAAGAGAAAGTGCCCGACAAGACTTACGTAGATGTATTGTATCGCCATTTTGGCGTGCTTGTTGAACGTGTTCTCTTCCCTGAGAGCTGAATCGGCGAGAAGCTTGTCGACGAGTCTCTCAATCTCATGCTTCGCCATGCGACCTTTGATAAAGCCATGGTTATCGTCAAGATTGTCGTTGATCGTCTTGGGACGCTTCTTGCCCAACAGGATGTCCGCGCACTGATTGATAGTCAAGTACTTGTGTACCCGGATGGTCTGAATAACGGCAACCGCGAATTCGCTGAAGTCCTGTAGTTCAAAAACGCCTTTGTGTAGGCAGTTGTCGCACGTCTTGTTGCAGTCTGCAGCTTTGAAAGCTTCGCCAAAATAACGGAGAATCGAGACTCGACGACATTCTTGCTGATCGTCGCAGTAGGTCGACATCCGGTTGAGCATCACGCGCTGTCGCTCCTTTTGCCCCTCGCTGCCGTCGCCATCGTTGATCATCTTCTTCAAAGTAAAGACATCCCCGTAGCCAAAGTATAAGATGCAGTCGGATGGTTTCCCGTCTCTGCCAGCGCGTCCAGTTTCTTGGTAGTACCCCTCCAAACTCTTGGGGAGCGAGTGATGGATGACGAATCGTACGTCAGGCTTGTCGATGCCCATCCCGAAAGCGATGGTAGCAACAACGACCTTGATGCTGCCCCGTTGCCATTTCCGTTGGACATTCCACTTCTCCTCAGGTTTCATGGCCGCATGGTAGTGACTTGCGGAGATACCGTGGTTGTCACGAAGCTTGGTAGCCACGTCTTCAGTATTCTTGCGAGATAGCACGTAAACAATGCCCGTCTGGTTCTCATACTTGCTTTGGATGAGCTGAGCAATGGTGTCGATGAGCCCCTTCTCTTTCCTCTCGACTGCATACGTCAGATTAGGTCGGTTGAAACTCTGCGTGAAGACCTGGCATTGGTCAATCTGAAGATTGTGCTGAATATCAACAATGACGTTGGAAGTTGCGGTGGCAGTGAGGGCAATGATTGGCACACTCGGGTAGTTGCTGCGCAGCTTGAAGAGGTCTTTGTAGTCAGGGCGGAAGTCGTGGCCCCACTGGCTGACACAATGTGCCTCGTCGACGACGAAGCGTGCGAGCTTCTTGTTCCGGTAGACAGTCGTGAGGGCTCGTTCGAACTGTGCACTGGCGTTGAGCATCTCAGGACTGACGTACAGCATAGTAAACTGGTGATCAGGGTACGGGCTGTTCATGAACTCCAGGATTTCTCGCCGAGCGGGGGCCTGGATGGCACTGCTGAAAGCCTTGGCCTTGATACCAAGTGCCGTCAGATGATCAACCTGGTCCTGCATCAAACTGAGTAGCGGCGACACGACGATGGTAATGCCCTTGGTCTTTCCACTGGTGACGACGGCCGGTAATTGATAGCAAAGAGACTTGCCTCCTCCCGTGGGCATGAGCACGAAGGCATCTTGGCCAGACAAGGTCGCATTGATAGCCTCCAGTTGGTTGGTTCTGAAACCGCGCATCCTGAACCTGTCTTTGAGAGCCTTGGTCACATCTTCGGACCAGCGATATTTTAATAGTTCGGCGGGAATCGAGGCCTTGAGTACGGCCGCCTCTCGTTTCTTAGGAACAGTCTTAGGTTTCGACGAAACGGGAGCGTTTCCGGACGTTTTGGCGAGAACCGTGCGCCGTTGCTGCACCTCGCCAGACGACGATTCGTTCATCTCATGAGCTTCCGCCATGGCAACCATAGCATCATCATCGTCAAAGCCGTCGCTGAAGGTGTCGGGTCCAGGTCTATTGTGGTTCTTCGGCGGATTGCTGCGACTTGGCTGAAAGCTCGGCACAGCTGAAAAGGATGGTGTCATCCCACTGAGGTCCGCTTCTTCAATGTCATCAAATAGGTCTTCCACGCCGTCATCCGCGTACGCTTGTTGAGCTGGCGTTCGATGATAGGGAGCGTGAGTCGGCCGTCGTAGCTGCTCCCTCGGAAAAGGTGGCGGGGAAGGCTCTTTACATTGGGGAGCCGAAGAAAATTGTGTTTGCTGTATGACCTGGGTGCAAGGTGCTGCGTTTCGAGAGTGCCCACGCTGGACACCGCCTGAATTTGAAGGTTGGGTATTGAGAATGACCGACTCGTTGAAATGAACTGTGGGTTTCAGAGCGCGTTCACGATCGGCCATGAAGTTGGCGTCAATTCCTGCTGCTGGGAGGAGTGGAAGGTAAGTTTGTTCGAGCGCTCTGATGCGGTCGGATAGTTCGTCCAAGCGGCTCTCGTCTGCATCGGTGTCGAGTCCGGCGTCGTAAGCCTGGGCGAGCTGCACTGCAAGGATTTCTCGCTCGTCTTGTAGGGGCTTGAGCTTTTCGGCGACGTCCGAAACGCCCTTGAGCGCTTCCTTCTGTGCGAGAAGTACCTTCTTCTCACTCTTGACTTTGTCCCGTTCTTCCTTTGCCCCGCCTTGCTTCAGGAGAATGCCGAAGGCCTCGCTGTTCTTTGCAATCCGAGTCTCTAGACTTTTGATTTTTGCTTCCAATACAGCTTCCGACTTGAGGAACCAGTCGAGAACGGCAGGATCAGGGTCACCCGGTAGCTGTGATCCGACAAGAGGCCCGGATGACTGTGACTGAGATACCGGTGGCTGAACAACTTCTTTAGGGGTAGGTAGTGGTTGGTCTGAATTCCTAACACTCGGGACGGCTTGAGGTGGATTGGCTCGAGATGGTGTTTCAAGAGCCATCAACTCATCGTCCGTTGTCGGCGAGGCCGCCGGTTTCGAAAAGGCCTGCCCATGCTGAGCCGTGGAAGCATGCCGACTTGGAGGTGTCATCCATTCATCGTCGGGCTCATCGTCATCCGAGTCCTGGATGATGCGGCGTTTGCTCGGCAAGGCGTTCGCTCTCGTGTTCGGAAGCCGTCCAGGACTTGGAGTCGATTTCACACACGCCGGAGGGTCGGGCGACGACGACAGCACAAATGCTTTGCTTGGTGTCCTTCCAAGATACTGATCGTGATGAGAAACAGGCATGGGCCGTTTGGGCGTGCCTGGACCTTCGCCGTCGCTGGTTCGTCGATATTTCTTTTGGGTTCGGTTCGCTGACGGTGTAATGTCTTGATCCTTGATATCCCTAGAACTGGTTTGCCTGGCCTGTGTGTTCGGGGTGCGACTTTTTATGGCCTTCGAAGTTTTGCCGCTCATGGGAACAGGGGTTTCGAGCATGGTATAGAGATCGGGAAACTCGTCGTCCAAATCGGGATCGTCCATGTCGGCCACGTCGGTACTTTTCCTTTTCTGGCCTCGGTGGGATACTGGTTCCGGCTTCTTTGCGTGTTCTTCATTCCATATCCTAGCCTCATCGCCGAAGTTCACCGAGTCGGAGGAGACAACCGTATCGTCCCCCGTGAGATCCATCACGTCGGCAAAGTCAAAGTCGTCCAGGATCGGGAGTTCGTGTGTCGGCGTTGGGCTCTGCTTTCTTTGTTGCTTCGTAGCCCACGAGCTCGTCGACCCCCGCGTATCCGTTCTACTGCTTCTCGAGCCTGACGCACGATTAGCGGGGGACAGGCAGGCTGGGCTAGAAGCTGTACCATTTTCCTCCAGCTGTGCTCGGTACGCCCGTTGCAGAGCTCCGCCCCCGCCCGCCAAGGAGGATGGCGTGAGCGATTGTTGGCCCTTGGTGACAAGTGACGGCTTGTGAGGCTTCGATGCAGAAGTCAGCTTCGCCATGCCCTCCCGAGTGTCTGGTGCTCCTCCAGTATGTCGCCAGTCGTTATCCGTCGTGCCGCCAGCATTGGCGCCAGCTGCTGACCCCCCAGGAGCGGAATTGGCTCGCTTGACTGCAATGTTGGACGAGTTTTGCTTGACTTCGAAGCTTGCCGGCTTGAACTGGGACTGCGACAAGCTAAGACTCTGAGGGTAGTTGGGACAGACAGGTTTCGAGATGGCGACGTTGCCCAAGAGCCAAGAGAGATGGTCTCCGAGGTTGTTTCGCGTCATGAAGTCGGCGAAAGAACATCTGAGGTTTTCTGTGGCGGCATTGGAGAAGTTATGGCGTTGTTCTGCTCTTGGTGGTCGTGTGGTCGTCTTTTGAATTGTAATGTTGTGCCTTGATGCTGCCTGTAAAGTGGTACACGTGAAGTGGAGGCAAGTCGCGTCGGTGGGGCAGGTAGCGCGGCAGCGTGTTTTCCTTAGTCACTGTCCTGTCCTCCCGTGTTCACGTGACCTGGTGTTGACGCTCCCGAATTCCTGCCCCACCACCAGGACGCCTGCAATCGCATGAATTGGGCTTCAAGGGGCACACGTCATAAGAACATGGCAGAGGTTGGTGGTTGACACTGCGAGAAAGTGTGATGCTTGAATGACCAATTGCAAAGGGATCGTAGCCCCCGCATACCCGGTAACGCAACTCCTACAGATAGTCTCCCCTCTAAAAGCCAACCATGCTCTATCTGCTGCTCCTCGCCTTTTTCCTCCCCTCCCTCTCCCTCTCGTACGCGTTCGCTTCCCGACCCTCGTCGTTCTGGATCTCTGCGACGAGCCTCTTGTACTTCTTCTCGTACGCCTCGTCCTTGGCCTTCTTGACCCGCAGGTTCTCGCGCTGCATGAAGCGCGCGTCCTTGCGGAGCTCGCGCATCGCACCCTTGCGCTCCCTCTTGTGCTCGGCCCGCAGCTTGGCCAGCTCGGCACGATCGCGATCGGGGTCGTAGTGCTTGTTCGGGTCGAAGCTGTCCTCGAACTTGGGAATGCCCATCTTGATGGCAAGCGGGCGGTGGTGGTGGAGCTCGAGCGGACGGCGCGCAAGTCGGGCCGAGTTGCTGAGAATCCGGAGCTTGAGGGTTACCTTCTCCAGGCGCTCAACAAGCGTAGGAGGTAGTTGCGAGCCCTTCGGCTTGGTGAGTTGGGAAATGATCTCCAGCGCCGGACTGAAGGTCTCGGTGAAGGCGCTCGTTGAGGCCCAGATGTCGGCTCCCGCTGCCAAAAGCTGTGCCGACGTTGCGCTGCGACCAGGTCAGTATTGTGGGTGGTAGATAGTGCGGGACGAATTTTCTTACAGAAGCGCAACCTTGAGCTCTTGCTGCTGCTCCTTTGTCCGCTCTTGCGAGGCACAGTCCGAGATCTTTAGCTTGCGGACTGACACCTTTTTCGCATCCGCCAGTCGCACGTCTGCCGCTGGCTCGTGTACCGGGAAGTTCCCTGGCCACGAGGTTTTGCGCGGTGCCAGCGCGGCAAGGATGTTAAGGCAGACGTTCTGTTACATGTCAGTTCTCACTCAATCGAGAAACGGAGAAGCGGACATTGCGGACTTACCATGACAGAGGGCATATACCGCTTCGAGAAGGCTTGGTACTGCAGAACTAGCGTAGACAGGTATGCGCCCGTCGCCAAGTCATCCAGGGTCTTCGGCGCCTTCAAACTCAGGTACCGGTCGATGGTCAACATCATCGGCCTGTTAAGTAATTAGCTTACGCCGCAGGAGCTTGAAAGGAATTAGGAACGTACGTGGCGACTTGATGGAAGTGATCCGAGGTCGGGAACATGCCAACGGCGGTGAAGAGGATCAGATCACCCGGGTGTAGGGCCTGCGGCCGCTGTTCCTCCATCTCCTTGATGTGGTCCCGGAACCTCACGGCGATCTCAACCGGGAAGAAGCTCTTCGCCAGTGAGTGAATGTGTCGCATGATCTGTTCAATAACGTGGAAAGGTGTGCCCTGTTCGACGTGATCCATCGCGATGTAGTCGACGAGCGCCACGGCGAAGTGTTCCAGCTTCTCCTTGTGTCGGCTGTCAAGCTTAGGGTGATAGACGGCTCGAATCCTTTGCACAATGGTGGGAAGCTTGTCGATAGGGTATTGTTGCGCTAGGACTGAGAAGTCGGAGACGGTCTGAGGGCAGGGGAATGTGTATGGCAGATCAGAGGCGTCGACTCCACCGCTTGCCTCACCATTTGCTTGCGCGCCCTTGGCGAAGATGTTGCTCATGGTCTCGGACTCGTTCAGGAGGCCCTTGGTGAACTCGTCGTCGGACTCGTCACCATCGTCCTGCTCGTCGCCAGACAAGTCTGAGTCGTCCTCCAAGTCGCTGTCAGCAATGTCCAGGTCGGAGCCGCTGGCTACAAGGTCGTCGTCGATAAGGAAGTCGTCCTCGTCGTCTCCAAGCTCGACAGCGGAAGGACGGCCTTTCGAGCGACCCTTGGATGCCTGCACGCCCTTTCCGAGACCGAAATCTTCATCCGGCTCCTCGGGGAGGAATTGGAAGGCAGGCTCCGCTGCAGGCTGCTCCTCCATCTTCTCATCCTCACTTTCGTCGTCGTCGTCGTCGTCAGAAACGGACTCTCCCCTCATGCGTTTTTGGCGGTCAGACTCCAGCTTCTTGAGCCTCTCCACCTCTTCCTCCGCCTTCTCTTCGTCCGTCTTAGTCCTCTCGGTGGGCTTCGATCGCTTATCCAGAATGAGCTGCTTTAGCCTGCGGTCGAAATCCTTATCGAAAGCGGCCTTCTCCATGCCGGCAACAAGCTGAGGCGGTTTGTCGTCCTTGGGAACGTTTTTGCGCACACGAGCGGCCAGCAGCATCTGCAGCTCCGGAAGCTCCTTATCCAGCTGACCCCGGAGCTCCTCGTCCTCATCCTTGGCGACCTGTCGTTCGTACCTAGTGAGAGAAACAGAGTCAGTAGCTGGGCAGTGGCTGGCAGTCGTCGGCAGAAACATACTTGTAGGCTTTGGACTTGGCAATGACCTCCTCCATGACCTCTTTCTTGCTCTTCTTCCTCTCCGGTTGGCCCTCGCCGTCGTCTTCCTCTTGATCGGCCTCGGCGTCTCTAATGCGCTTCAGTGCCCGCTTGCGAGCTTCTGCCATGCCTTCGTCGTCGTCCGAGTCGAGATCGTCCTCGTCAAAGTCGTCAACGAGCCTCGTGTCCATTGTCAGAGCCTCGCCGCCGTGCGTGAGCTCTCCCAGGGGCTCGGCCTCCTCGAGGTCGAAGAGGTTGGTCTTCTTGTGCGTCCTCTGCTTCTCGCGGGCGAAACGCTCCAACATCTTCTCCTCCTCCGCCATGTTCGGGTCGCTTTCACCGAATCGCCGATCGAGAATGCCTCCGACCTTGTTGCGCCTCTGCATCTCGAGCAGGAGGGTGTCGCGGCGTCGCTGCTCAGCCGCAGTCGTCGAGGCCACGGGACGGCCGGCGATTCCCTTGGCAGCATAGCCGGTGGCGGGACGGTTGGTCGTCACCTCGAACTTGGGTCCTCGGGCATTGTGCTTGAGGTCGAAGGGGTTGAACTGTTCTCTGATCTGGGTGAGAGCCTCGGTTCGGTTCAGGCGCTTGTCGTTCTTCGCTTTCCCGTCATTCGCGATCTGTCGCTTCTGCTTCTTGGACTTCTGGGGGCCCGTCAAGCCTTGCTCTAGATGGAGTGTGTAAGTTGAAGGATGTACACGGATTACTGGTGTGGCTGGGATGGAGGCTTACCTCTGAGAGAAGACTTGAGGCGTTTGAGATGCGAGCCGCCAGCCATGTTGAAGACTGCACAATGACTGAACTGCGTGATTGTCGCTATTCGGATCGCGGGTCGCAAGCATCTGAAGTGCCCTTCCAAAAAAATTGTGAGGGACCCCGGGCTTATCTTATCGCGTAGTGGGGCTGGTTGTCGCAGGTGGCAGGTGGTGGCGCACGGCAAAAGGCGGCGGTACCAGCAAGAGCGCGTGGAGCTCGAAAGCTTGGAGCTCCATCATCCTTTCCACCTGCCGTCAACCGTCATACAAAATCCTCCCCCCGACATGTTATGAACATCATTCAGCTCGTAGCATGGGGAAACTATGGCGTTCTTCGAAAACATGGCGCTCTCGTCCCTGCTTCGATTCTGCCGCGATGAGCGCGTTGTGCTCATCGGCATCAGTGCCGCCACGATCAGCATGGTGACCATGATGACGCAGGCGCTGCTGTGGGTGCGCGACGACAACGAAGTGAAGCCGGTGCCGTTGAAGCCGCAGTACATCACCCAGGATACCGAGGATTCGCTGCAGCTCGGGACCCTCGACAAGCTGCTGGCTCATTCGAACTACTCCATCCGCGACATCGCCAACAAGATCCTGTGCGACCGCGCTGTCAACGACCCAGAGACGGTCGACTACCTGCTCTACGACATTACTCGGCCAGACTACGATACAAGGATGCAGGCTCTCCGGGCGCTCGCGACGTTGACGGGGCAGACCCACGGTATGCACCGAAAGTCGGTTCCCTCAGTAGATGAGCATCACGTTGCTGACTCGTTGCAGAGGGATTGTCCAAGCTGCACACCTGGAAAGCCTATACGGCTCTGGTCCGGTCTCTCGAGCTGAGCCTCGATGACGTGGAGCACGAGAACTTGGACGACAAATACTGGGACGAATACTACCTGCGCGATATGGCCGAGAGGTTTTGCCTGATGTTCGCCCTGGAGCTCATCAACAAGTACGGCCCCGACATGCTCGTCCAGGCCAGGTTCGTGGAGAAGTGGCTGGCGAAGCAAAAATGGGGCGAGGGCGATGACGAGAGGCGGGAGAACTTCGCCTATTACCTCGAACACAAGAACAACCGAATCGTCGACATCGTTTCGAGGATTTCACACTCGGCCGAGGGGACCAACGCGCTGATTGCGTCAAACCTGGCCCCGGAGTCCAAGTTCTCCGTCACCATTGCGGCGGAGACCGACGAAGGGTTTCTGATTGCCCTGCAGCCGGCGCTCCGTACGGCGGATCTGGACGACGACCAGACGGCGGAAAACGTTCCCAGGAGCAGGGAGCATTCGGCCGAGGAGCAGCGGCTGCGACGCCAGCACCGCGAGGCCATGGTCTTCAATGACGGCACGCGACCCATTGGCAGAGACGACATCATCGAGCGCAACGACGACTCGCCGCCCTAGTAGGGAGGTTACGGCGGAAGCACTCCTAGCCGGCCAGGCAGACCTCGGCGGGTTCCGACCTTGTTGGAGACAGCTTCGCCCTTGAATCGTCGACTCGGTTTCATGGATGTGAACATGACTACGGCTTTGTGGATCTACGCAGATTGCCTTGGCCAGGGAGCCGAGACAAAGTAGAGAATCCGCTGAGGCCCGCCAGCGAAGCTTAAACCGGAGACGAGCCTCAACCATTATTTCAGTTCCGCAGTGCCGACCTGTTCCTGAGTGCGTGCATCGCCTGTGGAACCCGTCAGGCGACACACATGGGGCGGGTAGTGTGAAGACTATGCCGATACCTGCTTATCCAAAGCCTCCGACAACAAGATGCTCAGGGCGCGAACGAGAGTCAGGAGGGCTAGACTGCAGAAAGGGCGCTCGACTGAATGGGATAAGCGCCCTGGTACAAGTCAGAGTTCCTTTGGGGGATGTGGCACCTTACGACGATCCGTTCGTCGGGCTGGTTTTCAAGCCGTTCTTCGGAAGGAAAGTTTCAGGCGCCCAATGCCACAGAGTCTTCCGGCAATAGACAGGCCGCGTCTTCAATGCAAGCGACTCTCTGGTAGTCGAACGGCGTCAGGAGGGACGTGGTGGCGTTGCTGTGCAGTGCCCCACATCGAAAACGAAATGCGAGGTGCGAAGTGCGAGAAACGACAGGGGTCCACTCGCCCGCCCCGAGGCCGTACCATGAGGCATCACTTCCCTCACGGTTGCGAACATGAAAGCGAGCAAGGCGAACATATATATAGATGGCAAGTCGGTAGGAGCAATGAAAACATGGGAAGACATTCTCATTCTAACATTCACTTTCTAATCTATTTCTTACCGCGTCCGAGAGCTTTCCTATTCCTTACCGCGTACGAGAGCTTTCCGCCGAGACCTTTACACTTACACAGAGTTGCCGTATCCGCCATGGCTGAGCAACACGACCTCTACGAATACAAGCCCTCGGGCGCCGCCGCCATTATATTCCTCTGCGGCTTCGCCATCGCCACGCTATGGCACGTAGTCACCATCTTCCGCCGACGGGCATGGTACTTCATCCCCCTCGTCATCGGCGGCATACGTAAGGCCACCCTCGCCCCCCCTCCGTACTACGTGCAGAAACACGTCAAAGTCGACAGCCACTGACACTGCTTCGCCTCCCACAGTCGAGGTCGCGGGCTACGCCGGCCGCTTCATCGGGAGCTCCGACCCGGCGTCCCTCACGCCCTTCATCGTGCAGACGCTCTGCCTGCTCATCGCGCCCGCCCTCTTCGCCGCGTCCATCTACATGGTCCTCGGGCGGCTGGTCGTGCTCCTGCGGGCGGAGCCGCTGTCGCCCATCCGCCCCTCGTGGATGACCAAGGCCTTCGTCGGCGGCGACGTGGCCTCGTTCGTCGTGCAGGTCGCGGGCGCGGGCATGCTCTCCAGCGCCTCCAACTTCGACCTCGGCAAGACGGTCATCCTCGTCGGGCTGGTCGTGCAGATCCTCTTCTTCGGGCTGTTCCTCGCCGCGGGTGTCGTCTTCCACCGGCGGCTGGACCGCAGCCCGACGGCCCGGTCGCTGGAGCTGGACGGCGGGCTCGCGGGCGGGTGGAGGCGGGGCTGGCGAGGCGTCATGTGGGTGCTGTACGCCGTCAGCATGCTGGTGTTCGTGCGCTCGCTGTTCCGGCTGATCGAGTACGCGGGGGGGAGGGACGGGCCGCTGCTGAGCCAGGAGGTCTGGCTCTACGTGTTTGACGCGGTGCTGATGCTCGGGGTCATGGCCATACTGGTCGCGCTGCACCCGTCGGAGTACATGGCGCGCCACAAAGAGCTATACGGCGGCTATGATGGGGAGCTCGTGTGAGGCGAGGCTCCTCCTGCCAAGGCACGGTCGTGGTGCACTATACACGGGGATGGATCCCAGGGGGGCTTGGCAGATTGATTCCTTGGCCCCGTGGCAAGATGCTCTCTCGTTGCTCAGTTTTCCTTTATCTTTCGTAGACGTTTAGATCAAATTCAAATCACTGCTATCAAAAAACAGTCGGAAGGATGCTTCGTCAGTCAAGGCCTTGGCGGGTAGTTGGCCGAGGAGATAGGCGGTCCGAGCCGACTCGTCCATGCGCAGGGCGGCCTTTGGTGATTCCAGAAAAGGCCGCCATTCCGGCGCGAGCATGCGCTCCAGCTTGCTCATGTCCTGGCTCGCCGTGCCCTCGTACAGCCAGACGTCGGGCAGGTATCGGAGGAGCACCAGGAAGTAGCCCAGAATGATGAGGGCGTGGGGGTTCTCTTGGCGTACGAGCTGGAGAAACAGGCTCGTGTGGATGGTCAACGGCCAGGCCTTGACCTTGACCTGCAGCCAGGACTGATGCTCGGGCATCGTCAGCGCGCCTATGAGCTTGCCGACGCCGGCCGCGGCCTGATGGAGGACGTCCTGATGCGAGTCGTCTGCGCCCCGGTCCTCGCCCGGCGGGCCTAGCAAGACCTGCAGGTCCATGGGGATGGCGGCGGGGGCCGGGTGGTCCTCGAAGTGGCCCAGGGAGTGGATGGCGGCCGGAGCGCCGTAGGGGCGCGGCTCCCAGGCGCCGGAGGCCTTGGCGGAGCTGACGAAGATGTGCGGCCCCATGGTCATGGCGAGCCAGTTGGCCACCCAGAGCCCGCTGTGCTCGGTGATGCGGTCGGCGGCGAAGGAGGTGCTCGCGAGCAGCAGCGATGACACGATGACGGCTCGTCTGTTGTCATCTGAGACGCGGGCCACGGCTTTGCGGAGGGCTCGAAGAGCCTGGTCTCGGTAGAGGGAGACAGGCAGCGAAGGCAGAGAAGAAGGGTCCGTCGACCCCATGTGGATGGAGGCCACGGCGAGGAGGGTGTCCATGAGAAACGGGTGCTGAAAGGCGAGATGAGGGACGTCGATTTGCAACATCTTGACCGCCCGATCTCCGAGCTTGGCGGCGCTGGCGAAAGAGGCGGCCGTCACTGTGGTGAAGTGATGGAGGAGACGGAGCTTCAACAGCTCGCTGTCGCTGTAGCTTGACTCGCCATAGTCGCCTGGCAGGACGGGCAGAGGAGCCCCGAGCTGTGTTGAGGTGCTCACCAGGTCGAGGCTCGCGTATGCATTGGCATCAACATGGGGACCGGCACCAGCATCGGGGAAACGGTGCCTCGGCAGGCCGGCGCGCTCCGGGTAGACGCAGTCGGTTCCGCGTCTTCGGCAGGCGCCACATTCTGGGTGCTCTTCGTTGCACTGCAATCACGGTCAGTCAAGGCGGGCCGTGGAAGAAGAAGCTGGTCACAGGGGCGCGTGCCTTGACCCTTCTGGCTTTGCACTCATAGCAGCCAGACCGGGACTTGGTGTGGCTCTTTTTGCTGTGGGACATGGCGCGCTCGGCAGGATGTACAGCCGGTAATTACTTTCGATGGAGGGCCAGATAAACAAGGTAGACAATGAGATGGAGAGGCCAAGAGAGAGTTTGTGTGTGACTGATGAAGAGCACAGCAAACCGACCGCCCCTGGGCCTCAGCCGGAGACCGGTGCCTGGCCGTGGGCCATGGGATCGATGCGATGCGAAACCGAGGCCACTAATCCATTGTTGGTCGCCCTGTGTGACGTGTGGTCGCTCGAGGCAAAGGAGGACTCTTGAGACGGGATTGACCGAGCCCCGTCTACATGCTGTTTTTAGCTCGAGCCGCGACTGAGCGGCAAGAACGGCACAGAGCGGCGGGACCGCTTTGGGATTGCCTTAGCCAGCAAAACTCAGCCACAGGTACGCAGAAGTGCACGTAGAATCTCTGTCGATGGTGTTCCGTGACGAACACCGGAGGGATTCCCAGAGCTTGTCCTTCATGAAGGAGGGCTGAGAGCCGGAACGCGGGCCCTCTATGACAGGTTCAGTACCAGGCAAGGTTCTATCTAACCTAATCCTTATAGTTCTTCAGTGAAACAAAGTGGCAGATCTGAATTTTAGCGCCATGATCCTGCCTTAAAGTACCGTAATTACGGTTCTATCACATTGTACTGAGCCTGAGCTACAGCGGCAAGTTCCCTAACTGGATTTGTTCTGGTCCGTGGACGGTGGCAAAATCGATATTTCAACAAGACGACCTCAACAAGACGACCTCGGACGAGGATGACGTCGACGGTTCATGTCGCTTCCCGCCCATCACCGCATCGCTGGGAGATTGGGGCGGTCCGTGGCAGCCCTCAGGAGGCCCCCTTGCTTCCCCACCAGATGGCAGACCATGGAGATGGCGTCGGGCGGCGCCCATCTCTGCGCAGATCTGGCCGAGCCGCGGGGCCCGGAGATGCGGAGCCGGAGCTCGGGCGTGGTGGCCGGCCCGCACGGGAGCTGGCGGCAGAAGAAACGAACGAGGCGGATGGAGATGAAGCAGGAATAAATGAACAGAAGGCGAGAGACAGGTGGACAGCGCTAGCGAGGACAGCAGATGTGATCGCCGTGCTTCGCTCGTCTGAGCGTACCTTGCTGGAACGGTCAAGCGACTAGGCGTGAGCCAGGAGAGCAAAGCGTCTGCCTGAACTTCTGGATTCGACATCAGAAGCGGCTGCCAGTCATGTCAGCCAGGACTACTGAGCAAGTCTCAGGGTCTGGTGTCTAATGAATGACCTGGCCACTCTCGGCTCGCCGTGCGACACCAATCTCTCCGCCCGTGGAGGGTCCTACTTCCGCAGCACATCGCTACCGTACCCGACTTGGTCGAACAATAGCCCGTCACGAACGCCGACGGCCATTGGCTCCCTCCTGCAAATGAGGGCGTAGCACCGAGACCACCCGTGAGGCTCGCAGCAGCCAGAGACACGCGCAGCCCAGGACCGAGACGACAGGACAGCCGCGGGTCCAAGGGTCACATGGGTCCCGCGGCCACTCAGCGACGGATCTGCAGGCACGGCAATGGGGTCGACAAGGCACGGCGGGCTGAGGTTGGCTGGCGGGGGCGGGAGGGCGGTCCAGCGGGATGCAGCGACGCAGCAAGGAGCGCTGCAAGACGCAGTGTGATGGAGGGAGCGTTACTGGATCTGGAGAATGTAAACAATCGACGCAGCGAGAAAGGGCGGTGATGTTGGCCTGGTGAAGCATCGGGGACACATCGTGGCGACCATGTCCTCTACATCCATCGAGGCGGATGTCGAAGGTCTATTTCTCCCTTCGTTCCTCTCTCTCCTCTCTCGCGTGAACTGCGGTCTGCTTCTCCTCCCCTCCGGATCATCTCTCAGGTCTGGGTCGCATCGTCAAATCTCTGACGACCCCTGTCGGCCGTCCATCTGCCACCCACCCTGTCCCCCGTCACCGACCGGATCACCGTCATAGTCGCTCGCTCGACCCCCGCGCCCCCTGTCGTCTTGGATCAGCACGCTGCAAGACTGACCGACTGTGACAGAAAGGGAGGGACGGCAGCACACGGACGCAAGGCAAAGGAGCGCAGGGCTGCGACGTGACGACGAAACAAGAAGAGACGGGACCCCTTCTCTCATTCCACCACGCAGTCCTCTCTTTTCTTTCACTCTTGTTTCTTTCGACGTCCTCACTTTTCTTTGCCCGCCTTGTCTGTCAGCATTGCGATTGGGCGTCCCGGCATCAGCGTATCGCCAGCTTCCACGATCCGACAGCAGGACAGCCCCGGACAGGACACCAAAGAGGACATCAAAGAAAGGACAGGCCATCAAGAAAAGACATCAAAAGACAGCCAGCAGCTTCCCAGGGTCTGACCGGACGTTGAGAGCAAGCCCTGCCATCCACTCGCCCGGGCAGCCCGAGAACAGGCCTGACAGCACATCAGGCACCGACCACGCGAGACATCAGACGAACCCGACAGAAAGAAAGGAGCAGACGAAGCTCCCGGACCCAGCCCTCGTCCTCCCCTCCAGTAACGGTCGAGCCCTGTTGCTCGGTCGTTGGCCACGAACGCTTTTTTCGAGGTGTGGTGGGGGTAAACAAGATTACCTAACCACTCAGCGCGGTCCCCTGTAATTACAGGCGCCCGTCCCCCCTACGCCCCCTACCAGCACTAGCACCCCTACAGGCGACGCCCCAGTGACGCCAGGCCGCGCCCAGCCGCCAGACGCCGCCGCCGCCATGTCTTCCACGCTGGTCACCGAAACAACATCCTCCTCCATATCAACATCAACAAGGCCGCCACCCCAACCCCAACTCCATCACCAACGCTCCTCCCACTTCGGCAATCCCCCGCGCACCCTGCGAAAGGCAACCAGCTTCACCAACAGCGGCATCTACGCCGCCGCCCAGCACGCCGCCTCCACCCCGAACCTCAACTCGCTCTACGCCTCCCACTCCAACGCCAGCGCCCACACCTCGCGCCTCGCGCCCCCGCCGCTGCCCTCCAGCTCCCTGTCGCGCAAGGGCTCCCTCGCCGCCCTGACGCCCTCCTCCCTCGCCTCCATCCCCGATGCCAGCGAGAGCTACGGCCTCAACACCGTGCTGAACGATCCGCCCGACGGCAGGAGGATGGCACCCACGACCCCCGGTCGCACCCCCCGCGGGGCACCTTCCGCCGGCTTTGGCGGCGGTGGTGGTGGCGATGACTTCATCGTCGGCGATCTCGTCGACGTGCCCGGCAGCATGCACGGCACCGTCCGCTTCATCGGAAACGTCCAGGGCAAGAAGGGCACCTTTGCCGGCGTCGAGCTGCATCCCGACTTTGCGGCACGCGGCAAGAACTCGGGCGACGTCGATGGGTATGATTGCCTTGCTATTTTTGTTTACATTTTTTTCTTCCATCTTTTTTTATAATGTCGCTGACCTTGCCAGTGTGTCCTACTTCTCCACCAGCGTCGCCGGCGCCGGCATCTTCCTCCCCCTCGCCAAGGCCGCCCTGCGATCCTCGTCTCCCGACTCGGCTACGAGCTTCCCCTTCACCCCGACCGCCAGCGTCCACGGCGGCCTCAAGATGGGCAACCAGAACTCGACCAACTACACGCCCCCCACGCCCTCCCTGCCCAAGTTCAGCCAGTCCGTCGGCCCCGGCCGCGCACCGAGCCCCCAGATGAAGCGCCCCCGGCCCTCGCTCCCCCGCCCCGAGTCGCCCGTCCGCCGGCTCGCCATGACCCCCGGCCCCAGGCCCTCCATCGGCACCACGCCCGCCTCCAAGGCCCCCTCGCGGTACGGCAGCCCGACGCCGAACCGCTTCGCCCAGAGCGTGCGCGGCACCTCGGGCGACCCGAGGAAGGGGGTGCCGCGCCTGGAGAGGAAGCCCAGCGTCGGCCC
Source organism: Verticillium zaregamsianum (assembly GCA_002851755.1). Classification (NCBI taxonomy): domain Eukaryota; kingdom Fungi; phylum Ascomycota; class Sordariomycetes; order Glomerellales; family Plectosphaerellaceae; genus Verticillium; species Verticillium zaregamsianum. The sequence goes on along the minus strand of NMXM01000001.1, from coordinate 3,723,150 downwards.
CCGCAGCGCGTCGGCCCTCGGCCAGTCCATGGAGTTCCCCGAGGACGACGTCACGCCCATGGGCACGGGCCGGCCCAAGACCAACGGCAGCGTCGGGTCCGTGTCGTCCTTCAGCTCCAAGTTCCGCCCGGCGTCCCGGACGGCCAACAGCAGCAACAACGACGACGAGGCCGAGCGCCTGCGCGCCCAGCTCGAGGAGCGCGACCGCCAGCTGCGCGACCAGGCCTCGACGCTGGCCGACATGGAGAGCAGCCTCACCGAGCTGCAGACGCTCATGGAGAACCCCGACGCCCTGCGGCCGCGCCGCAACAGCCTGGACGACAAGGACGCGACCCAGCTGCGGGCCGTGCTCCGGGAGAAGAACGAGAAGATCGCCATGCTCACCGCCGAGTTCGACGCCCACCGGGCCGACTTCCGCAGCACCATTGACACTCTGGAGATGGCTAGCACCGAGACGGAGCGGGTGTACGAGAAGCGCATCGAGGAGCTGGCGCAGGAGATCCGGGACTTCGAGTCGCGGACCGACGACGTCGACTCGGTCGCCCAGCAGCTGAAGCAGCTCGAGGAGCTGGTGCAGGAGCTCGAGGAGGGCCTCGAGGACGCGCGCCGCGGCGAGGCCGAGGCGCGGGGCGAGGTCGAGTTCCTCCGCGGCGAGGTCGAGCGCACGCGCACCGAGCTCCGCCGCGAGCGCGAGAAGGCCGGGTCGGGCGCCGCGGGCCAGGGCGGCGGCGGCCCCGGCCAGGACGCCACGGTCAGCTCCAAGGAGCTCGAGCAGAAGGAGGACGAGATCCGCGGGCTCAAGGCCATCATCCACTCGCTCAGCAGGGACTCGATCCCGAACGCGGACGCACTGGACCGCCCCCACCCGCCGCGGGTCAGCTCCTTCAACAACAAGATGCACTCGTACTCGCACTCGGCGGGCGAGTCGCTGGACGTGCGGGCGGCGCGCGAGAAGACGGAGCGCGAGATGACGGCCCTGCGCGCCATGCTCGACGACAAGAACAACCGCGAGGAGGAGCTCGAGCGCGAGGTCGAGCAGCTCCGCGGGCCGTCCAAGGCCAACGGCGGCGGCCCGGGCCCCCAGAGGTCGTCGTTCCGGGACTCGCGCGACACGGTGGTGCTGGCCCGCAACAGCAGCCACAAGAACAGCAACAGCCGCGACTCGCAGCGGTCGCCGGAGCTGCACAAGCGGGCGCCGGGCCTCGACAGCGACGCCTACTCGACGGCCACCGAGACCAGCACTCTCTGGTGCGAGATCTGCGAGACGGCGGGCCACGACGTGCTCACCTGCACCGAGATGTTCGGCGAGAGCGCCAAGCACAACGGCGCGGCGGCCGCGGCGAGCTCGGAGGGTCTGCGGCCGTACCCCAGCGGCGGCGACGGCCACGAGCACGACGCCAACAAGCCGGCGCCGCTCTCGCCGGCCAAGAGCAAGACGCCCACGGCGACGCCGACGACGCAGATCCTGCCCAACCCGCTCGACTCGGGCCCGGTGGCGGGCAAGGACAGCGGCGTGGTCGACGAGGCCAAGTGGTGCGCGCTGTGCGAGCGCGACGGGCACGACAGCGTCGACTGTCCGTTCGAGGACGCCTTCTGAGGTGCTCGTCTGCCGCTGTCCCTTCATTTTTCTTTTGGACGAGGCCCTGTGTTTATTCTGCTTTACATTCACGCGGGGCGGCTCAGGTCACTTCGGTTCGGTTTTGCTCCTCCTCGGGGGGGGGCACACGGGGGCGTACTGTACTCTGAGCGACGACGATGATACCACTTTTATTCCATTTTCGGCGGCAGCTGCTGCGCCCGGGGGGAGGGCGCCGACCCTCCCCGCCTTAGCTCTCCCTACTCTCTCTTACGGCCGGACGGATGATGACGACGACGAGGCGGGATACCCGAGGCAGGCTGGGGTCATGACCATCCCCTCTGCCGATGCGGACGACGGGACGACGTAGGATACTTTTAATACGATGACTATTCTTCACTGCCACTGTGTATGCTCGATTGTGCTGATCATACAGCGACTATATGTTGCTCTATCTGCAGTCTACAGGGTTTGCTGACTTGTATATTTCTTTCTTTGTCAAGTTGAGCCAGACTACTAAATCTATAAAGCCTGGTGCCAGTAGCGCACGTACTTCTATCCAATACACTACAGCGCCACCGCTCTCTCTCAACTCCCTGTCACCATCTCCTGAGACTCGTCCAGTTCAATGTGAGGCGCCTAGAGTCCCTGCCTATCGGCCTGTGATGTCTGTTGAAGACAGGGCCTCGGACAAGGATGGCCCTGTTCCTCCGTTCCATTAATAGCTTTTGGCTGTGGCGCCTACCAAGCCACCACCAGCCCGCCCTCCCTGGTGCCCCAGCTACAGCCGGCGCATCAGTCAGCAGCCCAGCACCGCCCGGGACCCGCCAGCTGTCACCAGTGCGATGCAGTGCCGGTGCCGGTGCTGCTTTACCTCAGGTCTCTCTATCACCCGCCAAGTCGCCCGTAGCACACGTACGCAAACAGCACTTCAGCTTCACATCCACCGCCCGTCCATCCTCCTCCTGTATATACGATTCCATCGCGTTTCCCTCGACATAGTCAATTGCCCGCCCAGTCCCTACGGCGACCCATCCACGCGTCTCCCGACACACCTCCCCTCGACCCGCGACACCACGACCACCGCGACTCGAAGCAGCGAACGGCACCCCCGGACGGGACAGCGACGGCATCACGACCCGACCTCCGCTGAGGACCTCTCCATCGCACAGCGGACAAAGCCCCCGGGCCCCTCAGCAGCCATGGCGCAGCTCCTCCTCGACCTCGTCACCTCCTTCGGCAACTGCCTCAGCTGCTTCCCCGGCTCGCCCACCCTCAAGATCAACAGCCGCAGCTTCAAGATCCTGCGGCTGCTCGGCGAGGTGCGCCCGCCCCCCTGACACACATGACACCTGACACCAGCGAGGACCGGAGTGCTAACGTCACGCAGGGCGGCTTCTCCTACGTCTACCTCGTCGAGGACACGGCCACGCAGGCCCTCTACGCCCTCAAGAAGATCCGCTGCCCCTTCGGCGCCGAGTCGGTCGCCCAGGCCATGCGCGAGGTCGACGCCTACCGCCTCTTCGGCCGCACGCCGGGCATCATCCACGCCGTCGACCACGCCGTCGCCTCGGAGCGCGGCGGCGGCGACGACCCCGGCGCCAAGACCGTCTACGTCCTCCTCCCCTACTACAAGCGCGGCAACCTCCAGGACCTCATCAACGCCAACGCCGTCAACAACGCCGCCTTCCCCGAGCGCCGCCTCATGCTCCTCTTCCTCGGCGTCTGCCGCGCCCTGCGCGAGATGCACCACTACACCGGCGGCGGCGGCCGCGCCCCCGCCCCCGGCGCCCCCTCCGAGCCCATGGAGATGGGCCACGGCGACGAGGACGACCAGGGCCACGGCCCGCGCCGCGGCCGCGCCGGCGTGCCCGACGACCAGGACGCCGAGGCCCAGGAGGCGCCCCTCATGGCGCCGGCCACGCACGCCGACGCGCGGCCCGGCGGCGCGCCGTCCTCGTACGCCCACCGCGACATCAAGCCCGGCAACATCATGATCACCGACTCGGGCAACGCGCCGATCCTCATGGACCTCGGGTCGCTCGCCGCGTCGCCGCTGCCCATCACGTCGGCGTCGCTCGCGCTGCAGACGCAGGACACGGCCGCCGAGCACTCGACCATGCCGTACCGCGCGCCCGAGCTCTTCGACGTGCAGACGGGCGCCGTCATCGACACGAAGGTCGACATCTGGTCCATGGGGTGCACGCTGTACGCCTGCCTGGTGGGCAAGTCGCCCTTCGAGGCCCGGTCCGACGAGACCGGCGGGTCGCTGTCGCTGTGCGTGCTCAACGGCGACTGGCGCTTCCCCGACGAGGGCATCCGCAGGACCGGCACCGGCGGCGGCATGAAGGGCAAGGCCAAGGCCGCTACAGACGGCGAGGGCGGGCCCGGCGGCAGCGGCGCCGTCGTCATCAGCGACTCCATCCGCGACGTCGTGAGGAGGTGTCTGACCGTCGAGCCCGCCGAGAGGCCCGACATTGACGAGCTGATCGACATGGTCGAGAGGGTCATCGACGAGCTGCCGGGGGATGACGACGCGTGAGCGCGGCGGAGGGCTGATGCTCTTGCTTGTTTTTTTACATCGTAGCCTCGTTTGTTTACTCGCTTGCCTCTTCTTTGCACACACACACACACAAACTTGTACCACCATCTTGTCATCATCGGGTGCCGTTTCACGGGCGCGAGCAGCGGCTCGGTCCACGGTGTTTGGGATCAGTCGTCACTTTACGAGATATGAAGCACTCGGGAAATATAGTCAGGTATACTGAGAGACCTTGCATTCTCGGTTCATCCTCATCGTTATCATACATAAGGGCTCGCACTTTTGATGCCGACGAACAATGTCCGTGCCGTACGCATCGTAGGTTCTTAGGGGCGAGAGGGAGACCATGGTAAGATACTGCAACCCCAAAAACCAAATCATCAACACGCATCAACCATCAACCGTCATCGGGCTCGTCGCAGCCGCACAAGTCATCGTCCTACAGCTCCAGGCGGAACGTCGCGACCTCGAACGAGCGCAGCTCAATGTCAATCTCCGAGTTGCCGCGGACCTCGAGCTCCTCAATGTCGTCTTCCAGGAGGTTGCACTTGAAGGCGCGCTTGACCTCCCAGGTCGACTTGATCGTGCCGCGGCCGCGTCCGCCCATCGAGTCGTACACGCGCAGCACGACGCTCTTGCCCTTGCGCTTCGGAAGGTTGCCGCTGATGTCCTGGTCCCCGTGGGCCAGGTCCTCGTCATCCTCGGCACGCTTGACAGTGTCGAGCACGAGGCTCGCGTCGCCCGAGAGCTTGATGGGGCTCGCCGTCATCTCGGCCGTGATGGCCGGCGCTGACACGACGGCCAGCCTGTTGTTGAAGGCGTGAGCGGCGCGCACGGTGGTGGGGCCGAGCTCGCCCTCGTGCGGGAGCAGGGCCCAGCGGATGGTATGGCTGCCCATATCGGCATGCTCATCGGGGGCCTTGGCCGAACGGAGGAGAGACAGGCGCATGGTGCTGCCACAGGTGGCGAAGCCGTACTTGCTGTCGTTGATGACGGAAACGCCGTAGCCGTACTCTGACAGGTCGGCGAAGCGGTGGCAGCACACCTCAAACTTGGCCATGTCCCAGCTCGTGTTGTAGTGGGTGGGGCGCTTCACGATACCGTACGCCGTCTCGTACGATGCCTCCGTGTTGCGGACGTTGACAGGGAACTCGACCTTGAGGAACTTCATAGTCTCGTGCCAGTCGACTTCGGCCTGGAATTCAATCGCCGACGGAACGCCCTTGAGCGCGGCAGACAGGAAAATCGTCGACTTGAGCGAGCTGTTCTCGCTGATCTTGGTCGTCGTCGTGAGACCCACGCGGTGGGCCTTCTGCTCCGTGATGGTCGTCTCGCCGCAGGGCAGCTCCTGACGCGTGTCGAGGTGGAAGACCTCGACGTCCCATGCCTGCCAGTACAGGGGCTTGTCGTCAAAGATGACGTACTGGTTGGCCTTGCCGCCCTTCTCGACGACCTCGCGTTTGGCGACGCGGTCGTAGATGGAGGAGATGCAGCCGTGCTCGACCTGGACGCGCAGATGGTCGTTCTGCAGGACAAAGACGTCCTTGCTGACCTCCTCGATGGTGACGGCGGGCTCCTCGCCGCTCTTGAAGGCGCGGATGGCCAGCATCTGGCCGTCACCGCAGGCCACGCCGACCTCGGTGTCCGAGACCTCGACGAGCTCCTTGCGGTGCCAGGGCAGTGTGTTGATGGCAACCGACTGGGCGAGGGACGACTTGGCATCGGATACGCCCAGGACCTTGTGCACGTCCTTGAGGAGCTGCTCATTGAGCTCGAAAACGCGAGCATACATCTGACGGGCGGTTAGCGCTTGTCGTACCTACAGTCGGTGGGTGGAGACATACCTTGTCAGAGTCGTCGTAGCACATCTCGATGGAGCTGCCGGGGAGGCAGTCGTGGAACTGGCAGAGCAGGATGGCCTCCCACATCTCATCAATCGCGGCCTTGGGGTACTTGTAGGAGCTGTCCTTCAGCGAGGCAATGGTGGCGAGCCACTCGGCATTGCGCATGATGACCTCGGACTTGCGGTTCTTGGCCTTGTTGTTGGCCTGCGTCGTGTAGGTGCCGCGGTGCAGCTCAAAGTAGAGCTCGCCGTACCAGGTGACAAACGTGGTGGCCTTCTTCTGCAGCTTGTCGAAGAAGTCCTCGACGCTGTTGCCCATATGCACCCTAGGCAGCATGCCAACCTGGTCGGCCATGCCACGGCAACGGCGCAGCTTCTCGAGCTGCGTCCACGTCGGGCCTCCGCCGCCGTCGCCCTTGCCGAAGACGAGCAGCGAGGTGTGGTCCTGGTCCATGGACTTGTGCTGCGAGATGCTGCGCTTGACGTCGCCCATGTGGGCCTCGGCGGTGTACGTCTCGGCGGGAGGCATGTGGCAGATGACCTGGCTGCCGTCGAGGGCGACCCAGTTGAAGGTCGTGTGGGGGAACTTGTTGATGTTGTTCCAGCTCAGCTTCTGGGTGAGGAAGCGGTCCATGCCGGCGAGGCGGCACAGCTGAGGAAGCTGGGCCGAGTAGCCAAAGGTATCGGGCAGCCAGAAGGTCTGGCAGCGCTCGCCAAAGTTGTTCTCGAAGAAGCGCTGGCCGTAGAGGAACTGGCGGACGAGCGACTCGCCGCTGGGCATGTTGGTGTCGTGCTCGACCCAGCTGCCGCCGATGGGCTGGAACTGGCCGGACTTGACCTTGCCCTTGACGCGGTCCCAGGCGTAGGGGTAGAGGGTCTTGAGCCACTTGTACTGCTGGGCCTGGGAGCAGGCAAAGTTGAGCTCGGGGTACTGGTCCATGAGAGTGCACTGATTGGACCAGGAGCGGGCGACCTTACGCTTGGTCTCGTCCCAGGGCCAGAGCCAGCAGCTGTCAATGTGGCAGTGGCCGATGCCGTAGACCTGGATGTCCTTGTCGGAGCTGTAGACCTCGTGCGAGTCGACCTTGTTCCCGAGGAACTGCTGGGCGATCTCACGGCACTTCTTGAGGGTGTCCCTGTTCTTGGGGCCCTTGTCGAAGGTGTCGATGATGGCGTTGGCGACGTTGAGAGCCCTGTGCTGCTCCCAGCTCTCTTCGGGGAACTCGCGAGCGGCGTCGCCGATGATCCATATATCAATGTGCAGCATGCGAGCGTCGAGGTTGACGGCGACAATGTCGGCCTTCTTGAGGACGAACGTCTTGTTGGGGTTGGGAGGCTGGATGGTGTCACCGCCGGGGGGGTTACCGAACATGCCGTTGCACGCCATCTCGACGTAAATAGTGTGCGTCTTGCCGTCGCGGAAGGCGTCGGGAATGATCCACTCGATGCGCTCACCGTCACCGGTGAGGCCCTGCTGGATGTGGCCGTCCTGGTCGTAGATGGCGCCCTCGTTGGATCCGTCCCAGTGCAGCTCGAGGCGCTCCTTGTCCAGCATGTCCTCGGGGACGGTGAGCTCGACCCGGAACCAGTGGGTGGACCAGGAGGGGCCAAAGGTCTCGCCGACCTTGGTCTTTGTGAACTTGTGCTTGACGGCCTCCTCCCAAGGGGTGCGCTCGAGCTCGGGGGCGGCCCAGGTGGTGAGCTTGACGCTGGGCTCGCCTCCGGCGGTGGCCTCGTTCATGAGGGAGAGGAGGTTCTGTTTCTCATACTGGCCCGGGGAGTAGAAGGTCTTAATCCTGTCCTTGTAGAGCTTGGAGATGTGCTGGCCGACGGGCCGCTGGGCGAGGGTGGGGTAAGAGCTCTTGCTCTTGATCTGACGTCCGCCACCCATAGTGATGTGGTCAGACTCGGGTGGTGCTGAGCGGTTGTTGATGTTTCGATGACGATGAAAGGCTTCGGGGGATAGTTTGCCGATGGTGGGCAGCTGGCCAGAAGCGGTCTTGGTGGTATTGTTGTTGGGTGTGTCGTTGCCTTGCGAGGTGGTGGTGCGAGAGGAAGGGCCGGTGGCCTCGTCGGGGACCTTGGCACTAGAAGTAGGCAAGACGGGTCAGCTGTTGCCCCGGGTCGTCTCGTGGAAGTGATCGGAGAAAGATGGTTGATGAGGGTGACGGAGATGGGTTGCGGGTGAATGAAGTGAGTGACCGAGGGCGAGACAGTGATTAGACTCGAAGCTCTAAACGGCAACGACCCACCCAACCGCCTCCAAGCTCCAGAGGGGGGGGGGGTGAACGGGAACGGCCCCGCCCCTGCGTCACCTGCGCGGGCCGAGTAGTACTGATACTTTGGCGACGGGACCCGGGCGGCCCAGTTGAGAAGTACATGTACTTTCGTGGAGAGGCGCAGAGGGACACAGGGGGGGGACCAGAGTGCGGGGAAGGTGGTTGGTGTGGAGCTCCTCGCATCCTCCGAGTAAAGTGACATGGTCGTCGTGATGCCCCCCATCGTAGGTAGGTCGTGATAGCAAAAGGACAAGAAATGATATCATACCTCATGATGGCCTCCTTGTGAAGCTGTCGCAAATATTGCGCCAGAATGCGCCAGCTTCTGTTGACGTCGGAACCCCGTCGGAAGAGCCCTCTCGTGTCGTCGTGAGCCTCGAGGCACGGCGTGACCAGCTGGGAATATCAAACACCAGGCCGGCGGACCAGGGATCAGGGCGAGAGCTCAGGATGCCGAGCTAATCTCTGATCATGCGCCTCACCGCAGAGCACGCGGAGAAGACAGTCGATGTGGAAATGGAGGAGGTAAAGAAGTAGGATGGGTTCCAAGGGATGCGCACGCCCCGAATGGCGCTCCAAAGAAGGATGAGAGGATAAGGAGATGGGTTGGCGTGAAGGGTCTCCCGAGCAGCCCTTTGGGGAGTGAAGAGGATGGAGATGGTGTAGAGAGAAAAGAAATTGTTGGGAAGCCACCCGACGAAGTAGACTCGGAACCTCAAAGAGTAAGAACCAAGAGCACGAGGCTGTCGTCAGCTTGAGCCTGCCGCGCAGTGAAGCTGGTCCGCAATTGCTTCACGACATCGCCGGGGAGGGGAAGGGGGCATGGTGTATTTGACTGGGGCGAGCCCTGCCATTTCCGCATGAGCCGAAGACAGGTGCCAATGAAATCAGGGACAAGCAGAGAAGGGCACCACCATTGAGAGGACACTTGCCGCAGCCAGTGTCATCAACCAAGCATCGTGAATGGATTCACCGAGACAGATCGACCCACGATCCCGGGTGTGCGCCGAGAGTCCCAGATCGGTACGACATGGGGGAACAAAACAATGAGTAGACAGCTGAAGGTACTCCAGTACCCGAAAGAGCTATTGCTGGCGTGAACGCTTGGCCCTAGTGGTGAGAAACGACATGGGGGCAAGGTGTGAATTGTACTCCGAGTCTGCAGAAGCGTCAAATGCGACAGCTCCATGTGGGATGGAAAGCAGACGTTATCGAGCTGTTCCTCCCGATACTCGATAATATATCTTAACAGGCAGCGGCGCTGGATCCAATCACCGGTGGCGTTTGCCCGTGATGTTGGAGCTTCCTGATCACACCATCGATCCCTACACTCCAAGCAACCCCTTCCCAATCAACACTGAGATGCAATAGGCTGTAGCTGTGGACGCAAAGCAGTTGTAAACAACATGATAGCAAGAGTGGCAAGCGTCCAATGGTTTCGACTTCCCACCATAACCATGCAGGTAAATTACAAGCGCAAGCGACAAATCATACGTCAAGCATCAAACAGAATGGGTATGTTCATTATCCTCGAGAAGCACCATAAACCATCATGACCAGTCATCCCTAGACCCCATGCATGCTCCATTAACCCCAGAATCAAACCCTACCAAAGTGCACCATCATATCAAGAAGACAAACTCCGCCGGTTGGTCCCGCTGCCCGCCCCAGTCGCAGCTGTTGTATCATGCTGGACGTCCTGCGAGCCCGACGCCTCGCCCGAGCCCTCGACCATGTCCAGGTCGTCGTCGTCCTCGAGCAGCTCGTCATCTTCGTATTCATCGCAGTCATATTCCACCTCTTCATAGTCTTCCTCGACATCGTCAAACGAGGGCGCCCGACGGTAGACCTCTTCTCCCGGGTCGGCGTCGCTCTCGCTCTCGCTGTCGCTCATCTCGAACGACAACAGCCCGAGCATAGGCACGTCCACTCTCCTGTACTGGCTCTTGATCAGCCGGTCTGCCGTCTCGAACAGCTTAGTGTCCTGGTCTGGCGGTGCCTCGTGGTCCATGGAGAAGGACACCTCTTCTTCATCAGCCAGCTCTTCCCGCGACCGCACCTGGGGCGCCGCCACGTTCTCGGGTACCTGCGTCACCCAGCGCCGCACGCGCTCGCCTTTGGCGACGCGGGATCGTGACTCCTGAGCGCGCAGACCGGCACGGAATGAGCGCTTCTGCCGACGCCGACGCCGTTGGATGCGATCTCTGATGTACCACGCCACGACCAGCATGGCGGCTTGCATCGTGTCCTGGCACTTCTGGCGGTGCATGTTGGCCCACGCCTGACAGCGCTGCTGCTGGGCGTTCGAGATGGCCTGGCACCTCTGCTGGTAGTATGCTGCGATGCGCGAGACCATGTCGACATAGCGAGGGTCCATGGGCTGGCCGGCGACTGGGTTCATCAGGTGGGCGGCGGCAGCGGCGGCGTCAGGCTTGGTGCCGTCTTGCTGGGCTGTCGTGGCCGAGGGCGGCGTCTCCGTCCGGGCTGGGGTCGGGATGGAGGTTGGCCTGGGTGTTGGCGGCTTGACATTGCTGAGGAGCGCCTGGATCTCTGGCGGCGTCTTGCGTTTAAGATGTGATGCTGATAATGGGAGAGCTGGTTGTTGGAAAGATGTTTGCTCAGGGGGCGGCGTGACGGGAATCAGGGGGTTGCTCAGTGTTGGCCTACTAGCCGCCATCATGGTGATGGGAGATGTAGATGTGTAGAGGAAAGCCTCGATCCGCAGGAGACGAGGCGAGACGGGAACGAATGCTCGCGTTTGGCTCAACAGTCCGAATTCGGGGTGATGTGTGTTTCGTTACGTTGCGTTGCGTTGCGTTGCACTGGTGCAGTCTTGTGTTGCGTTGCGGTACGTTGCGTTGCGGGGGGAGTGAAGTAGCAGATGGAGACGAGACGCCGTCGGGTTTGTCTTTTGTAAACGGAAGAGGGGGAGAGAGACGGCAGGCTAGAAGAACCAGTCAACAGAGAGAGCACGTAGCCAACGGACGATTTGAAATCGAAAGGGTGACATGGTGGTGACAGGTGGGCGAGCGTCCGTACGTTTCCCCTGGGGGCCTGGGGCCAAGGACCGATGGGGGTCTGGCGATTCGGCGGCGGAGCGACGACGGAATCGTTGCAGAATGGGCTGACGCGAGCTCAGAATCGGCCGATGCCGAGGGTCGCCGCGTGCCACTCTTCGCTCACTCTGGCCTTCTTCATGCCCGCCGTGCCCGCCTTTTCTTCCCACCGCCCTCTGGACCCTCTGGACCCTCTGCTGATGGCACTTGCCACCGGGCTGACCATGTCGCTTTGCGTCCTAGCCGGCTGGCAATCTGTTCTGGTTCTGCTGTCGTCGTTGTGGTCGCACTCGGGGCCAGGCGCCCAGGATTGTGGGCTGCTGCACAGATGAATGGGACGAGCGCACCGGCCACTCGCTCGGGATAAGATCGACGACTATGGTGGGATCCGGGTGACAACAGTCCAGACTGGATGTTGCGATGCATTTCGAGATGACACGGTGATGCGAGGGCAGGGTGATGAATTTGGTGATGTTTTTGGGTTGATGGACGGATCCGAGGTGCTCAGTGCCAGGCAAGTGTAGTCAATGACTTGGGCGGATCATACCTGCCGGAACGACAGCCGCCTGCTCTTTCCCAACCAAAAACCATCCCTCGCTGCCTGTACATCTTGCGTCCGGCATCTCAGCATTCTGATCAACCCGCTCGAGGATGATCGTGACCCGTCCCTGATCCACAGACCAGCCTCAACTGATGGCTCTCTTCGGTTGTGCAGTGAACTGGCGACCAGCTGTCGGGCGCCCAGCTCCCCTTCGCTTCCCCTTGCTCCCCCTCACATCCACAAGCGATGCAGCGCCACGGAAATCATCTGCTTACCGACCCGATCTTCCTTCTGCTGTGCTCTCACAGACAGAGTCATTTCGTCATAGGAGCATGATTGCACGACCCCATCTCGTGGTCCTGGGCCGATCATGATGGAAGATGCAGGGGCTCCCGGAATCTGCAGGCCCCGTCTGCGCCTGTTTGGGCTCCGCTGCTGGCCAAGCCGGAAGGGTCTGGCGATCAGGGGTCCCGGGTCCTGGCAGGGGGCCTTTATTCATGCACTGTATTTTGAGCACCCCTGAAGCCGCTGGAAGATTACTGGAGCCCGGAAACCATAGCGCCTTGTCAGCCATAAATACAGTCTGTGATCACAATACACTGTATCTGCATCTGACTCAGCATCCTCACCATCCTCCCACCGAGAGAACCTGCCCTGGAGCTGACCCTTGCTTCGTCACGAAACAGATGGTATTTTTACAATCTCAATCTTCATCTCGGGCGTTCCGGACCACGCGAACGGCACTCACCACGCGCCCCGGTACATCCACCCCTCCGCCCCCCATCTCACGCCGCTCATGGTGTCTCTCCATGTTGGCCCGACCTCTCACCACCCTCGCCCCGTATGACGCGTTGGTGCCCCTATTCACCCCGAGACTCTCCTCCGTCTTCATCCGCCATGGACGCCTCACGCCAGCGCCAGCCGTGGGCCGACGCCTCTCTTTTCCGCACATCCGCATCACCGCACGGGGCAAGAAGACGAAGACGACCGTGAGGCTCGAAGACCTCCCGCAGGGCGTCATCTCCTTCGAGCCCCCGCCGCCAGCTGCTGACCCGGAGCCCGCCGCCGTCGAAACCGCCCCCGACGATGGCCCAGCATATCCCACCGTCGTGCTGCAGGCCCGGCGGAACATGCACAAGTTCGACAACTGTGTTTTGCTGACACGCGTGGGCGGCTTTTACGAGCTGTACTTTGAGCATGCCGACGAGTACGGGCCGCTCCTCAACCTCAAGGTCGCCCAGAAGAAGACCACCGCCGGCCCCGTGTCCATGGCTGGCTTTCCCTTTTTCCAGCTCGATCGTTTTCTGAAGATTCTCGTCCAGGATCTGAATCGATATGTGGCCGTGGCGGAGGAGTTCCCCAACAGTGCTGCTGACAAGATCAAGTCGGGTGGTCTGATGCATGACCGGCGAGTCGCCCGGATTATCACTCCGGGTACCTTGATCGACGAGAACTTCATGGATCCATATGTCAACAACTATGTGCTTGCCATTCATGCTCCATCAGCTGATGTCGTGCCATCGGCCCCAGCAGTCCCTCCAGTCGACGGAGACGCTGCTCCTGACGCTGGCCCTTCATCGGCCTGTCTAGGCCTTGCGTGGCTGGATCTGTCCACTGGGCAGTTCTTCACCGAAGCCGCCGACATGCCGTCTCTCTCCTCCATACTTTCACGCATATCACCCAAAGAAGTGGTCCTGGATCAGGCTCTCCAGTCCGTACAAGACCATGACCTCGTCTCCATCCTCGCCGAGGACCGACATCTCGTCACATACAGCCCGCCGGGAGAGGCGACGTGCCTCGCTGACTGGGCACCCATGCTCGAGTCTGAGGTGCCGGAAGATAGGAAGAACACCTTCACGAGCGAAGAGATCAATGCAGGTAGTCTTCTTCTTCACTACGTTGGCGAACGTCTCCAGGGCCTCAGCCTGAAGTTACAACCACCCCTACGACATGGGACCATGAGCGTCATGAACATCGACAAAAACACGATGCGCGCCCTCGAAATCAAACAGACCATCCGAGACGGGAATTTTCGCGGCAGTCTTCTTCACGCCATCAGACGGACCGTCACAAAGAGCGGCGCTCGGCTCCTGAATGAGTGGCTGAGCGCGCCGTCCACCTCGTTGCAGGTCATTGAGGCCAGACTGGATCTCGTGACATGCTTTATCGAGAACGAGAACCTCCGCGATACCATCATCCTCCTCCTTCGACGGAGCCACGACTCTCAACGACTGGTCCAGAAGTTTGCCCTCGGCAGAGGTGATCCCGATGACCTGCTCGCGCTGGCAAGCACCGTACAGGCATCAAGCGATATTGCGTCCAGGCTCACCGAAGCAGCTAGGACTGAAGGCATGACCGGCTGCCTAGAAACCATGGCCGCCCGCCTTGACCTCAAAAAGCCCATGGAGCTCGCCCGCCGTATACGGGACGCCATCGATGAGGAGGGCATTTTCCACCAGCACGAGATCGAGGATGGCGAAGCAGGTCATATGCTGGCCCTCGCCCAGGAGATTGTCGATGCTGAAGGGTCCCAAGACGATGCCGCTGCCGTGATCCCCAAAACAGCGGCTAAGAAGGCAAGCAAACGCCCAACCTCCGTCCGGGAGTACTATGCCGACGACAACGAGGCCTGGGTCATGAAGCCGTCAGCGAGCCCCCGCCTCGAACGCCTCCACGGCGAGCTCACCGAACTCCACACCGCCAAAAGCACGCTCGTCGACACGCTCCGCGAGCAACACGCCGCCCCGAGCCTGACGCTCCGCTGGACACCGGGTCTCGGCCACATCTGCCACGTCAAAGGCAAAGATGCCCGCGCCCTCGCCGAAGCCTCCACGGCCCGCCCCATCAGCGCCAGCCGCTCGACGCGGTCCTTCCATCTCCCCGAATGGACGGCCCTGGGCCAGCGACTCGACGCCGCCCGCCTCGCCATCCGCTCCGAAGAGCAGCGCGTGTTCCAGGCCCTCCGCGAGCGCGTAATCCTCAACCTCGTCAAGCTCCGCCGCAACGCCGCCGTCCTCGACGAGCTCGACATCGCCACGTCCTTCGCCCTCCTCGCCCGCGACCAGGCCCTCACCCGCCCGCGCCTCAACCATTCCACCACCACCACCATCCTCGCCGGCCGCCACCCCACCGTCGAGGGCGGCCTCGCCGAGCGCGGCCGCACCTTTGTCCGCAACGACTGCCTCCTCGGCCCCGCCCCCGCCCACGCGCCGCTCTGGCTCATCACCGGCCCCAACATGGCCGGCAAGAGCACCTTCCTGCGCCAGAATGCCCTCATCACCGTCCTCGCCCAGGTCGGCTGCTACGTCCCCGCCGCGCACGCCGAGCTCGGCCTCGTCGACGCCCTCTTCAGCCGCGTCGGGTCCGCCGACAACCTGTACCGCGACCAGAGCACCTTCATGGTCGAGATGCTCGAGACGGCGCAGATCCTGCGCGCCGCGACGCCGCGGTCCTTCGTCATCATGGACGAGATCGGCCGCGGCACGACGCCCGAGGACGGCGCCGCCGTGGCGTTCGCGAGCCTGCACCACCTCG
This sequence comes from Verticillium zaregamsianum, assembly GCA_002851755.1. Taxonomy (NCBI): domain Eukaryota; kingdom Fungi; phylum Ascomycota; class Sordariomycetes; order Glomerellales; family Plectosphaerellaceae; genus Verticillium; species Verticillium zaregamsianum. The sequence goes on along the minus strand of NMXM01000001.1, from coordinate 3,707,779 downwards.
TCACCGTCAACAGGTGCCGCGCGCTGTTCGCCACGCACTTCCACGCCGTGGCGGACCTGGCGGCGGCGCGGGGGCTCTGCGGCGACGGGACGCACGCCGGCGCCGTGGAGACGTACTGCACGGACGTCGAGGAGGATGGAGTGGGCGGGTTTGTCTACGTGCACAGGCTGCGGAAGGGAGTGAACCGACAGAGCCATGCGCTCAAGGTTGCCAGGCTTGCAGGGCTGCCCGAGTCGGCGATACAGATAGCAGGGCAGGTTTTAGAGGATGGGTTTGCGGGTGAGCCAAGCCAGGTTTAATTTGACGGGCGTCACGAAGCGGAGCACATGGAAAACAACACGGAGGACATGTAACATCATTAGATTTGGATTCAGACCTGTGTCTTGATAGTGTTAGCGTTGATACCCAATGCAGAAAATGCTGTAAAATGAAGGGCAAAAAGAGGCCATCCCTCATACAATGTTGTTGTTGTTGGGATAAGAGTCATCAAGTAGATCAGGGTTAAAAAGCTCTGTATCTTTGTATAATCTTCGGGAGGCGTGGGCGGTGGAATACTGAAAAGCAGAAAATATCGACTAACCTTTTGACATTGGACAGTGCGTCGTGTTGTTGGCAGAACACGCACACATGTCACCGGAATCGTCGTGGGGATTTCGTCTTCTCGCATCATCAAATGCGGTAGGCTTGATTGAGCGTACAGCCTCTCTATGAAGTCGTGTCCGAGGTCCACGTAACGTCGTAAGCCTGACCGTCGCCCGGGTATAGCCGCACCAACATCGAACATGTCGTCACATTTAGTCGCTGCAGGGCGGGTTAGCGTTGTCATCGCGGGGAAGCGTAGCGGGGGAACATACAAGAGACCACCGAAGCCACCGTCGTCCTCATCGGACTCCTCGTCGGACTTCTCGTCAGCCTTCTCCTCGGCCTTGGTCTCGGCGGCGCCGGAACCAGCAGCGGGGGCGGCCGCGGCGTAGGCGTCGGGGTTGGCGATGCGGTCCTTGAGGGCCTCGATCTCGGGCCAAGAGATCTCGGTCTCGATGGCGACGGCGAGGACCTTCTTGTAGGAGTTGACGAGGGAGTGGGTGACCGAGGGAACGGTGGGGAAGTTGACGGCCAGGGAGATGGCGGCAATGGTGGTGATGGCACCGGCGAAGGTGGCCAGGAGCTGCTCCTCACCAATGTCGAGGACGTCGGCGGGGAAGGTCTGTCCCTGGTCGTAGACCTGGGCAATGCCGAGACCGTAGGTGAAGGGAGAGATGTTGAGCAGGTTGAGAAGCGAGGCCTCGGAGGCACCGACCTTGTTGTTGGCCTCAACGAGCTTCAGGTCCGCGGTAATTTCAATGGTACCACGGGCAATCTTGGTGGGGACACCGAGAGCCTGGAAGAACGAGGTCTTGCCGGGCTCCATGCCGGTGTTGCCGGCGGGAATCCAGACGTCGGAGGGGGCGACGGCACCGGCACGGGCGGGGGCAGCGACCTTGTTGGCGAGGACCTTGTCACGGATCTCCTTGAGGTCACCGTTGGTGAAGACGAAACCAACGTTGCCCTTGACGTGGGGCAGGAGACGCTCGTACTCGGGGGAGTCGGCAATGAAGGTCTTCAGGGCGCGACGGACCATGGTGTTCTTGCCCATGAGGACAACGGCATCGCCACGGAGCGAGTGACGCACCTGGTGCATCTGCTGGGAGGAGACACGGTGGGGAGGTTAGCTGCGCGTCCAAACATCGAGGCGTCGCGAGGAGAGAGGTTGGCTCTGAACGTACTTGTCGACGGTGACGATGAAGATGGAGTTGTACTCCTCGAGCAAGCCCTTCAGCTTGTCGAAGTAGCCGGCCTTGTTAGCGGTTTTGCCCCCCATATCTTCTTTTGGCTGAAGGCAGGATGTTTCAGGGCAAAATGGTATGTGATGTGAGTTGGAGGTATCCGACGTTGAGGATATTGCAGAGTTGACGGAACAAGAGAGCCTCTGGAAGTTTTCTCGCCCGACGGGATTTGCGACCTGGTCGAAGTGTGGTCAGCCCGCTTAGGGCAAGAGCACGCTAGGCTGGGTTGGGAAAGGTGGATTGAAATCTTGGCGCTGACAAGGGTGGGTCCACTGCAGGTACAAGCCCGAAGTATCTTTTTTTCTTGGTGGGGCAGCTCTCATCCTCATCCCGCTCGACTTTGACTTGAGTGAGCTCATCAGTGACGATCTCAGATATCTCCGGGCATTCTTCCTCGGTGGCCTGTCAAGACAAAAGTTAATAATGAAGCTCCCTTACAGCTTCCTTCAGCCTTCTGGCAATGTTCTCTTCGCTGCACGCGGCGGCAAGATTCACGCTTTCACCCTCAAGGACAACACTCACCTCTCGACATGGCAACATCCTGATGTCGACAAGCTGGCCCAAGCATCCGCATCCAAGACCGAGACCGAGGCGCCAGACGCCAATGCTACGACATCAGCTCCCGAGGTGACTGAGGGTGCGTCAGAGGCAAAGGCAGAGGCTGAGGCCGAGGTCGAGGTCGAGGGTGAGGACGGCCCCCCCGCCAAAAGGCAGAAGCTCCAGGACGGGCAAGACGCACAATCAGCTAAGGATGGAGAAGCCATGGATGTCGACGAGCCGTCTACCGAAGACCAGAAGAAGGGAAGCGGCTTCAAGAATAGGAAGCAGAAGCAAAAGGAGAGGCACGAGCGCCAGGGAGGACCCCACGTCAGGGGCACCTACGGGAGGAACGTTGAGCAGCCCCTCATCACCCACATGATGGTCACCAGCAGCGGCAGCCATCTCGTTGCTGTGTCTGGACATGACAAGACGATCTGGACATTCGAGCACGATGGCCGCGGTTCCTTGACGATGCTCACTCAACGGTTAGCTGCCCCTTTTGCTCACATCCTCTGACCATCTCTGACTATGCCCAGGCCCATGCCCAAGCGTCCCTGCACCGCCCTCATCAGCCCCGACGACAAGATCATCCTTAGCGCAGACAAGTTCGGCGACGTCTATACGCTCCCCTTGTTGCCATCTCCGGTGGCTGCGATCGAAGAGCCCAAGGCCGAACCTTCGCCCCCCGCGGCAACATCACAGAAGCAGTGGAAGCCTCAGGGCACCAACCTCACCGTCCACTCGCGCCGCAACCTCGACGCCCTCCTCCAGCAGCAGAGCTACGCCGCCAAGGCCCACGCGCTGAACGAGGCCCAGCAGGCCGAGAAGGCCAAGTTCGAGCACACCCTCATCATCGGCCACGTCTCCCTGCTGACGGCCATGGTCCTCGCGCAAAAGGGCGAGCGGCGGTACATCATCACGGCTGACCGCGACGAGCACATCCGCGTTTCGAGATACGTGCCCCAGGCGCATGTCATTGAGGGATACTGTCTCGGCCACACGCACTTTGTCAACGCGTTGGTGATCCCGTCGGCTCGTCCGGATGTGCTCATCTCAGGAGGTGGCGACAACGAGCTCTACGCGTGGGACTGGGAGTCCTCCAAGCTCCTTTCCAAGTTCGACCTGCTTCCCTACGTCTCGCAGGCCGTGTCAGGCGAGGCTCCGACCAAGCTCGCCGTCTCGCAGCTGACCTCCATCTCCGTGACCCTCCCCACAGAAACCTCCCCCACATCTCTAATCTTCGTCATCTGCGAAGGGTAAGCTCTCTCACCCTTCCTCATCACATATACGATAAGCTGACGAGAACGCAAAGTGTCCCCGCTGTCATTGTCTTCCAGACCAGCTCAGACTCCGTCATCAAGTTCCACAGCCTCGTGCCCACTGCCGGCAACCCCCTCAACATCGCTCATCTATCCGGGTCCGACGGCACGCCAGCCCGCGCCATCGTCGCGCTCGACCCCGGCGAGTCCGCAGACCCCGTCTACACCATAGCTCTCAAGGTTGCGGACGGTGCAGTCGCCGTCGAGGACTTCAAGCTGGAGGACGCGGGGCTGAGCCTGGAGGAAGCCGACGTGTCCGCCGAGGAGGTGCGGAAACTGCTGTACAACGCGGAGGACTTGCGCAAGCAGGAGTTTGACGGCGAGGGAGGCGATGGTGAAGCTGCTGAAGAGGCCAAAAACGGACAGGAGGAGAAGGCGTAGGCGTGAAATATTATTTGATGCAGAACAGTGGCACCCTTCTACGTGTTGTCTCAGTGAATATATTAAGTATGTGTGGGAGCAACTTAAAATGCCAGCATAATTCGAGTTGTCTTCTAACGGTCCTTAGCCCGTTCGACGGAACGAGTGAGGTTGTTGAGCTGGTGAATCTGGTTCCATCAGTGACGGTTTCGTGCGCTAGCATTCTCAGCCAGGAACACGCCGACTCGCGCGGACCATCAAGGTGTCTTACCTCAACCACATCACTACAAGTACAAGACGAGAGACTTGTCCTGCCAGCAGGTTGGGGAAATCGCAGTTCATTTCGTATCGTCTATTCCTCTAAACGCCGCTCCCCAGACCATGTCTCGACTGACGTCGAGCGAAAACAGTCGAATCATTAAGACATCAGGGGCCGTGCAGGCCCAACGACGAACAGGCACATCGCAAGCCTATGGCGGGGCGAATGCCCTCCTCTCCCGCGTGTGCGCGCGTGCGGTTGTGCGCGCGAAACCCAAGGCCTTCCCAGCCGCATCGGCATCGCCTGGACACATCCTGAGCTCGCTTCATGCAATGCAGTCGTCCCCGCCTCGTCCGGACCTCCCTTCCCTTTCCACGCGATCCGCGACCCAAGGTATCATGCATCATCGCTCGCAAGATGCAGGTCGTCTCAAAGACACACATGCGCCTTGCTGTCTGTTTCCTCGCATGTCGAGGATGCGCTCGCTTTCTAAAACCAACCCGCCGGAGAAAACGAATCGTTTACTGAGAAGCACACTGGACGCGCTCGCCGTGGGGGTGGCCGTCCTCGTCATCCTCGTCCATGCCGGGGCCGCCGGCACCGCCGCCGAAGACGCGGGCCTGTGATTGCGTCTCGATGTCCTCGAGATCGGCGGGCTCGGTCATGCCGTCGGGGGGCGGGACGGTCTGGAGGCTGGGTGCGGGGAGCAGCTTGCGGAGGGACTCGAACGAAGCCTCATCCTGCATCCAGTTCTTCTCGGGGAACTTGACGGCGAACTGGATGTACATGTTGCCGTGGTCGTGGTGCCTCTCGGAAGGCATGCCCTGGCCGCGAACCATCTTGACAGCGTCTGGAAGCACGAGTTAGCGACTGCGATTCAAATCACGGGGGACAGAATGGCTCAACATACCAGGGCAGATAGCCTCGCCGGGCAGAATGTCAATGCTCAGCCACCTGTCGTCGAGGTGCTCGATGAAAATGGTGCCACCGGCCAGCGCCGTCACGAGCTCGATCTCGGCCTTGTACAGCAGGTCGTCCTCCTTACGGGTGAAGCGGGGGTGGGGCTTCTGCTCGATCTCGAAAACGACGTCACCAGCCTGGATGCCAGGAGCCTGGTCACCCTCGCCGCGGAACTCGACCTTCTTGCCGCTCCTGACACCACGGTCGACGTGGACGTGGAGGACCTTGCGGTCGACGACTGTCTTCTTGCCGCTGCAGTGCTTGCAGCGGTCCTTGTTGTTGATGGTCTCGCCCTCGCCGCTGCAGTCGGGGCAGACGGTCTGGAATCGCTGGATCATGGGACCCATCTGGCGCATCATCGTCTTCATGCCGTGGCCGTCGCAGCCGGCACAGCGCTTGACTGCGCCCTCCTTGCCTCCGCGGCCGTCGCACTTGGGGCAGATGATGGATCGCTGGAGAGCCAGCTTGGAGATCTTGCCGCGGTAGATGTCCTCTAGCGAGACCTTGTGAGTGTGGTGAATGGTGCGGGCCTTGGGGGGGCCGCGGTTCTGCATGCCACCGCCGAACATGCCGCCGAGGCCGCCACCGCCGCCGCCGAAGAACTGGGCGAACAGGTCCTCAGCGGCCATGCCGCCGCCACCGGCACCGCCCTCGAGGCCAGCCTCGCCATACTGGTCGTAGACGCCGCGCTTCTGGGAGTCGGACAGGATTTCGTAGGCGTGTGAGATTTCCTTGAACTTGTCCTCGGCAGCAGGGTTGTGGGCGTTCTTGTCTGTGGGAAGGGTGGGCGTGTTAGCCAGAACCCGACAGAGGGGTAAGGGGTGGGCAGAGGCACATACCAGGGTGGTACTTGAGGGCACCGGTCTTGTAGGCCTTCTTGAGCTCTTGCTCGGTAGCCGTGGGCGCAACCTGAGAATGTTAATTTTGCGATCCCCCATCGCCTTAAGGGGTTGAGCAGACAACGTACGCCGAGGATGTCGTAGTACTTTGTTTCTTTGACCATCTTGTCGTCGGGGTTGAAGGGTGCTTATCGGAAGGCTTGGCGGGGAATCCGGATCGACTGGGGTAGTCGGGGGGGAATGGAGGGGTCTGGAGGGATGGTCTGGTCAGTCGCGAGTCTTGGTAAGTACGATAGAGTCGCACGAGTGGGTTGCGCGGTTCGAGGGCTGTCGCGAAGTTCAGGCGACGATGATGTAGCCGGCTGTGATCGGATGTCGGGCAGGCTGGCAGGGTTGTTGTTTGGCTGGGGGAAGGGTAGGGCGGTACTGACTGGTAGAGAACCGGCTGTAGGCAGAGCAGTGGGTCGAGGAGTTGTATCGCGATTTGGTCTGCGGAATTTGAGGGGGTGCTGGCGCGGAGTGTTGGGTTGGGTTGGTGATGTTGTCTTAGGATCGCAAGCGCATCGAAAGATTTATGCCAACTCGAAAAGAAGACTCTGGAAAGGCACGAGGCGGAAGTACGTAAACGCCTGGACTCTGGGTTTTCAAAATAAAGGGAGTCTGCGGGTCTCTCACTCGCCGCCTTGTTGGAAAGCGGAAAGCTTGGGCTGTTCATGGAAGAGTGTGGAAGACTTTCGATCGGGGCCGCCACAGTGGCGGTGCCTTCCATGACCGAGCCTTCCATGACCGTGCGCCTTCCACATGGTTGTGCCTGCCGCCTGCCCGCCTTGGTCCTGGTCTTGCTTACGTGAGGCCTTCCATGGACTTTTCGCCGGCTAGGAAAAGCGGGTCCATCTTTATTTAGCCCAGGGCGATGACCTTCCGTACCTGCCTTACCTAACATACCTACCTCAGGTACCTGAGGTAAAGTCCCTCCACCGTCCACCAATCTGATGATGCAGAACACAGCTGATGGATGCGAAAGTCAAGACATGACCTAGGCCGACGACTACCATCGAGTCCAGCAAAAGTGCCATCGTTTTCATCACGATCACTGGGAGACAGGCCGCAAATCGGCTGTCTAAGCGGAGATGGCATGATACGAGGCCCTCTAACGTGCTCCGCCTTGAAGGTGGGAGTGAGACTCCATGTCTAGCGATCGAGCACTCGAGGCAAAGGCAGTTGAAGTATATACTGTCTAGTGAGTCTATTCTACTATCCTTTACGGGCTTTCTACCGCTCATGCCTATAGAGTAAGCATTTGGGGGCGTAAGCCGTATATGCCATAGCCGATCTGGGACGATGCCCTTGCGGCTGGGTTTGACTCTATGGGGCCTAACGTTAAGACTTACTTCGTCTCCTGAGCTTCCCTGAGATCTTGCTGGTAGAAGTACTACGTGCGCTCCGTTTTACCGAAGTCGACACTCCGGGAATTTACGCTCCGCAGACCACCATCGAATAGGCAATCCTCTATGGCGACGCCAAGGTTGGCTTCGCACCTTGTTAACACCCCTACTACTTCTCTATTCATTTCGCCATTACCTCATAAGACTCATGTGGGGGTTCGAAGGTGCGGCAGTATTTGGCAGTATCGAGGACTCTCTGCAACACTGTTCGACTCAACCTTTCGCCGGCACGCGATTTATGCGTTGTGATGCGGCGCGATTGGTCTTCAAGGTTCTCGGAATCTCCAGGATGCTGATCTGAATGTAATCAGCATGGCCTTCTCGCGGCCAACGAAACACGCCGGGGAGGCGCTGATGCGATCATGGGGCAGAAACCCAATTCGAACGAGCCGCCATCTGCCTGCAGCCATCTGCGTACCTAGACCCCGGACTTGTTCGTGCTGACGCTGAACGGCGGCGTCGACCCGTCATTTTGCTGGAGTTTGCAGCTTCGCAGGATATTAGGTACCTGTCAGCTCGCACTTTTGCTGGACAGAAATACTCATCCGTGCATCGCCTTTCGACCGCAATCTTGTCCTGATACCGACGTCGACGCCGACGACAATGACACCGACACGCCCGCTGGGCGCCGGTAGCCGAGGCGGTCCCTGTCGACCCACGTATCGACGCCGTCCGTGTTCATGATCTCGCTGTGGTCAAGATACGCCATCACCTTGGTGAACTCGCGCACGTACCCCGCGGCGCGCTGCGCGACGTGCTCGCCCAGCGTCGAGGGGCAGCTGAGTAGCGCCGTCGCGACCGTCCGGATCTTATATGTCAGGCTGTTGCCGTTGGGCTCGAGGTGGACGTGCTGGATGCTGTGCAGGACGTGGAGCAGCTGGCGACATACGTCTTCGCGGTCGGCCCAGCCCGAGGCGCGCTGCGCTGCCGCCCAGGCCTCGTCCCCCCCCATGGCCTGCACCACGGCGTCCGTCTGGTCCAGCAAGAAGCTCTGCAGCCAGAGGTGGGATATGTGGATATTGGCTCTGGTCGTCTCGGCCTGCGCGCAGGCCACGCTGTCCATGGTCGAGGGGCCGCCGTCGAAGTTGCTGCTCGGTCCCCACTGGCGCATGTGCGGCGGCAGGCCGTCGAGTGAGAACTTGTATCGTTGGAAGAGGGTCCTCAGCTGGGCCAGCTTCTCCTCGTTTGTGCGGCCGTAGCCGCAGTCGCAGCCCGAGTTGAAGAGCGAGTCGCGCAGGGCCTCAAAGAAGACGCGGGTGTTGATGATGAAAGCTGTGGCCGAGGTGAACGGCCTAGGGTCGCTGGGCGGAGGGCAGACGGCCGTCTCGGAGATGTCCTCGTCGGCAACATCGAGCGGTTCGAGGGCCGCAAAGTCGACATCGCGCAGGACGTAGTTGTCGAGGTACGTGACGTGATTGCGTCGGCGGCCCGGCTGGACCTTGGAGTGGGCAAAGGAGAAGAATTGCAGCCAGAAGGCCTTCTTGCGGAGCTGGGTCTCGATGCAGTTGAGCCCGCCGTACTCGGCTGGCATGTGGAAGCCGAGCAACCTAGCGAGCTGCATTGCCTCGGCGTCGAACATGCGGTACTGGTTCACCAGGCCGACCTCGAAGACGGCCGTGGCCAGCGTGTATGAGACGGCCCACTTGCGATGGCTGACCTCGTCCCAGTAATCGCACGGCCGCAGCCGCAGGCACATCTGGGAGGCGTAGGTGATGAAGGAGGTTCGTGTCGGGAAGCGGGCGGCCGCCTCTGTGTCGGCGGCTCGGTAGACCTCCAGCCGCGACGGCAGAAGACCTACCGTCAGCGTGGCGAGCGCCACCAGAAGCAGGAGCTGATCCGTGTCATGGACATCTTGGTCACTGGCGAGGCTGCGGCGAAAGGTTGGCAGGTGGACGACGGGACAAAGAGGGTGAACACGTTCGATGTAGTCGTTGATCACGGTCATGAAGAGGCCCCTCGAGCAGAGCTCATCGGTGCCATAGACAGGCACGTAGCCGGGCGACAGCAACCGACCGACAGTTGATGACTCCGGGGTCAAGGCCGCACTGCCATCGGCAGCATGCATGTCGTCGTGGGCGATGGCATCCCTGTACGTCGTGGTCAACAATCTCCGCAGGCCATATCACCGATGGATCGGCGGTGAACAGTACCTCCTCCGCCTTGGCCCACGGGGTCGCGTGGGAATGGCGAAGTTGCATTCGATCCCGAGCCTGGAGCAGCCCGTGCACCTGGTGCTGCCGCTGCCGCTGCCGCCCTCGCCCTGGGGAAAGATGCATCTTCTCCTGCGGGCGCGACATGCGTCGCAGGCTCGTGCGGCGAGTCTCCGGGGCTCCGCGCTCGCTCGGTCTGGGGTCGGCGCTTCTTGCTCAGCTCCGGATTCCGAGAACGTGGACGCCATGCCGCCGCGTGCCGGGGTTGTAGATCGTCGTATACCGAGAGGGAGATAATAATTGAGGAGGATTGGCGAGCCGGGGACAGTGGTGCTGAAGGGGAGAATTCAAAGGCCCCAAACCCCCATCTCGGCCGTTCCGACGTCACCTACACTGGCCCAATACGACCCACGCACGGGGCGACCAAAGAGTCCGCAGTCCCGGTCGTCCGGCTTCAGGCGACTAGTGTTGCCCAAGTGTTTCTCCAGGTTGGTGAGCTATTCCCAAAACCAAAAGGCACCCCGGCCGAGACTCGTTCGCGAGGCGGAGATACTCCACAATCCCCCGCCCTGGACCGGGCGTATCTCCGCCCCGATCTTCCCCCATCTGTCGACTGGCTAGATGCTGGTTCCCATCTCCATCACGAGACCAGCAAGAGTCTTCGGGTGACGAAGTCAATGCTCATGCGCCAGGGGGAGCCGAGCAAGGTGTGACCGATCCCACCGATAGTCAACATCACACCACGAAAGGAATGCCAGACATTACGGTATCGTCGAACGAGCCTCACAGATCTATCTGGATTAGATCATGCGGGGACTCACTCAGAGAGGCATGAGACGATATTACACGGGAATTCTGCGTTCATCGCTCTCTGTCAGTCGCGAGCCGGTAAACCCTCCGTTTCGTCTCAAAAACCTTCCGACATCCCATCTCTCCGCTCACGTTTTCGATGCCGAACCTGGACCTTGCAGGACAAGGAAGCCTAACCGCCACCAATTCGGCAACGCCATCGGCTCCTAGTTCCCTAGTCTGCGTCGAGAATCTCCGAGCTTTCTCCTCTGCGTTTTTACTGAGTCAGGAAACGACGACGTCTCCGCATGAGGACCATGACACGCACCAGCACCATCGCCGAGGCCAGCCAGCCCTTTTCAGACTCATGACCCAACACAAAACAGGCGTCCGCGACTCAACTCTACCCCACCTATCCGTGGGGACAGCATTGAGCCTCCACTCTACTCCCCAGAGGGGGGAGGACCGCGTCCAGGGATGCCACGCCAGCGTTCCCCAGAGCCATCCCCATGGGCCACGGCCCACCAGACACCAGACCACAGCGGCGCTACTTGTGGATACCGCGCAATATCTAGACCCGGTCACGCTGTGATGCCGTCTTCATGGCTCTCGACTACTTAAACCCCCTGGGGGGGGGCCTCTTACACGTCGTGATGATATTCCAGCGCCAGTCCACAGGCACCTCGACTTCCCTTTGCCCCTGACCTGATCAGCAAACATGAGCGACGCCATCATCACCTCCGCCTCCCAAGGCACTTCCACGCCTTGGTGGAAGGAGAGCCACCTACGAAAACTCAACTTCATCATCCTGTCTCTCGTCTGCTTCTGTGAGACCGGCCCAGTCCTGCCTGTTTGCTGACGAACCAGTTGCTGACCTTTTTTCTCTCCAGCATCGGCCAACGGATACGATGGCAGCATCATGGGCGGCCTGCTGGCCCTCGAGAACTGGAACAAGTTTATGGACCATCCCACGGGTACCTACCTCGGCTGGATCAACGCCATCTACTTCCTCGGCAGCGGCCTCGCCTTCCCAGCCGGCGCTTGGGTATCGAACCGCTGGGGCCGCAAGCGCGGCATCTATATCGGGTACTTCTTCCTCGTCCTGGGCATCGGCATGCAGGCCGCTGCGCAGAACGAGAAGACGTTTACCTACGCCCGCCTCTTCATCGGCATCTCCTCCGCCTGGCTCTCCATCTCCGCGCCCGTCCTGATCAACGAGATCGCCTATCCCTCGCATCGCGCTATCGTCAGCGCCCTGTACATGTGCGGCTACTACCTCGGCGGCACAATCAGCAGCTGGGTCACTTTCGCAACCAGGAACATGGCCTCGGACTGGGCCTGGCGCATCCCCGTCGTCCTCCAGTGCGCCCTGCCCTTGCTTGCCCTCCCCGGCTTCCTCATGGCCCCGGAGAGCCCGCGTTGGTATATTAGCATTGATCGCCCCGAGGAGGCTGCCAAGATCCTTGCTGAATGCCATGCCGGCGGACGCACCGATGATCCTATCGTCCTGACCCAAATGGTCGAGATCGAGACTACTATCCGGGCCGAGAAGGACGCTGACTCAAGCGGTTCGTACCTCGACATGTCCCGGACCCCGGGCAACCGTCACAGGCTGGCCATCTCCGTCGCTCTTGGCTTCATGTCCCAGTGGGCGGGTAACGGCGTCGTCTCTTACTACCTGCCCCTTGTTCTCAGCTCGGTAGGCGTCACCTCCGTCACCAACCAGACCCTGATCAACGCCTGCCTGAACGTCTGGAACCTCCTCTGGGCCATCGCCGCCGCCACGTCCGTCGATCGCCTGGGACGCCGCCCGCTTTTCCTGGCGTCGTCTGTTTTGATGTTCTGCAGCTTCGTCATCGTTACCGGACTCAGCGGCTCATTCGCCCAGACCGGCTCCTCGAGCATCGGCCTCGCCGTTATCCCGTTCCTCTTCCTCTTCTTCGCCGGCTACGACATTGCCCTGTGAGTATCCCGTCCCCTCCACGCATGATGCTTTCGCTGACATGACCGTCTTCAGCACCCCCTTCCTTGTGGCCTACCCCGTCGAGATCTGGCAGTTCAGCCAGCGCTCCCGCGGCCTCACCGTCACGTGGCTCACTGCCCTCTCCTCCATCTTCCTCAACACCTTCGTCAACGGCATCGCCCTCGAGTCGCTCGGCTGGAAGTACTACATCCTCTTCTGCGTCCTCCTCTTCCTGTGGATGTTCTTCGTCTACTTCGTCATCCCCGAGACCAAGGGACACACCCTCGAGCAGATGGCCGTCGTCTTCGACGGCGACGACGCCGTGCCCGGCCAGGCCGTCACTCTCAAGGAGAAGCTGGACGATGAGGCTGATGTCAGGCATGTGGATGAAAAGGAGTAGGTGCATGTTGTTTATTTAGTGAAGCGTTCCACGCAAGTCTCGAGAGGATTCGCCAGATGATGTGTCATGGGGCGAGATTCGTACAGTACAGAATACCATTCCATTGAAGTTCAAGAGTGCGAATGCGCAGCATGTCACGTTCAGGGTTTCTTCGCGAATCACACGCGGAAGACCCTGTGTTCAGCGTCCAACCAATACGTGATCACTGGGGGCATTTTCTCGAGGACCGGTCCAACTGTCTCGGCCTCGATTGGGACTGTATCGACCTTACTCTGTATGACCCCCTGAATGCACCCAGGGGCTGAGGACAGCAGCCGCAGATTCAGGATCCTCCGAGAAGAGTCCACCACCAAGGAAGCCATGAGAATCCAGCCCGCTCCCATCACTCTCTGCGGCGATGTATGGCCCGTCGACGAGCTACTGCTTGCGAAATGGAGAGTGAAGTCGACTTCCTACTGGTCAAGTTGTCGGAACTCCCGGACTTCCAGCAGAGACGTTGAGCACTGCGCTATCAATCGCTTCCGCATCTGTTTTGACGGTAACGACGCTGGAGTTTTTTGCTCGACAAGCGCTTGATTCGGCAAAAGATGCGGTATTTCATTCAATTGAAGGGCCGCCCAGTTGGAGAAACTCCTGAAAAGCCAGGAATTAATCAAATGGAGTCGTGTGGATTTTTTAGGGGGCTTCGGTCATGACGTTGGCGTGCACTGATTGAGAAGTACTGATCTGTGCACAGTTGGTAGGCCTAAGTAAGTAGCTCCTGCGCCCACCACCCCTACAGCACGCCTGCGGCACTTCCACCTAGGTCCTACATGCACCTCACCCCCCAGCAGCCATGCCAACGGGGATGCCGAAACCGCATGTAAAGGGTCGAGGTTCAGTCTCAATAGCCATTGAGTGATTGAGCGGTCCTCAAAGTCCCGACAGCCTCAAAGTGTGCACACTATTCTGGGCAAGCACATCCCCCCCCCCCCCGAGTCGATGCCCTCTTCTGCCAAGTTGGAAAAGACGGAAGCAGATCGTCATTGCGTGCCGGGGCGCATTGAAGCCCTCATATCGAGAGCTCGTATTGTTCGGCCCAGATCGCCAATACCGAAGCCACGACCCCTGGGCCCGGGAGATTGCCCCACACAGCCCACCAGGTTGGGAGCGAGGAACCTGGAATAGACAGGCGACGATGCTTGGAATACGAAATGATCCACCGGCTCCGAATTTCAAGCTGCTGATAATAAAGAGAGCAGCTGCCGTCCCTCTGTGTGTGGAAGGGCAACCAGCTCCTTCGCAACCAGAATTCGCACCTCGGAAAGACTGTTCAACATGGCACCTCGTTCTTGGATCCTGGCCGCCGCCGCCGCGGTCCCGCAGCTCGCCGCCGCTGTCTCGTTCGACTTCCCGATCGAGTACGACAACACTTACGTCAGTCCTCCTCTGCACGCTTGACGGCGTTGGACTGCATCTGCCAGGCAATGCAGACCTCTGTCAGGCAACCAGCTAAAGTCAATCGCAGTCGGTCGTCAACATCGATATCGGAAACCCCCCCAAGACGTACCGCCTCCACCCCGACACCGGCAGCTCAACCGCCTGGGTCGTCGACAAGGGCTGCGCCGAGTTTTGCCACAACAACACCCCGTGAGCATCTACGGATCCCGCGCAGAATGCAGCGGTTCTGACGAGTCTTAGGTACAAGCGCGTGGGATATGACGTCGAGGCGTCCTCCACCGGCTACCCCCTGAACAGGACGGCCAGCATCGATTACCTGGGAGGCTACGTCGGCGGCGACGTCGTGTCCGACAAGTTCACCGCCAACAACTACACCTGGCGCCAGCCCTTCCTGAGCGTCTACTACTCGGACTGGGTCAACATGCCCACGGACGGCTTCCTGGGCCTCGCCTTCGAGAGCATCATCGTGGGCGACGCCAGCAACGTCGTCACCATGCTGCTGCCGGACCTCGACGAGCCCCGCTTCGGCATCTTCCTCGGCGAGAGCGACGACGCCGACCGGCCCGGCCTCCTGACCATCGGCACCTCCAAGGAGGCCGAGTACTCGGACGAGGAGCTGACCAAGATCCCCGTCACCAAGGGCCCCGAGGGACGGTACGACGTCTGGCGGTCCACGATCAAGGGCTTCTCGGCCAAGGGCTTCGAGTCGGTCAACAACGGCGCCAGCGAGGCCGACTTTGACCTCGGCAACGTCGTCTTCGACACGGGCGCCGGCAAGAGCTCGCTGCCGATCGACAAGGTCGACGCCGTGTACGAGGCCATGGGCATGAACTACACGCAGCTCCTGAGCGGCGAGCGCGTGCTCAAGTGCCACGAGTTCAACTCGTCGTGGTCCATCTCGTTCGAGTTCAGCCCGCCCGGCGTCTCCGAGCCCCTGGTGCTGACGGCCACGGGCGAGGACCTGCGCAAGCCCGGCTTCCCGGCCGCGCCCGACGCGTGCTGGCCGCCCTTTGAGGACAGCGGCGTCGAGGGCTTCACGCTCATCGGCACGCCGTTCCTGCGCAACTTTTACACCGTGTGGGACTTCGGCGCGAGGGACGAGGCGGACTTCGAGCCGACTCTGGGGTTCGCCCACCTGCGCGAGTAGGGCCGTTTCGCGTTTGGCGGATGGAAGAGGACGTAGAGAGCAAAATTGAAGCGTTTCCAGACATGAAGAACCTGACACAAAACTGCTTGCCCGACCAGACACAGGCCTAGGAATTGACTTCAGCTTGCCACCCCAGACTATCAGTAGCACGGCGTGCGGGCGCTGGGGCGCCCAGATCAGCGCCCGTGGCGGCGAGCTTATCTGTTATCAACGGCAATTATGCAGTGCGTGGGCGGGGTGTTTGCGGCGGCGGCGGCCCCTCGGAGAAGCAGCATTCTCGATCCGTCGTCGAGGTTGGGCGGGCTGGCCAGTCAGGTGGCAGGTATTAAGCAGCTTTGAGCCCATCAGGCCATGGTGAGGGCATCTTTTCCTTTGACTTGCCTAGGGTTCGAGAAAAGAACAAATTAGCTCTGGATATTGCTACCAACCTGCTCACTGCCTCAGAAGAACATACCAGCTTACCACCAGGAATCACCATGGACACCACCAGCGACTTTAGCCCGTACCGCCCGGACGGCAAGCTTGTGAGTGACGTCGTGACGTTGTGAGGCCAGCGGGGCGTGTGTTGACGAGGGGTCCAGTACGGCTTCGTGTGCGTCGTGACGGGAGCTTCGCAACCAGTGGGACAGGCCATCATCGAGGAGCTGGCGAGTACGTCGCTCGTGATTCACGGTTGAGGCTCGACTGACACAATGCAGCCCACGGCGCCGCCTCCATCTACGGTAAACCCTCTTCACGACCCCTCCCTGCCTGATGCCCGTCTGAGCAACGGCCCCCGCCTGGCGGCAATGACTGACACCCTCTCGCAGCCTGCGACGGCACGGCGAGCGACGAGCGCTATGCGCCGCTCGTCGCCAAGCTGGCGCAGCAGGCGCCCAACACCAAGATCATCCCGTACCCGTTCCACATCGCCAAGGAGGAGGACACGCTGACGCTCATCGACGAGGTGCTCGCGGCGTTCGGGCGACTGGACGTGTGGGTGTCGTCGGCGGGCCTGCTGGGCCCGGCGTCGATCGCCGAGACGACGCCGGCGGACCTGCAGCGGTGCTTCGAGGCGCACTCGATGGCGCCCTTCTTCGCGCTCAAGTACGCGCCGCCGGCCATGGCCAAGCTGACGGGGCGGCAGGGGTACGCCAACGCGGCGCCCAAGACGCAGGCGTACGGGAGCATCGTCGTCGTGGGCAGCGTCGCGGGCACGTACGGCGGCTGCTGGGGTCCCGCGTACACCATGGCGTCGCACGCGGCGCTGGGCGTCGTGAGGGCCGGCGTCGCGGTGCTCAAGGGGACCGGGGTGCGGGTGAACTGCATCTCGCCGGGGCAGATTGACGTCGGCGTCGACCTGCACGGGGTTGGTTCTCCTGCTGCCAGCCTGCCTGTCTGGCTTTTTTAGAGGGGCCTGCTGCTGACAAGATGGACAGGCTGATGTCAAGGGCATGAATGCGCAGTTCCCGCCGGCGAGCCTGCAGACCAAGGAGGCGTCGGAGGCGACCGTCGGACTGGAGCGGGCGGGGAACCCCGAGGAGGTCGCGCGGGTTGCGGGCTTCTTGGCCTCGGGCTTCTCGTCCTACGTTAACGGGGCCAATCTGATTGTGGACGGTGGTGCATCGTGAGTGCTGTTGGAGCGAGTCGCGATTTTTGATGCTTGAAGCTGACTCCATCATACAGCGTCATGAACCCTCTGACGATTCCCATCTGAGGGGAGGGTCGTAAGGATAGTTGTGGGTGGGTGGGTGTCGTGGGCATCATATGAGGGAGGTTCTGAAAAAAGGGAAGCAATAAATCGATGCCTTGATGCGTTCAGATGGCAGATAGGTAGTCGCCTGCAAATATGGATGGCGTCGGATATCAGCATTTCTCGATCATCGTGACAGCGAATTCCAGGCGTTCTGGCGTGTAAAGGCAGAGTGCGAGCGAGTCCTGAGAAGAGTCCAGAAGAGGAAGGCAGCCCATCGGTGGGGTCCGGGCCCCTCCTATCAGCCCTCAGCCAGCGCCCTCCTCCACCAGGTCCAGGTCGTGCCTTCCGTGGTGTAAATGTCCCCTCGTCCTGTGACCGATGTCTTGACTTCATCTTCTCCCCCTCACCACCACATACCCCGTGCCTCCATAGCGAAAAAAGAACATGTCGAACCTCAAGACCTACTCCATCAAGGACGAAGCCCACCTCGCCGAGGCGTCCGAAAAGTACGGCCTCACCAAAGACCAGGTCCAGACGCTGCACGACCGCTCCGTCGCGGCCAAGGCCACGGCCTACTGCCCCTACAGCAAGTTCCGCGTCGGCGCCACCATCCTATCCAACGCCGGCAGCTTCATCGACGGCGCCAACATCGAGAACGCCTCCTACGGCGTCGGCACCTGCGCCGAGAGGGTCGCCTTCGCCAAGGCCGTCCAGGAGGGCACCCGCGGGTTCAGGGCCGTCGCCGTCGCCGCCGACATTGAGCCCACCGTGAGCCCCTGCGGCGCGTGCCGCCAGTTGTGAGTCGCCAGTGGCCTTCACCCGCCTCCCGAGCGGGCGCCATGTCGCATGAGAAGGGAGCACTCGCTGACCTTGAGCAGCATTCGTGAGTTCTGCGGGCTCGAGACGCCCGTCTTCATGTTCAACATCAAGGGCGACTACGTCGTCTCGACCCTGGGGCAGGTGAGCCGTTCCGTTCCGTCCCCCGTCGCGGGCCATGAAGCTGACCGAGGAACCCAGCTCCTACCTCTTTCTTTCGGCCCTGACGTCCTCCCTCCCCCGGAACTCCTGGAAGCCAGCCGGGCGGGCCGCAGTTGAGTGCTTGGGTGGCCGTGTTAGTGGGCAGTCTACTCAACCAACGAGCCGCCTTCCGATCCTTGATCCCCCAACCAACCGTGAAAGCCTTGTGTTGTTGGGATCCTTGTGAATACGTAAACATGAGCTCGAGAACCATGCCCCTCAGAGGTTACGATGCAAGTCATCACGAATCAAGCGAGATGGCGCCTGTACCGAACAGACGGCGAGCACACGCATCTCAGATGGTGGGCTGCCTGCCCTGAAGGCCGGGGTAATGGCGGGGTACGACCCAGTGTCTTGAGCCTCCCGTAACCCACCCAACTACAGCGCCATCAACCCTAAATCTCCAGCCCACAGCATGTGCATCAGGCGAGTCCAGTGCCTGCTGCACGGCATGGCTCGGGGGGTTCATATCAGTCGCCAGACTCTCCATAATCTATACATCACTGGCACGACCATCACCGGAGACTGGGGCGAGATGCTGCCATCGTCACATCATCGCAAGACGGATTAGGAAACTGATTCATGATTTGCCCCCCTAACTACAGACCGAGAGACCGAAAGAGAAATCGAGACGTGAACCTGCCCCATTATTCTCCCGTGGCTCTCGTCCGCACCTTCAGAAGCATTAAGGTGCCAGAGAGACCCATGAGCCTTCTTCGCCCGCAAATGAAGCCACTTTTGTGATCGCCACTGGTGAGCCGGGACGCAGCCGTCCGCCGCAGCGAACCGGCCGGCCGCGCCCCAGGCGACGTTCTAAGCAGCGTCGACCGATCTATCGACAAACAACAACGACAGGACAGGACCCCCTCGACGGTCCTGGGAAGCACGTCACACAAATGCAAGGTCCGTCCGTGGTGATGGATCTCCGATGCGTGCCTTGTCCCAAGACCAATAAGCGCGTGGTGTGTAGCGTGTGCGCGGCGCGGCCCTTAGATGAGGTCGGCAACGTTCATGGGCATCTCCTCGATCTGGGTGCTGTAGAACTGCTCAATCTCACGCATCATGCGCACATCCTCGGCGGTAACGAAGTTGATCGCAACGCCCTTGCGGCCGAAACGGCCACCACGACCGATACGGTGGATGTAGTTCTCGCGGTTGGCGGGAAGGTCGTAGTTGATGACCAGCGAGACCTGCTGGACGTCGATGCCACGGGCGAGAAGGTCGGTGGCGATCAGGACACGGGACGAGCCGGATCGGAACTCCTTCATAATCAGGTCACGCTGACCCTGGTCCATGTCACCGTGCATGGCCGAGACGGTGAAGTCACGGGCAGTGAGCTTGTCGGTGAGCCAGTCGACCTTGCGGCGGGTGTTGCAGAAGATGACGGCCTGGGTGATGGTGACGGTCTCGTACAGGTCGGAGAGGGTGTCGAGCTTCCACTCCTCCTTCTCAACGGCAATGTAGAACTGCTTGATACCCTCGAGGGTAAGCTCGTCCTTCTTGACGAGAATACGGATGGGGTCGCGCATGAACTTGGTGGTGACCTCGAGGACGTCCTGGGGCATGGTGGCGGAGAGAAGGACGACCTGGGTGCTCTGGGGAAGGAGCTGGAAGATGTCGTAGATTTGCTCGGTGAAACCGCGCTAGGGAGATTGTCAGTTGCGAGTCCTTCAGATGAGAAAACAGGCGGCAGGAGCGCATACCGAGAGCATCTCGTCGGCCTCGTCGAGGACGAACATCTTCATGCTGTCGGTCTTGAGGAAACGACGCTGGATCATGTCGTGGACACGGCCGGGGGTACCGACGACGACCTGGGGGCCGTCCTGGAGGGCCTTCATGTCGTCGCGAACGCTGGTGCCGCCAATGCAGGCGTGGCACTCAATGTTCATGAAGTCACCGATGGCGATGACGACCTTCTGGATCTGCTGGGCCAGCTCACGGGTGGGAGCGAGGATAAGGGCCTGGCACTGCTTGACGGCGGGGTCGATCTTCTGCAGGACAGAGATGGAGAAAGTGGCGGTCTTGCCAGTACCGGACTGGGCCTGGGCGATGACATCGTTACCTGGGCGCGCGATGTGAGCGAGAGGTCTTAGGGAGAGCAGATCGGAAGTCGACAGTGTACGTACCCTTGACAACGGGCATGATGGCACGAGCCTGGATGGCGGAGGGACGCTCGAAACCCTGGATATCGCCAGTCAGTATGCGACATATTGTGTGGGACGACGGAATTTCGCCGAGGGAGGAAGGTGGCGAGGGAAAAAAAACTTACGTAGGCGTAGACACCACGGAGGAGCTCAGACTTCAGCTCCATGTCGTCGAAAGACTCGCAGACCTCGGTCCAGTTGGACTCGATGGTCGCTGTAGTGGGAGAGACTCGTCAGCAGCGGTCGCGCGAGGGGTAAGGCTGGCGGCGGTGGCATCGCGATGCGAATGAAAAGGCGGTGGGCGCGATGCGATGCGACGCGACATGATCCAGCGTCTTTTCTTCGCAGGACGGAAGGGGGTTGTCGCAATCACTCACCCTCGTTGATCTCCTCCAAGCCCTGAGATTCAGCCATGATTGCGGTTGGGTGGTGCTGCGATTGTTGGTCGGCGGGCGAATGTGGTAGTCGTAATCACACGGGAGACTCGTAGAGTATGCCGTGGAAAGTCGTCAAAGAGAGTCTAGATGGAAAATCTGAGACTCGTCTAGGTGCTCTTGATAAAGATCAAAGAGCAGGGGGGGAATGTCAAGTTGTTGGTGTTGAGGTGGATAAGTGATCTGGGTGGTCGTGGTGTGGCGGCACGGGGGAAGAAAGAGAAGAGTCGTTAATTTTTTTTTCTTTACAGTCACGTGGTTGGCCAGCGATAGGAGGAGGAGGAGGGGCAGGGGCGATCCCACGGTTTTAAGCGACGTTGAGCCGTGCCACGCCTGTTCTCCGACAAGCACTGACCGCATCGGCCCCCACCTGCCCAACTCATCAGCCCATTCAGTCAACAGGCAGGAAACCCATTCATGGGTGGGTGGTGGGTGGCGGGTGGCCTTGGAGAATGGAATTTTCCTCCCCATTTTGGCCTCCTCCTTCAATGACTATCCAGTCCAGGGGCTATTTTTACGGTGTTTTCTGATCGTGAGTCAAATTTCGATCAGGTGCTGCTTGAATATCCTCGGGGTTACGAGGTCTCCAAACCCTCATTCTTCCTTTTTGTTTCCAGTGTCTCATCTTCTCGCCCGACTCCCCCACGTCCGGCAAGACCAGGGCCCTGCCACCCCTCCACAAGCACTGATCGCTATCTACACATGACGGCAAACGACACTTCTTCTCGGCCGAACGGCCCTGCGGTCAGCGGCACAGCTCACGTCACTGAGGCCAAAAATGAGCCTGCAGCCAGCGAGGACGCAGTCATGACGACAAATGAGTCAATCTCGAGCCTTCCGAGCCACCCTCTGGGCGTGAAGCCCCTCGGCAACCAGTTTCTTCACCAAGGACCCAAGGCGCGCCCTCTGGCCGGCACGTTTCAGGCGTTTCCAGACGAGGTGCTCAACCTGTTCCTGGAGTACCTCGACCAGCATTCGTTGAGAAGGCTGGGCTACACATGTCGATTTCTCTATGCCTTTTGCCACTCCGCCGAGTTGTGGAAACCCTTGTTCCTCGAGTGAGTGTTTCATTGCCTGCCATGATTTGATGGTGTCAGATGAGGCCAAATCAAGCCGTCTACCAACGTGTTAGCCTGAGTCACACTCACTCACTCACTCATGGCTGCAGCCGGAGTGTGCCTCGTAGAGACTTCATTTGGTAAGGTTGCAGAGCCCTAGCTAATCATCGTCCAGACATCATACGACTGGTCGATTCGGAGGAAAGTGGCAAGGCTCCTGGAGGGCGACCCTACTGGGGCTATCAGCAAGCCAGGAATCCAGGATCGACTGCAGCAACGTCTTCTCCGATGTGCTTCACAGGCCGTTCGTCTGCAGTCATCTGGACCTCACTCAATTTGCCACCCAATTACCACGGAGCAACCAGATCGCCAAGCTTGACAACCTTTCGTACGAGGAGTTTGCGGACGCGTGGACCGAGAGGCCGTTCGTCCTGACACAATGCATCCAGGAGTGGCCGGTGGCCCAGAGCTGGACTATTGAGGAGATCCTGAGGCGCTATGGGGACGTGGAGTTCCGTGCCGAAGCCGTAGACTGGCCTTTCTCGACGTATCACGACTATATGAACAACACGTATGACGAGAGCCCTCTCTACCTCTTCGACAAGAAGTTCGCCGAGAAGATGGGGATCAAGGTGGGCCGCGAGGAGGGCTCGGCGTACTGGAAGCCGGAATGCTTCGGGCCCGACCTGTTTGAGCTGCTCGGCGACGAGCGGCCAGCCCACCGTTGGCTGATCATCGGCCCGGAGCGTAGCGGTTCGACCTTCCACAAGGACCCCAACGCGACGAGCGCGTGGAACGCGGTGCTGCAGGGATCCAAGTACTGGATCATGTTCCCGCCTACCGTGTCGGTGCCGGGCGTGTTCGTGTCCAGGGACGCTAGCGAGGTGACCAGCCCGATCAGCATAGCCGAGTGGCTCGAGACGTTCCACGACGAGGCGCGGCAGCTGCCTGAGTGCGTCGAGGGCGTCTGCCATGCAGGAGAGATACTGCACGTACCCAGCGGATGGTGGCATCTGGTGGTCAACCTGGAGAGCGGCATCGCGCTGACGCAGAACTTCGTGCCCAAGTCACCCTCATTGCATCATCTTTCGGAGGCGTTGTCGTTCCTCAGGGACAAAGCCGACCAGGTGACCGGGTTCGAGCGTGGTGTGACGGACCCGTACGGGCTGTTCGTGGAGCGGTTGCGGTCGGCGTATCCCGATGCCCTCGAGGAGGCTCTGCGGATCATGGAAAGCAAGGCAGTGCAGAAGAAGAGGAAATGGGAGGAGGCGGTTGGCGGAGGGCCTGCGGAAGCTGAAGGAGGAGGCTTTAGTTTCGGATTCGGTGGCGATGATGATGATGAGATTCCCTGAAGGAAGTAATTTGGATGCTTCACTAGACAAATGGCCTGTAGCTGGGGTGGACTTATATCGATCCGCCGTCCACGTTCAAGTTCAATCAGACCCTCCATCACCGTGGTGGCCAAGCCAGTCGTATCAGGCAACATGAGGTTGCAGCTCGAGGCAGTTGCCCTTTCGGGCCGCCATGTTTCGGCCGCTAGTAACTGTCGCCGAAAGGAGCTGTTGACGCAGGCCAGCCTCGTATGACTGCACATCGGCTCTCTCCTGTTACATCACCAGAACTGCCCGATCCGATGCATCCACGAGCATCTGGCTCACGTCATTTTTCACAACTGGGGTTGGCAGCGCCCTTGCGCACCTCAAAAGGCATTTTTACTCCAATCTGCCGCAACACAGCCAACTCGAAAAAGCCCGAGACAGTGAGATGTAAACATTTCGGCACCCAGCATGGTTGGTAGCCCGCCCCCTGGCCAGCGGCCTGAGTTGCGATCTTGCAGATAGCCAGTCTCTCGAATACCGTGTTGCTAACACCAGAACCCTCTAGCCTTCTCTTCGGCAGCATCTGGCCAAGTGCCAGCACTCCGCCTCATGCCCCTAGGCGGATCAATCACCCACGGCGTCGGATCGTCAGACGGCAACGGCTACAGGAAGGTACTCCTCGAGGCGCTCCTCTCCCATGGCCACAGCGCGCAGATGGTCGGTTCGCGCCACACCGGCTCCATGACCAACAACGCCCACGAAGGCTGGCGCGGCTTCCGGATCGACCAGATCGCCAACCGGGCAAAAAGGTCGGTCGCAGTGTTGCGGCCGAATCTCTTCGCGGTCAATGTGGGATCGAACGACTGCGTACAGGACTTCGAGATCGACGACCTTGGCAGGCGTGTCGACGACGTGCTTGAGTATCTCTGGGCGGCGTCGCCCGGGTCGACCATTTTGCTGGCTACGTTACTCATCAACGAGGACAAGAACATCAACTTGCGGGTGCTGGACGCGAATGAACAGATCAGGCAGTTGGCTGGCCGGATGGCATCGCAGACGAAGCGCGCTATCCTGGTGGACATGCAGAGCCCGGCAGGACCTCAGCTCTGCGACCTCGTCGATGGCACGCACCCGAACGACAGAGGTTACGGGAAGATGGCCGCGCTTTGGTTTGATGGTGTTCAGCAGGCTATATCGAAAGGCCTGCTGCAAAGGTCGCGGGAAGCCTAAACGGGCCTGCATTGAATATTAGAAATAAGCAAGGCTTCAGGTTCTGTGAAGCAGGTGCCAGCTACAAGGACAACAGACTAACTAGATGGAAATTAGCCAATCACCAACCTACGAGGCCTCGTCGCGAGTGTCTTGCGCTCTAGTCCGCCATGTAGAGGGTGGGTTCAGTTGCTTTGACGGCCTATTTGACACCTGAAGGGGCAAACCAATGCCTTCAGGCGGTGTTGCCCTTGAACCCTCCTGGCTGCCCGTGTTGAATGCCCCACACCTCAGAAACATGTGCCACTTGTGACCGCCGCTTTAACCCTTGAGCTCAACCGCCACGCTTGTTCCCGCTTTAACCCATTTGGGTCAGGCCGTTTGCACAAAACAAAACCGTACCGTTTCACCGTTTCGACATGGCTCCGTATCAGACGACCCGTTTCAGTCTCCCAGACTCCTCTGGCGAGGAATAAAAACCTACGCATGATGATGTGGTGCTGCGAACATCGAATTGGTCTTTCACATGTACTCAGATGTCTCCAGGAAGTTGTCATTCAGGGCCGATCTCCGAAGTCTCTTGATCTGCCTGCTCTTTCGGGAGCAACGGACTTCATAAACAACATGTGGCGCCTTCTAAGCCTTCAACTTGGGCGCCGCCACCGCCCCCTTACAATGCCACCCGACTGTCTGAATATTTCCCTCTAGGCTGTCCGTTATGTATAGCGTCTTGTGTTCTGGCCCTCCGAAGCAGCAGTTCGTCAGGTTGATCCCCTCAGACCCGCTCACGATCCTCGCTTTCGGCACACCGTTTGTGTCCACGACAAAGATGGACCCGAGGCTGGGGTGACATATGAACAGATTCCCCTCCTCGTCCAGCGCGAGGCCGTCGGGCCCGGCGTTGCCGAAGGACTGGAAGAAGACGCCGACTTTGGACGTGGTTCCGTCTGCGTGCAGGGGGCAGCGCCAGACCTGGTTTGCCCGGGTCATGGCGACGTACAGGAAGCGCTCGTCCAGAGACAGGCAGAGCCCGTTCGGGGAGGCGCCGTTGGCGATGAGAGTGTCGAGCCTGCCGGACGGAGAGAGACGGTAGACCCGGCCCGTAGGGTCGCTCATGCCGGTCTGGCCCTGGTCCGTGAAGTAGAGGTTTTGCTGGGAGTCCATGATGAGGTCATTGGGACCTTTGAAGCGTTCCATGTTGTTGCGGGTGAGTTTTGACGATATCTTTCCAGTGCTGGGATCCAGAGAGAGGATGCCCTGTGTCGTCCCAGTGAGCAATTCCGACGGCACCTCAACGGATTGGGCTGACTTACTTGTTTGTAATCCGCCACAAGAAGATGACCGTCTCTGGTCCCTACAAGGCCGTTGGGCTCGCCATCCCATGTGCAGGCAACGGTGACATTCTTGTGGGCATCAATCTTGAGTATTCGACCGTAGGGTACATCGACAACGAAGAGGTTTCCCTCGTCGTCAACGACCGGGCCCTCTAGAAATATATGCTTGAAGGTCCTGGCAAACCCTCCCCTCCACTCGGAGTCCTGACCGATGCACCTCTTGTCGTCCGGAATGCGGACGAAAACCTCGGCTTCGATGACCGGGGGCGCAGGGTAGAAGTTCATGTTGATGGTCGTTAGCACGCGTCAGGTGATGATCGATTATGAGTTGACGTTTCGAGCGTCTCAAACCCGCGAGATGGCTTCTTGGTGTTTATTAAACCCAGTGGTGATTGGGGTAGCTGACGTTAGTCATATGACGCTGGTGCGAAAGTTTGGGATCCGGCGAGGCCCGCGGGCAGAGTCCGATGCATCGGATCTCGCCCGTCAGCCCATTCGGGACACGGCACAATTGACGAACGAGTCAAATAGCGGCTTTGTCTAGTCAGGGCATGACTTTGCTTTGCCGATGGCCTGCATCAAGTGAACGAGTTCCGGATGAATTGACGTAAGCGCCTCGGTACGATGATTGGTATGTTATCCAGTGTGTTGCGGAAGTTCTGGGGTGGTTAGAATCACGGACAAACACCTTCGGCCGGATACTCACCTGCGATCCCTCACTATGTTCCTCCATTAATCTCGCTGACAGCTTCAGCAACAGCTCTTGGAAAGTACGTAGCGCAGGGAACCGTCCCGCAACCTGCGTGACGATTGCCATTGCTTTGTTTATGCTCTCGAAGGCCTGTGAGAAGTGTTGAGAGTCCTGTCGTCCCTGTTGTCGACGTGCGAGACATGTAGAGACGACTGCAGCAGACAGGGCGTCGTATGCATCAATGAAAGATGTAGCCCCGAGTCCTGACCCGGATCGATCATACAAGTTTCTGATGAGGCGTCTGCATGTATCGACCGCGTCTGCTTCTACTTCTTCTACCGTCCCTTGTAGAATGTCAGACTCCGTAGGTGGTGTTGATGTAGGGCTGACAATCTGCATCAACGAGCGACATGCCAGTTGATCAAAAGTATCAGTCCAGTACCGTTTGTGGACAGATCCATGCCCGTTACCAAGAGTGAGCGGCGAGTCTCGCCAGAAACAAAGATTGTGATACGAAAACATTGGCTCTGCATCTGTATTGCTGTTGTCTCTGATGTTGGATATGAGCTGCGCCTGGCGGATCAAATGACGGCTTGACGCTGCCTTTGACCTCGTCGAATCAGATACAGATGTTGCCATGTCTTCGCTTTCTGGTGGGACCTAGGCGATAACAGTAAGCTTCAGCTGATTTCGATAGACCATGGGAACACCTGCCTGGACAGAAATATCAGTATCCGGAATACTGAATGGTCGGTCCATCACCGAGCTCAAAGCGCTGCGTCACAATTGCCATCAGCCATGAGCGCGCCTATTAGTTAGACGTAGGCCTACCGATCAAATATGTATACTGTCCAGAACATCCACCTGGGGTCAAAATCGCTGTCCGCATCAGGCTCTCTTGGGGGGCCGGTATCTTTGTGGAGGCCCAATGCTATACACGTCTTCATTGCCAAGCCTTGAAGATGCCAGGATGAGCCGCCGCTTGAGCTGACCAGAGAGTAGGATAGAAGCATAGACGCGGTGTGTACAGCATTGAGGGGAGTCTGGGGCCGAAGTATGAGAGGCAGAAGCTTTACAGCCAGCGTGTGAAGGCTGGATGCAAGAAAGGACAGCCGGGTGGCATCCTGTGACATCATGATGCCAGTCGCTATGGCCATGAAGGCGTTGAAACGGTGCAACGGGGGAACTTCTGCTGCGTTGGAGCTCCCATGATGTGCGACCGTCTCTTCGAAATGCTCAAGCATCTGCGCTTGGTTAAGATATGGCACCAGATAAGCCCAGTCGAGAAACAAACGGAAGTGCCCGATGGTGCTCTCTCGCGACAAAGGTACCTGATGGCTGTCCAACACCAAGGCAGGCTGTGAAGGAATAGCTGCTGATGGATCATGCCCAGATACTGCCAAGGCGGCGACGATGACCTCGGTCAAGGCAAGCTTGTGAGGCGCTGCCTCTCCGTGGCCTGTCCTAGGCTCGGCCATGGCACTGTTGGACAGCAATCCAATGGCGCCCATGGTGTCGCGAACGAACGAGTCTTCTCCTGGCGGCTCATCATCGATTCCAGCAGACGTCATGGAGGTCAGCCTGCGGCGCCTGACTGGCGAATTCTCCTCTACCAAGATGTGCTCTTGTTGCACCCTCGTCCTGGGCCGCTTGCTGGGAGCTGGCTGTCCGCCATTCTCAACTTCGGCTACGCGCCGCTTGAGTGAGTTGAGATAGCTGGGCCTCATTAGCAAAGATGAAAAAAAAAGGCTGGGAGTCACACGCCTACCTGTTGATGGAGGAGTGTGAAAGGCCAGCATCGTCAGCTAACAAGGAGCTGATGTCCTGGCAGCGAGCGACGCATTCCACCTCCAATTCGGTACACGCGGTACAGCCCGGGAGGAGTCGGTCGCACTAGGGACCGAAGTCAGCTGCTTGGGCCAAGTCGAGTCGAATACGCACATCATGCTGGCCGGAGAACAGTGCCTACCTTCTGCTTTCGCTTCCAGCACCGCTCACAGGCTTGACCGCGTTTCGCTGGAGACCGCGCCGGGTTCGGACTGCCACTCGACCGAGGAGACCCTGACGCGGGCATTACAGCGGGCGCAAAACAAATGCCGGTGGCAGGACAATGTCCGGACTGGGCCCGAGAGTCTTCAGGACCACGCAAGGGGGTGTTTTGTGAAGGTCGGACGATGAAATCGGATATCGCCCGGCCTGTTTTTCTGGGCGTCGGCAAGCAGCAGGCAATGTCAGTCAGTGGCTTACTCAGCTGTCTTGTGCCTTGAGCGTGGGGTCAAGCCACCACCATACAAGATCGTGTGGGGTATATCCAACTCAACGTTCTTAGTACCGTCTCTGAAGACCGGCCCAGCATCGTGTATGGACCTGATGCCGTAGAGTTATGATGTAATTGCTTCCATTCTCTATGGTTTTTATCTACACCGAACCTACGCCGAACCGTTGGACACGCCATTCGTCTTGCCGTTGGAGCCAGTGGCCTCAACAACCCTTCCGCTCAACGCCGCCATCTCAGCTCCCCTCTTGGACGCACCTCCCAGGACCAACGGACCATCCGTCGCAGCCATGACCCATCTCGCGCCCATGCCGCAGAACTTCTCCACAAGGTCGAGGCGCGAGTGCAGCCCGCCGACGCCAACCCACTTGCCGTGCTTGTTGCAGGCGTCAATCGTCCTCTGGTACGCCTCCGTGACCCTGAGGTTCTCGTAGTCGCCTGGGATGCCCATCTCCGCCGTCAGGTCGTTCGTGCCGATGAGGAGGGAGTCCACGCCCTCGACGGCGGCGATCTCGTCCACCAGCTCCAGAGCCTCGAGGGTCTCGATCATGGGGATGACCAGGGTTGCGGCGTTGGTGACGGGGTTCGAGACCTTGGCAGGGATGGAGCGGAACTGGTGATGAGGCAGGCCGTTGGTCGATGACCTGTGTCCGATGGGCTGGAACTTGGCCGCGGCCACGACGTCCTTGGCGTCCTGGACGGAGCGGATGTGCGGGACGATGACGCCCAGGGCACCGCCGTCGAGGATCCGCGAGACGAAGAAGGGGTCCTTGCTGGGGGCGCGGACGATGGGGGAGATGCCGGCGTACAGCGCAGCAATGCAAAGCTGGCTGGTCGTCTCGAGGTCGAACGACGAGTGCTCCATGTCGACCAGGATGCCGTCGAAGCCGGCGGTTTTGGCCATGCCGACGATTTCCACCGACTTGACCAGCTTGATGCTCAGAGTGGAGGCGACCTCATTGCGGAGGAGCTTCTCTCGCATCGAGTGGGGGATTGCGGCGGCCATGTTGGGGATGTTTGGAGAATGTAAGGATGCAGGATACCAGCTGGTGGGAGGTGATGGCTTGAAGATAGGATGTGTTAATTCGTTGTGGAGGAAGTGATGTGTTGGAATTCCAAGCATGATCCGATTACTGTGCGGCTGCCCATCTTGAAATACTTCATAGCATCAAGACGAAGCCGTAACTCTGGATGGGCTTCGGCATCTCCATCCATGAATGAGGGCGGCGTCGGACCTCGTCCGTCCAGGATTTCGGACCCCGCGATTCATCCCTTGTAGTCCTTGCGGTGCATTACCCCAAACTCGCTCCCCAGACCACGAGGTTCGCGCGAGTCGTGTTAGCGCTTCGGATTTCGTCCGGCGCGTGGGGACGGGGTCCACGGAGCTCCTCCGATGGAAGCCTCAAGGTTTCTCTTCGGCTCTCGCAGCGGTACCTGGCTTGGAAATCGACACCCCAGCCTCCTGACTCGAGATCTTTGCATGGCAGCACTTTTCCCCCATTCCAACATTCCTCCCCACACCTTTCTCCAGATGTGACCCCATCCCGGCCCCAGGCAACTTGGGCGCTGCCGACGCTTCCATGACACGAGTAGAGTAGGTAGGTATGCCAAAACGATATAAACTTGATCACCCGTTCTCAAGAAACTGTCACGCCAATAAATACTATCGAGCCTTTACCTTGCAAATTTGTCACAGCCTTTTTGTAGCAAATTTGTCGACAACTTCATCATGACGAAACCAAATCTCATCAAGGCCACCAAACAGGCCATCAAAGAGTGCCCCCGAGAAATATTCAACTGGTATCTCTTGGCATGCACGTTTGTGTGGGGGTTCTCGGGAGTTGCCAAGGGCTTTGACGAAGGTAGGCTCATCCCCTCAGAGAGAGACCACGTTGTTGGACCGTCATTGACTCTCCAATCCAGGGAACATTGCTTCGCTCGTCATTATGGATTCGTTCAAGGAGCGCTTTGGCATTGCGCACCAGTCCGATGCCGACTACGCCAACACCAAGGGATGGATCGTCGCTATTGCCACAGCTGGTGCCGTACTCGGCTGCTTGGCTTGTGTTTGGCTCACCCAGCGGCTCGGGCGCACAAGGACGTTCCAGCTGTTCACCGTGATCTACATTGGTGGCTGTTTTGGCCAAGCTTTCAGCAACGGAAATCTGGCGGCTCTCTACATCTCTCGGGTTATCTCGGGTGTTGGCATCGGTGCCACCACCGTCCTGCCCTCCATCTACATCACCGAGGTAAGAAGCTCGGCGCCCCTGATTCCCTCGTCCTCGGCGCTGACAGACTTTGGGATAGATCGCCCCGCAGTCCATCCGAGGCCTTCTGACATTGCAATATACTTGCTGCCAGCAGCTCGGTGTCGTCTTCGGCTTCTTCTTCAACTATGGCATCACAAAGTACCACCCAGACACAGACCTGCAGTGGCAACTCCCCACTGCTCTCCAGGTGGCCCCAGCTATCATCTGGGGTATAGGCACCTTCTTCACTCCCGAGACACCGCGGTTCCTTCTCATGAAGGGCAGACGAACCGAAGCTATGACCGTTCTGTGCCGCTTCCGCGGACTGCCCCAAGACCATCCCTATGTCGAGGCCGAGTTTGCGGGCATTGACGCTCAGCTGAACCACGAAATGGAAATTGTTGCCGGCGCAAGCACCTTCGACCTCATCAAGGAGACCTTCACAGATGTCCCCAACAGACGCCGCTTTATCCTCATGTTTGCCTGCCACGTCTTCGGTCAGTGGTCTGGTGCGAATGCCATCACGCAGTACAGCCCGACCATCTTTGGCTATCTGGGCATTCAAGGCACCGAGGCGCGTTTCCTGGCCACTGGCTTGTACGCAGTCGTCAAGTTCGTCTCTGTACTCGTCTTCTCCATCTTCGTTATCGACTTCATCGGCCGCCGTCGCTCGTTGATGACCGGTGTCATCATGCAGATCATCACTCTGGCATACGTGGGAGGCTACCTAGGTGTCACCAATGGCTGGTCCGTCGAGCGCATTGAGTCGAGCTCGTCCGCCATGGCAGCCAGCCGCACTGCCATTGCTGCTATCTACTTCCACGCCATTGCCTGGTCCATCGGCTGGTTCTCGATCCCGTACCTCGTTTCCGCCGAGGTCTTCCCCATCAGGATCCGATCCATTAACGTTTCGATCCTCATGGCTGTTCACTGGGCCATGTACTTTGGCTGTTCCCGAGCCATGCCCTCGCTCCTTGCGGCGACGGATCGCTACGGCGCCTTCATCTTCTTTCTCTCCATCTGCACTATCTCATTGGTCTATGTGTTCTTTGCCCTACCTGAGACCTCGGGTCGGTCCCTGGAGAGCATGGACAAGCTATTTGAGCGGCCGTGGTACACTGTTCGCCAGATTGCCTATCCCACTGCAGATGATTTGAAGCCAGCTGTCCGAGCCCTCTATGAAGATGGTGAGAAGGATGAAGAGCTAGCCACACCGGGTTCGAATCATGTTGAGAAGCGGTAAAAGACCGAGGGAGCCTGGACCACATTGTGTATTTGTTTGGCGAACTTGGAATCGAATATACTTGGATGTATTTGACGCTGTAAAATATTCACCTTTACCATCCTCGCTTCGCAAGTGACCGAAATAAACTCGTTTGCACAATCAAGGTTCAATCCAGTTTTGCACAGCACACTGTCTTGCGTTTGAATGACACCATACTCTGGTGGCACTTGACTAAGCTCTTGAGATGTATGACGATGCTCTCTGAGGTACAGGATCTGAATACACCAGCCCGGTTCTCAGCTTTCCTGCGAGAGTCTCCGCCGGCTCGCCGGACATCGGCCGACAGCAGGCCATTGGTATTACCAAACGATACTGCTGAATCCATAGTGCCTGTCTTTGGTTATCACGACCAACTGCCGCGATGGTCAGCCTCAGCAGTGCAGGGTCAAGCACGGCGGCGGCATGG
Source organism: Verticillium zaregamsianum (assembly GCA_002851755.1). Classification (NCBI taxonomy): domain Eukaryota; kingdom Fungi; phylum Ascomycota; class Sordariomycetes; order Glomerellales; family Plectosphaerellaceae; genus Verticillium; species Verticillium zaregamsianum. The sequence continues at coordinate 3,675,249 of NMXM01000001.1, read as the reverse complement.
ATCATGCTCCAGCCTGCACTGCCCCCTTTCGAATACGCCGATCGCTTCGCTGTGGTCAAGCTGCCCCCCATCCGTGCGGAGTTGCCAAGCTCTTTTGTGGCTTCGGGCCAAGCCCGAGGGCGCGTGCCCGACGGACGACTGCATCGGCACCGCCCCGAAATTTCCTCGACGAGCTACCAACCTTGCTAGTCTCCACGATGAACCCCGCGAATATTGACCGACCCCAGATTCAGAATGCGGAGATTCATGGAGTTAGCAAACTTGTTGTCTGAAACCTTGTTCCGGTCTGTCTGAACCTGACGGTGAACCATCTGATTTGCTCCTGCTCCGTCAGAGCAGCCAGGCTGGTCCAGAGTCGGTCAGGGGATCTCCATGTTGCCGCGTGCTGTTGGATATTTAAGAAACTGACGCCCAGAGTCTCACATTGCAAAGAGAAGAATTCCCATCCTCACACCTCTCGCTTCGCGGCACACAAACATTTGTCAAGATTCAGACAGCATTTCGACATGACTCCCTCAGTTCGGTCCTCGCGGTCGAAGGCGTCCATGGACCTGAAAGATGAAGCACACGTCGAGTCCGCACCGGAGAGATGTCCCTACCTGGAGAGATACCCTCTCATCATGGACAAGTCTCCTGAAGAGCTCCAGGCTCTCGAAAAGTCCCTGGTGCGCAAGTTGGACTGGAGGTTCCTGCCTATGGTGACAGCAATGCTGTTGATGAAGTAAGTCTGCCGCCACGGCACCAATACTGCCCCTAGTCTGTGCATTCACGAAGTCTGACATTTTGACTTTTAGCTACCTCGACCGCATCAACGTGTCCAACGCTCGACTCGCAGGTATGCAGGAGGACCTGGGCATGAGCGACACAGAATGGAGCGCCGGCATCTCTCTCTTCTACGTCGGCTATATTATTTCCCAGATCCCTGCAAACGTCATCATCGCAAAGGGAAAACCTCGAATTCTGCTTCCGATCTGCATGATGGGTTGGTCGGTTGTCACGGTCTGCATGCCTGCAGTCACCAGTGGATGGGGCTTCATGCTCTGCCGCTTCGTCGTTGGCATCACTGAGGGACCCTTTGTCCCGGCAGTGTCCCTCATGACGTCTTCTTGGTACACCAAAAGCGAGTCCCCCATTCGCATGGGTATCTGGCATGCCGGAAACACCATTTCTCAAGCGCTTTCGGGTCTTCTCGCCGCGGGAATCCTGTCGAACATGGAGGGCATCGCCAACCTCAGGGCGTGGCAGTGGTTCCTATTGCTCGAAGGTGAGTCTTTATGGCACGGAGTGCGAATTTTGACCAGAAGCATGTGGCTAAGAATGTGAACAGGTATCGCCAGTATTCTCGTCGCTCTGGTCAGCTTCTGGTTCATCCCCAACTTTCCCAACAACACCGGAACATACTTCATCACGGAAGAAGAAGCTGCCATGGCTCAGTACAGACAGACGGTCTCGGCAGGTGGTCTCTCGGAGGACGATGAAGGAGACTACTGGGGTGGCGTCTGGCAGTGCTGGAAGGACCCCCTCTCGCATTGTTTCGCCGCTATTCACTTTTTCCTCATCGTTGCGCAATCCTACAAGGACTTCTTTCCCTCGGTAAGCCTCCGTCTCAGAATCAAGACCCGATGCTTCAGGAGCTGACCGGAGGATACATGACAGATCATCGCCACTCTTGGGTTCTCAAACAACACCACGTATCTCATCCAAGCTCCTCCGCCCATTATTGCCTTCCTGGTCACATTGGGAGTCTCTTGGTCTTCCGGTCGCATGCTTGAGTTCGGTTACCACATTACCGTTCCGATGGCTTTCACCGCTGTCGGCTGTGCTGTGATGATCACCACGCTCAACGTCGGGGCTCGCTACTTCTGCATGATCCTTCTGGTTACCGGCCCGTTCGTGGGTCTCAACGTAAGAAAACACATTCCAGGTCTTGTGGCAATCAGAGGACAGACTGGCTAACATTACAAATAGCTTCAAATCTCTTGGGAGACGACTGTCGTTCCTAGGCCTCGCACGAAGCGTGCTGCGCTGATCGCATACGCCAACTGCGTCTCGTCTGTCTCGCATTGGTTTACCCCGTACTTTTTCCTCCGCAACCAGGAACCTTACTACCAGACCGGCGGTGGCGCGATCATTGCTGGATGCGGCTTGACGATCATCATGGTTTTGTTCACCAAGTGGTTCTGCAAGAAGAAGAACAAGGCCCTCAAGGCAGCTGAGGAGGCCGCTGGTGAGCCCGAGGGATGGAGATTTGTCAACTAGGCCGAATTGTCCAGTCTGGTCAGCCTTACCTCGAGTTTGGCTGGCAGGAGTGCACATTTTGCCGTGGAGAGCCGACTTCGTGGCTTTACAGGCCCAAGTCGGACCGCCACCCCCTGCCGAGCTGCACTGTCTGAACTTTGGGAGGGACTACACAGTCCTATATGGAGTTTGGACAACGATTGAAGATGACCGAACTTTCCCGCGAGTATATGAAGCAAGTATGAGTGTTAAAATAAACGTGCGGTTTCTACGCCATGTCGCTTGAAAAGTATCACGCTGTGATATGCGGACTAATATGCCTGGAACTACCCCGGTGTGTCCGGTGACTTTCTTTACATCTTGTTGCAGAGCAGCAAGTATCATTGTATATCAGGAAATGCTCACACCGTCTTTCACGGCTTCGGCTTTCGATCTCAGCAGACTGAGTGCAGTGGTCTTGGGACCTAGTACGAACGTGTCATCACAGCTCGCATAACCCACCACCAGATTTTCTGGCATTGAAAAACAGGCAACATGGGGTGTATTTGTTGTGAGCCTTCTACGGTATCTTTTTCCAACGACTTCGACGTTTCGCATAACATGGCCATTAGATCCTGTTGTTGTGGTAGTGTGGTGAACAACTGCGGTCGGATAATGCCTAGAAGTAACGCCTATTAGGTAGATAGCTAGTCAAAGGGAGTTTCGAAAGGTTTCTAATTTACTACTAGTAGAATGCGAAATCAAGATGATTGATTGCCTGCGCCGAGGCGCCGGTGGTCGATTGAGGCACCCGCAGAGCTCGTCATAGCGTGAAGTCACAGTCGAATCAGCAGAAGATAGCTAAACAGACGTCGACTCCCTAGAAGAGCGAGCGGGGGGGTTTTTGTCCGTCTAGGAAAAAACATTGTAGCTGTACTAGAGACATGCTATGGCGCCGCACCAATGCGCGCCAACCTCCCCACGATCCTCGTCCGTGCTTCTTACGTAAGGCAACCTTGAGTGATCAATCACCCACTAATGAGACCAAACCACCGACATAAACATCCTCCCTGCACCTCCAAGCGTGCACGCTGGGCCATCATGCCACTTATTCCTACGAACACTGGTGATGCACAGCTCGCTCAACAGGATTCTCGGCTTCTTCCACTCGGCGACGAGGTGAAATTGACCGCGCGCCCACCCTCTCCAGGCGCGACCGGGTCCGGCGACCGCAATGGTCTGGTTGTCTTCTCTGGAGGTAGCGCGGCCAACAGTCTGGTTGAGGTGTTTGAGCACGTGCGACATCTAAATAGGTTCAAGCTCAGCTATGTCATTCCCATTTCCGACAATGGTGGGAGCTCGAGCGAGATCATCCGGGTCTTTGGCGGGCCAGGTAATCAATGCCGTTGCCTGCGTGGCCTTTCCCGGATGACCATGACGGCGCTGACATATCTGGGCGCTTAGGTATTGGAGACGTGCGCTCTCGGCTGGTGCGCCTGATCCCTGACGACAGCCCGGAAAAGACGGCCGTCAAACATCTCTTCAACCACCGCCTCCCGAAAGACTTTCTGGCCGCGAGAGTTGAATGGCTTGCAGTTTTGGATGGTGTTCACCAGCTCTGGCTCGACATTTCAACCCCCAAGAAGGAGCTCATACGATCCTTTCTTAACCACTTCAACCTCGAAGTTGTCAAGCGCTCCAGGCCCACGAGCAAGTTTGATTTTTCCGGCGCAAGTGTCGGCAACATCTTCCTGACAGGCGCGAGACTGTTTACCGGAAGCTTTGAGGCGGCAGTCTGCATGCTCAGCTCGGTTTGCGCAGTGCCCGACCACGTATCGGTGCTGCCAGCCCTCAATAGCAACTTTGCTAATCATATTGCCGCAGGGCTCGAGAACGGAGCTGTCGTCATAGGCCAGAATGATATTTCGCACCCGAGCGCTCCGTCGAGCGCCGTACCCGTCGCACCTCCGTCGCCAACCTGGACGGAGCACGCTGACGCCATCGAGGATGCGAACCTCCCAGGATCCCACCCCGCTCTGAGGAAGCCAGCGATCGAGTTTTCCAAGCAGCACGAAGAGGAACTTCCAGCACGAATCGAGCGGCTGTGGTACATTAATCCGTACGGCCAGGAGATCCGAATGCCGGCGAACCCCCGTGTCCTCGATGCGCTTGCCACCTCCAAAAGCGTCATCTACAGTATCGGTTCGCTGTTCACATCTTTGCTGCCAAGTCTGATTCTCAGAGGCGTTGGAGACAGACTTCTAGATCCGTCAATCCGGTCCAAGATCCTGATTCTCAATGGGACAATCGACAGGGAGACAGGGCCGTCTGGCAACCCATATACGGCCGTCGACATCGTGGCCGCCATCGCAAAGTCCTGCGCATCCACAAACCTGTTGCAGCACCCACTCGAATCGGATTATGTGCGTTTTGTCACGCATATCGTGTATTTGGAGGGACCGCTGTCCCCGCGAGTTGACAAAGCCAAACTTGCGCAGCTCGGCATTGAAACACTTCGTGTCTACGGCGTGACATCTGCAACTGACCGGAGTATTCGCTATGACTCCAAGGGCCTGATGCAAGCCCTGGAAGCCATCATTGGCCGCGCCGACAGAAGGTCCGATAGGAGCAGGCGCAACACCTTGGACGCCTGATTGAACCATCAAGGGCCAAGGGTCGACTGCGCCATGTGACAAGGCTTTTTTGGTATTGAATCAACAAGCATGGCTCAAAGCGTGGCAGCAGGGGCAATTGAGTCCGATCCAGCCTCGCGGGCCCTGCTCTTGGCAGCACAACAAAGTATAATCAGAGCTATAACTGTGCCATTTTGACATTTACATAGGGCTCCAGGCGTCTTGCAGTTAAATGAGGTCGTGATCGCAAAGCTTGTCATGAACGCCATGAACATCGTGTTCGTATAGCGAGGCGGAGTCTACAGCCCTACGGATGGTACCGACGGTGGAGTTACTCTTGGGGATCAGCTCAACACCGTCAATGGCGAGAACGCTGAGAGCAAATGCGGACGCCTCGGCGTTGTTGTAGAGCGTCTCAGGAACTGGCCAGTAATGTTGTCGCAGGACTTGTGGTAGCAAGGATCTTCGTTGATGCTGGTACCTGTGAATAGTCCCCAAACCGGCTTGTTGATGACTTGCTGGAAGGGAACGTAACCGGTGCCGCAGGTCAAGCCGATGTGAGTTATCTTCAAGCCTTGAGCCTCGATGGCGGCTTCGGTCAGAAGATCCTCAATAACTTCGGAGCCGGGAGCTCCGCCAGGCGCAACTTTTTCTCCCGTTCCATCAAAAATACCGTAGAAGCCGCGAGAGACTCGACGAAAGTAGAGACCAAGGAAAACGCGGTCACCAAGGATCACCCACTGACCTCGGCGTCACGCGACCGGGTGACGAGCGGGTGATCGTAAAGCGGCGCGATCACCTAGCTCACCCGCCAGGCAGCCAAGGGGTGATGGCAGTGAGCATTTGACGCAACTTTGACGTGATGGTAGCCCGCGCAGATGTGGGTCTGACAGTCTGCACAGGATTTCATGGCAATAAATAATGCAGGGAACAAACGAGCCGCTGAAGCCACACGCAGCATTGCATACCCTGGATCGATGCCCGCATATTTTAGATCGACTCTAGCGCCCTGATAAGGTGCCACAGAAGCTGTGGGGCTCCGGCTACATCGATATCGCTTGGCGGGCGTGCTGGGGTTGAGCACTCAACGGATACAACAAAATAAGAATGCACTCAGAATCACTAGCCTCATCATCATCACTACATATGTCGGGGCGACAGGTAACCCAAGAACCTGTCTGTCCTGTAGTGTTGGTGTGCTGATGTTGATCGTTTGGGCTCGGTCGTTTCATGCCGTGGAGTTGGCCCAGATTCAAATGCTGCGGGCGCGGATGCGGGCGCGGATGCTGTCGTGCATAGACGCCGTATTCCGTGGCGTGCTCCCAAGTGTTCCTGTGGTTGGGCCTGCTTTGAGGGTACAACTGGTCTCAATACAATACCAGGGAGAGGGGGCATTGCGGCCACTGGCAGGCGTCTTTCGGCGCTGTTGATTCCTTCAATTTCAACAGTCCGTCTCGCTGTTGATGCTTTCCTCCGAGAACTTCCAGGCCCAATATTCGGCCATATGTTAATCCGCGCCAGACCAGTTCTTCTCTAATATCTCACTGACCCGTGGAACACTGTCCTCCATCCACTGCACGGCACTGGCCTTCGATCCTTCCTTCAGCCCATCCATTCTATTTCCGCAGCAGCATCTCTATCAACATGCAGATATTCTCACTTGAAACGTATTTCGACGAGATAGAGGAGACTAAATACGCCAGCTAAAAAAACCATTTTAGGCTAGAAAGACTAAGATAACGTACATCACGGGCGAGTGGGCCACACGGGCGAGTGGGCCACCTCCTTATCGCATACTTAAGGGCTCTTTTTCTAACCCCTGTTTCTATAGTCTAATATAGAGTAATTTTTCTAAAATTCTCAGATAAGGCTAGTTATCTATAGTACTACATGACCTCTAACCTATAGCGCTATACCTATTTAGGAAGATAGTAAACTAGAAATTCTTAGCTTTTAATACCCCTGTTTTTCTATTTTATTATATTTTAATATATTCCAGATTAGGTATAGTACTATAAGTTAGAATCCTTATAGTTAGTTATATAATTAGCCTTATATAAAAATCCTAGAATATTAAGTCTATGTTAGACTATAGAAACAGGGGTTAGAAAAAGAGCCCTTAAGTATGCGATAAGGAGGTGGCCCACTCGCCCGTGATGTACGTTATAACTTATACCTTAATTCAAGATACAGACACTTTATCGTGCAGCCTAACATAAGCTCCTGAAAAAGCTATTAAGAGGTTATACTAACATTCAAAGATCGTTCCTGAATCATGTCACTCCGTGTTCCAGATTACTTGCTCTCATCAAGGACAGCTGTGCCCTAGGGCCTCCATGTACCACTAACAACCACAGCATTATGACAGCTGCTAGGGACGAAATAAGAACGGTTGGGGTAACTCTCCCACTTGACTGTACCATTCGACTCGATTATTAAAAATTTGTAATGGAAGGGCTGGCCGGCTGGCAAATTCAACGTGGTCGTCCAAAGTCGGTTGGTAGAAGTATAGTTTGAAGCCGAAAGGGTTGGTGCTGAAGCCATATTCCAGCTGCCGAGAGCAGGAATCGATCCCACAATCTTGACTGTTTGGCCCACAACAGTCGTGACGATATGATCAAAGGTGACAGGTACCGTAATGCAAGATGTGCCAGGGCTCTGGGTTGTGGCAGGGAGAGGCGATCCGGTCTTTGTTGCCTCCATGTGTCCTCCACTGGACGCCTTGAAGATCAAACTGCCGTAGCCCACCAAAGACAATGCTGCCCAGTAAAATGGATGAGAGAAGTCTGATGGCCGAGTCCATACTTCTTGCTGAGCTATCCGTAACTTGCCCCTGGAGAATTTAAACTCCCGTCCCTCGGGCCTGATGCCATTTTCTTGAGCTGTAGCCCATATGGCCTCTATTTCTTCGAGAAGGATTCTCTCACTCCTCTGATCCAAGTAGTACAACTGCTTGACAGACTCCTGCCAGCACTCAGCTATGCACGCACCGGACCCTTGCTGGGATGTCTGCCGGAGGCGCTTGTAGAAAACATGCATGAGCAGCATAGAGGTTCTGTCATCCAAGGCCCAAAGCCCACCCAAAAATGAGAGAGCGCCGGACTGCAGAACGGCATGTGTGAAGCCAATCGAGTCGTCGCCACCTGCAGTGGTGCTCTTCCCAGTATGGCAAGCTCCGAAGACGATAAGGCCAGAACGACTCCGGACCCTGGTGAGGTCGACAACTCGGTAAGGTTCCTGGAGCCTGAAGTAAGATTCCCACGGAGAGCCGTATATGTACGAACCATGAGCGGATACATGGACGATGTCGGATGTTTCAAACAGAGACTGAAATTCTCTTGCAGTCAATCTCCCACCGCTGGTCGGCGTAGTAGCCATGGAATTGGACACTGAGGCCGCCTCAGGGCCCGAGAAGGAAAGCGGGCGTCGACCTTCATCACTATTCTCTCCGGGAACGCAGACCGAAACAGAGGTGAGTCGTATGGGTTTCGAGGCAGACTTTGATAGTTCCAGAAGTACAGCCAGACTTGGAACTTGGTAGACAACCTTTTGAAGGATCAAAGGTGCTTCATCAAATAATAGAGCTCCCATTGGAAAATTGCTCAAAGATGCTGCCGGCACCAGTATCACAGTACTTTTCTTCTCGATAAGGGCTGAAAAGGGCTCGATGATGAAGTTGGAAATGGTTGCCGCGATTTCGAGTAAGTCCTTCTTCAGCGCACCGGGAAGGTCGGTTCCGTGGCCATTCTCCTCAATTTCAGTTCCAATCTCTTTCATCTTGCCGATATAACTCAAGACGAGCTTCCGAAGCTCGAAGAGTCCTATATTTGCCTTATGTGTACATTCAACACCGGATGTTGAGATGCACAAGACAATCGAACTGCTCCTGCAGATACCCAACTGAATCACGAGAGAATCCGGCGGAATAGATTTGAGCAAACTGTCGGCATCTTGCGGAACTAGGGTGCCGCGAAGTAGTACAGACGCCGCTTCTTGTCTGCATTGCAAGGCAGACTCAACTTTGTCAAATGCTTCTTTCTGGATTCCAAGTCTGCGGGCAACCTCCTCTTCGCTCATCCTGCGTCCCGTTTCAGCCGGCGCTGTATGCAACGACGAGATGAGGCGATGTCTGTATGTCTTCTCCATCCAATCCTGTACGTTCTCTGTATCCGCAGCCTCGTTGGCTTGTAGTACATCGAGGAGGCTCCTTGCGCGGCTTTGTTCAACGAAAAAGAGCGCTTGCCCAATCCAAGATGTTGCAGGGAGGCCTTGGGAATGGGGTGTATTTCCTTTTTGTTGAGAGCCTTCTCGGTCGAAAGCTAAGCATAGCCGGACGAGTCCGCAGTACAATTCCGTACTGTGCAAAGAGTCTGTGAGCTTCGCTCTTCTGTCAGGGTCCGGAACCATTTGCCGAAGGTGTTCGACTTGGTGGAGGGCTCCGAGGTACCATAAAAGCGCTTCCCCGCGATCTCCATTATGCTCGTAGATAGCAGCAATCCAGGTCATTAACTGCCAATTTCCAGCCTCTGCTGCCAATGATCCTCTTTGCAAAAGCTCTGGAAGGACAACGGAAATGTTCCGCAGTAACAGAGCACCCCGAGTCCAGTCCTGGGCGAGAAAGGCTTTTATGATGTCCTCGTAGGCTGCGTGACGCCGCACGAGAACTTCATCTTCAATTTGGTGCGCCGAGAATCCTTTCGCCTTCAACGAAATTCGAATGCTTTCTCCAGACTCTTTTGCAAAGAATTCCGAAAGAGAGTCTGGCAGCAATTGACGCATCTCCATGACACGACCTAACTGTGTCAGAGCCTGAAATTTGGCCATGGTAGTCTCCTTATTTCCCCTTCCCTCCTCTCTATCACAACGCGCTATGAAGGACTCGAGGTGAACCTCGGCGTCGTCCACATTGCCGTTCCCAATCGATGCGAGGAACATAGCAACGGACTCGTGGTACGCATTCCACAACTTCTTCGTATCCGATAGTTTTGTCATTTGCAGTTGTAGGTTTTCCGGTGTTATCGTTGGGCCTTTCAAATGTTTCATCATCTCATCGGTCTTGGTAGGCAGTGAGGTATTCACTGACGCGCTATCCCTGATACGGTCCAGTAACTGTTCGAATTCCCGTTGCAGGGTACCATCCTGGCTGGACTGCAGGATTGAACAAACAATCCCATCGAATTCTCGAATCATGGTGTCTCGCCTCAAACGTAACGTTTTATGGTGGGTATCAGGTGCTGCCATGCTTGCGAGTGAATCCACATAAGCCAAAGCCTTCAAAAGCACCCCGTCCGGCTGAATAGCGCTGCGGACCATGGCCTGTGCCACCCAGGTGTTCTGTGATTCCTTCAAAAGCTTTAGATGCGCACAGACTGCGGTGAACGATCCGATGGGATGGTCCAGCCCGGTGTAGTAAGCTTCCGCAGAATCAAGCGCAGTCGTTGCGACGGCAAAGTTCCTCTGACTGGTAAAGTGGCTACGGGCGAATCGTACCATGAGTGCCCCGATAAAATGTGAGGTTCGATAGTTTTGCGTCTCCTTCAGCCAGCAGCCAAGACGACGTGATCTATTTACCACATCTCTGGGCCTTCTGCGGCTGATGTCTTGCAGGATTTGGTGACATGTTACCAGTTGTGCCTGGGTCACGTCTCTCCCGCAGAGTTGAAGGGCGTTAGATGCGTCCTCTTCTGCCAGGTGATATTGCTTCTGGGCCTGACTGTGGTCATCGTTCGCCTCGTGTCTCAGGGCCTCCGCGTGGTGAACACAGCTCTCGCGCAGGAGCACGGCGGCCTGCCCTCGGCAACAGCCGGCAGCATCCATATGGAATCTCGCCACCCTATAACATTCTTGAGCTTTAGGGTTACTGCGAAGGCTGAAGACCGGCTCCTGGGAATCCCAGACATCGTTATCCCATGCAACTCCTCTGACCTGACAAATCAAGTTCAGAGCGACAGGATTGGTAAAAGGACGAGAGATGTTGCTGTCTCCTTCAACAATCTTGCAGAGTGCCATCCCTACAAGATCACCCGACGTCTCATACTCAGAGAACAGCTTTGAAAGTCGTTTGATACCAAACTTTGTCGCGTTGGCATCTGTCGCTTTGGCAAGCTCGATTTCCACTTCAAATCTCTCGAGAGACCGTTTCATGGCAGGTTTCCCATATTTCGCCATGATTTCTGATGAGCCTCGAGAATCAAATTGAAGGCTGATATCCGCTCGATCTTCTGGTGCCATCATGTCAATGCCCGACAGATTGGTGTAACAATGGTGCGATATATACGACCAGTGCAAGACAGAGGAGAAGTTCAAGGTATCCAGAATGGTCATTGCTTCCCAGACATCGAGTGGGTTGGAGGACCGAATGCTTTTAAGCTGTTGTAAGACTGCGAAAGCTTGAGGAAACGATGCGTCAACGGAAGCCTGCGGTGCCGGCGGCGTCGCCCACAGGTCTCCAGTCGTAAAATAGAACCGAAGTAGTGGAGGACGTTGCTGGAGGACGAGAGCGAAGAATCTGTAGATTTCGCCTCGCAACAGCCATCTCTTATCCAACCCCGCTTCTTCAAACTGAAGGAGCTTGTCGATCAGGTTCAGGCTGTTTGCAATATGTCCCGAATGCATGTAGTATATCGCCCGAACAAGAATAGCTTTGGCTCTGCGCTCAATGGGAGCTCCGGAGAGAGATGACTCTGCCTCCATACTTCTAATCTTGGGTTCCACTTTATCGAAATCATATCGATATTCCTCGGGGAAGATTGTGCCGCCGAAGAGGTCTTGGACCTCTGAAAAGTCCATTTTGGGTGACGCCTTGATAGAGTTGGGAACTGTTATTGGGGCCGACTATAGCCTCCCAAGATGGCCAATGTAGCAAGAGGCTAAAGAAAGATTATGCTTGGATAACAAATTTCGAGTACAGGACGCGAAGATAAATCGCTTTCAAACGGTCGGCCGCATATTATAAGGCAATTGGTGGTCCGGGAGGCCAGGGTCCGACGAAACCGTAATAGCTGGTACTTACCGTGCTATTTAAATCGAGCTTAAAGAATGAAAAGGTCTTCCCCCAGTTCTTTAAGTATTAAAAACACGGCAAGATGTCATAAAGGAACAGATACTAATGAAAACGCCTCATGCGACGGAAGTTGCCATCTGGCTGGCGTCCACCCAGTGAGAAACGAAGCCAATAGCAAACGAGTCTAAAGGTACTGTGAACCTCCACGCTTACCCCTCTCACCTTCGCTAAGATTATCACATGCTATAGCTTCTACGTCAACAACTTAAAACACGGCAAGATGTCATACAGGAACAGATACTCATGGAAACGCCTCACGCGACGGAAGTTGCCATCTGGCTGGCGTCCACCCAGTGACGAAGCCAATAGCAAACGAGTCTAAAGGTACTGTGGACCTCCACGCTTACCCCCTCACCTTCGCTAAGATTATCACATGCTACAACCTCCGCGCTTACCCCGCTCACCTTCGCTAAGATTATCACATGCTATAACTTTCACGTCAACAACTTAAAAACACGGCAAGATATTATGATGGAAAGGGATACTAATAGAAACGCCTTGCGCGATGGAAATTGCCATCTGGCTAGCGTTAACCCAACGGGAAATGAAGCTAATGGCCAAGGAGTCTTAAGGCACTAGAAACCTCCACGCTGTACCCAGCTCACATTTGCCAAGATTATCACATGCTATAACCTCCACGTTGGCGATTAAATTATGGCGAGATACAGAAACGCCTGGCGTGATAGAGGTTACTATATAGCGTCTACCTAGTGAGTAACGAACGGGTATAAACGTACTATGAGCCTCCGTGCTCACTCGGCCTACCTTCGCCAAGATTATCACATGCTCTACCTTCCACCTTAACGATGGGCAGAGAGGATAAGCATTACTTCCTCTACGGGTTTGGGCATCCAGTGGAGCAGCTTTGTCTGGGGCATTTATGCTTCGGAAGCACGGCATACTTAACACCCACGAAATATGAGAATTGGTATTGTAATGCTGGACTCTTGAGGTAAAGAGTGGCGCTTGGTCTACCCTGTTTATCGGAATTCCGCTGACAGTCCCACAGCGAGCTTCAGATTAGTGAGGTGGCGTACGTCACCGAAGTCGAAAACTTGTCGCTCCGAACGTCGAATTGGTCAGAGTTCTCTTTCAATGTCGACTTTTACGAGCTGGTCACTGTAGGACCATCGATTAGTCGGTCCAAGAGGCTCATTGTCCAGGCAAAGACAGGCCGAAAACTGGAGCTGAAAGAGTTACGTTCCAGCCAGAATTGATGCCACTTGATGAAATACTAACCGAACTGTGGAGCAGACCTAAGAACTTCCTCCTAGAGAAGGTCCTACGATCAGAACACGCCCAAGGCACTCTCCGACGATGGCTGACAGTGGCCAATCCTAGCATCAAGAGGATGGTTTCCAGACCCAAAGTCTGGCTTCTCACAGGACTCTATGAGCTGGAAGATGCGACGTGCTACACAACCGATGATAAGCAGCTCTCACTCGGTACAGATATCTCTTCTATCGTCGCGGAGCTCGCGGGGCCAGGGGTTCCTGGTGTTGCGGCACAGTTTGGTCGTGGCAGCTCCACCGAGGGAAGCTTCCAAGTGAAGGGGAAACGAGTCTGGGCCGCCAAGTTTCAACGAATCGATGCAAAATATCTGAAGCTCGGGAAAGATGATCAACGGCCACCACTGTGCGTTGATATAGAGCCGATGCCGATTTGGTCAGATGGAAATACGAGGCCTGATAATGATGACGATGAGAGGTTCTCGCAAAATTGTGTCGAGCTTGTCTTGAATGATTTGTATCAGGATCCTACCTTGGCGAGCATGGAGGAGGAGGGAAAAGAGTACTGGAGCGGGCTTGAAATTGCTTCTAACAACTACACTACCTTGCTTAAATGGGCTGATTAGTTTGCGTGTATTAACAATCTATCGCCGCCACCTATGAAGGATACTTTATAGCTCAGATTCACAGCTAACGAATATATATAGAGTGAGACACGTCAGCGAGTGAGGCACGTAACCACCACCACATGGGAGACTTTTTCACCAAGTCTGCTTCTCCCTCTGGCCGGACCTCTGCTCGAACTCTTCCCTCCTCCATCGACGTTGAACAGAACCGCCATCACCACCACTGTCCTCATTACCCATGTTAAATATCAAGCGGAGATATACTACCCATCACAACGTCGATCATGGCCTTCCCAGGCGCCTCGTCCCAAATGCCCCTGATGAAAGGCATGTGCCTGAAAAGGAACAGGCGTACCAATGGCATGACCATTGTAACAACCGCCTCTCGCTGCTTGATGCCATCAAGCTCCTATCCGTAGTGCCAACGATGGGACTCGACCTGGCGCAGACGGCGTCGAGGCTCCGAGAAGATGCCCCCAATGGGTATACCATGACTGAGCTCCGCTGGCCCATCCCTCAGAGGATGATGTCCGCACTGCTGCGCCAGACGGCCGAGCACGACTATCATGGACGGGACCTGACATTGTCTGGGGCGACTGGCACGGCATCTACATAGTGACCATCGCGTTACAAGGTCGTGAGGGGCAAGTTTCTCAGCCAGCGCGAGATCAGGGCAGTTGCGGCGACTCTCAGGAAATACCAAGATTTTGCCCCTCTGCTGAACAGTATCATCGCGGATGTCAAACAAAGAACGCAGATGGCGGCGGGACAGGTTGTAGACCTTGCCCAGGTACCAGATGCGGTGATCGCGATCTTCACTGGCCCCAACATAACCGTGCATCATGCTCGTATGGTCTTGTCATGATCTGTCGCACCGACGGTCAAGATCAACTTGATGGTTACCCGACCATGGCCAAAGGGTGTCGGTGGATCAAGCCGACGAGCGATGCGACGCAGAAGGAGCGGTTTTCACAGCTCATCGCGATGCTCGAACGCCGTCTAGACCCGGCCCTTGATCAAGACGAGTGGCAAATCCAGACGCCTCAGTATGTCGGTTGCGCTACTGAGACGCAGAAAGAGATGAGCACAACGAAAAAGATCGCCACCAGCGAGAACGAAGCTTTTGAAATAACAGCAAAATACAGCGCCCAAACGCTGGTATCATGGCCCGAGAACCAATTCGGGTCATCACCCTACCGAGAGCACGCCGCGAAATTGAGCAGATACCTATGGACAACACTAAAGTCGATCGACGACGCAAACGGACAGGCTATCGAACTATAAGGAGTCAGAGTCGCTTTCACCGGGGCCCTCTGCCTCTTGGCCAAACTGCAACACATCCCCGACCTCGACCACATCCACAATGCCATCGAAAACCTCGACAACGAGACGAATACAACCGGCGAAAACTCTACCCGAGCCACAAGAAGCATCCGGGACGAGCTGAGCAATATAAGCAAGACAATCAAGCAGAATGCCACCGATATCAAGGAGAACACCGTCAACGCGAAGGCGGCCACAGCGGCTGCGAAAGAAGCGCTCGAGGTCAGCAAGATGACACTGAAGATAGTAAGAGATATGGAGGCACAAGGACCGATGAATTAAGGCAATATAGCACATATATACGCTAGTGTAACCGCCGTATGAGGATTGGTAGTAAGTATATATAACTTACAGAACTACAGAGCATCTCCAGTCTATACACTCCGTGAGATCATCGTGAACATCAGAGACCCAGCCACCATTGCCAACATCAGAATCATAAGCCCACGTAGCCTGAAGACGCACGTAGACCGCGCTATCCAGCGTGAAGTTGCCCAGTTTATCCCCGATCTCGAATTCCTGGATGATGTCGAGTATCTGGCCAGCAATATTCTCGCCCGTGTGACGGCCTAGTAGCTCCGGAAGACCGAGAACGCACTTCTTAGGCCTGTTATCCAGATTCTTGAATATACAGGTAATGCCGTAAAGAGCATGTCTGTTCACGGACTTCCAGCCGTCGAACTGGATATGAACCTGGCCTGGGCTCTTCCGCATGCTAAAGAGAACCTCAGCTCAGCGCAGAAGAAAGACGATCCGTTTCGTGCGGTACACTCACTCGACACGTTCTAGAGCATGATGCTCGAAATCCCCCAGGGCGTTCCGGGGAGCGACTCGCCCGGCAACAACAAGCAGCTACGCGTCAAAGCCGTTGCCATGCCGGGAAAGCACGTCCCTGATGGACCCCTGAACATCGCAAACGATCT
Source organism: Verticillium zaregamsianum (assembly GCA_002851755.1). NCBI lineage: Eukaryota > Fungi > Ascomycota > Sordariomycetes > Glomerellales > Plectosphaerellaceae > Verticillium > Verticillium zaregamsianum. The sequence goes on along the minus strand of NMXM01000001.1, from coordinate 3,659,235 downwards.
CCTCGGGGCTGTCCCGCCCACCAGCGGATGGATGGTCGAGCTAGGCTACCACGCTGTGACCACACACATCACCGAAGAGAACTCGGGCATCGAGGTCGGGTACAGGATCTACATATCCGGCGACACGCTCTTTGTCAAATACCTCGAACAGATCCCCGAGTGGCTTAACGAGCGGCGTGTTGATCTCATGCTCCTGTATCTGGGGGGCACTACGATCCCGGGGCCGAATCTGCCGCTGCTCATGGTCACCATGGATGGCGGCCAGGGATTGCAGCTCATGAGAATCATCGACCCGGACATGACGATTCCGATACCCTTTGACGATTATGACGTGATGGTGTCGCCGCTTTCGGATTTCACAAAGGCTGTTGAAGAGTCGAAACTGGGAAAACGAGTCAAGTATCTAGATCGGGGGGAGCAGTACCGGTTCAAGGTGCGCACTGGGGGGAGGGGGGAGCTGTAGGTGAGTGTTTTCGTCAGCCATCGAGAATTCTTAAGTTGAAGACTCGGTACCAATGAAACTGTCGCTGTAGAGTGCAGTGCAAACTATGCATGCGCTCGATATCGCCGCAGGCCCCTGTGGTGGCCTGGCCTTTCTCCCGCTAATTGTTACTTGTTGTCGTCTAGCCCCAGCACAATGTGACCTCTCTTCCTCGCCTATGGGCAGACTTGGAACGGATCCAACAGTGCCAGCCGGTTCGGCGACCCAATCCAATCACACCTCAGCGTCACAGAACCATCATCTCTGCATCAGCCGTGTAAGAATTACGGCAATGAATGGGAGGTGGCGTGGGAAAGTTGGAGTTTATTATCGCCATTTCGTCCCGCTGATGCTTTCCTGACCTAAAACAACTACACGACCCAGACCATTTCAGACTCGGACCCGAGATATGAATCATGCCTCAACAGCTCCAAGACAAGAACTCGCAGGACGTCAAAGAGGGGGATCAAGTCTGGACTCGGATTCGAGGCGGGCGACACGAAGGCCAGGTGGAACAAATCATTACGACGGAGCAAGATGCCCAGGAAGCCGGGGTGAAGAACCCGCCAAAGGTGAGTCGAGTGGTGCATCTCCCGAAATTCTCATGTCCCTGTCCTCACCTTCGCAGGTCATGTTTACCGAACAGCATGGTGGTAAACGACAGTCACACCGTGACGACAGCATTTCCACCCCTTCTGGATGACCTGCTAGTAACCAGAGTGTCATCAGCCAGGCGCCAAGTCAGGTGGTGGTAGGACTCAGCTCCAGTGATGCGTATTGAGAATATGCATGTCTGAGGCTGTGCGATGTGGCGGTAAGCTCGCCCGTGACGAGTAAAACTCAGCTCAGGCTCTTTGCCTTTGTTGCCCCGCCTGAGATGTCATGAGCAGCTCATCGCTATCAGGTTGAGGCGAGACGTTGCGGGGACTGGCGTCGAAGGTGAAGTTTGCGGTCGGGTGGGAACAAGTGAGCGCTTGGCAGCCCCCCAACGCCCCTGCGTCCAGTTGGCTGCGCTACTTTAGCCAAAACTGGGTCGCGGCAGCCTGTGTTGACAACGTTGCCGGCCACGACACGCCTGGGTGTTGGCGGTCCGCCGCAGCCAGAGGCTCGTACCCTCGCCGGACGCCAGAGAGCGACCAAAGCACGTCTCCAGAAAGGAGAAAGTATAACTCTAGGCGAGGGACAGGACTAGGTTGCCCAGAAAGAGGCAGATGTCCAGATAAAGGAGGAGACGCAGCAGATCCCAGGCCCTGGGGGGCCTGGTGCCGCGGCACCCGGCAAGGAGACCGTCGTCAGCACCATGGAGGAGGGTGCGGCAGGCAGGGATAGGGGCTTAAACCACCCTGAGACAGGAGGTCCCAGCGTAATGACAAAAACCGGAATGAACCGCTCCTCACATTGACCACAGAGACTGTCATCGTTGCGTGCACCTTCACGACTGGTGATCCGTCGCAGAACTTGACGCTAAGCGGTTGCGCCGTGTTGCTGGTCCTCGGCGTTAAAGGCTAATCACGCCACTGTCACATCAAATTTCGGTACGGCATGATTGGCCATATTACCTGACTCTTTCTATTTTTCATCGTATGGGGGGTGTCGGGTCGATCTAGTATATAATCTCAAAGCCAGGACGGCAAGATAGTTTCCTCGGCAGCTTTAAGACTGGGGACTCGCAACTTCCGAGGCGACCTACCATGCGACTCCTGACGATTGGACTGTGCCAATTAGTAGCCACCGTAGCACTATCAGAAGGGCAATTTACGATCCCAAAATGCGTTGTTTGTTCCCCACTACGTGAAAGACGCAGCGGATTGTCATCTGACTCTGATCTAAGGTTCTCTGCGTGGCACAGACAGCACAGAACTCCACATGTACGGCTGGAGACCTACAATGCATCTGCACCAGCCCTCCACCACCAGCTCTGAATGAATGTTTGGTTGAAAATTGCATCTTGGGGGACATTTTGAGTACATCACATGACTCAACTACCTTCTCATGCTAGCGTTTCTGATTCATCATGAACAGTGTCGGCAAATATCACCTCGATGGAATGCAAGGTTCCTATCCGTGATAAGACGAACGTTCCCCAACTCACGGCACTGATAGCCGGGCCGATAACCGTCGTATGCGTATTGATGAGGCTTTTCGAACGGCCACCAGCTAGGTTCCGTTGGATAGAGATGATGGACGATTGGGCTATGGCTGCTAATGCGGTAAGATGGGCCAACTTGCGGAGCAAAATACACATGGAGGTTACCTAACATGGAACAGCTTCTCGCCGTTGGGTTAACTGTGTCGCTGTCCGGAAGTACGTCTCTGATATGGGCAATGCCACGATATTTGAATCGACTAACACTGGACAGTGGCTCAAAACGGCCATGGCCGTGATGTTTGGACTCTGACCCTTGAACAAATGACGAGGCACAATCAGGTACGTTTTATCTCGTTTGGCTCCGTGCTGGGCTATTACTAGGGTATCTGACCTCACTCAACAGTACCTCTTCGCAAACGAGCTTTTCTACGTGCTTATGGTCGGACTTACTAAGATCTCAATTCTCTTCTTTTATTATCGGGTCTTTTCATTTGTTCTGTTTCCCACCCTGCGAATTGTCATCAAAGCGACCATGGCATTCACTGCGGCTTTGATGGTTTCGGTGGTCTTGGCCACCATCGTTCAGTGCAACCCCACCTCCGCAATGTGGCGATTTTATGAATACACGCACTCTAACCTACAGGAGCATTGTATCAAGATGAACATCCTGGCATGGGTACATGTGGTTACGAACCTGGGCCTTGATCTCTGGCTGCTGATCCTACCTATCCCCGAGATTTTGCGGCTTACTTTCCCTCTAAAGAAGAAGCTCAAGATACTATTTATGTTTGCGGTTGGTGGGTTGTAAGTATAGCATGACTTTCGCGAACCTCAAGTCCTTGGACCAGGGTAGCTGACCAAACTGAAGCGTCACAGTTTTGACCGTACCGCGGATGCTGAACTTGAATAAGACCACAACGAATCCAACCTGTATGTCCAGTAGCCCCCCAGTCTAGCCCTCCTCCGAGACTAACACTAGGAGCAGATGATATTGTCCACGTTAGCTCCTGGGCGAATGTGGAGGCGTTCGTAGGCGTCATTCTGGCCTGTATACCGAGAATAAGCCTGATGCTTTCGAGAATTTTGCGACGTTTCTTCCCGCATTCCGATGAAGCTGTTGGGCCAATGATCAACTTGGTGCCTCAGATAATCTCTACGAAGAGTGTCACAGTTGCAACCGACTCGAAAAATTCCGATCCGTGTGTAAGTGGGACTCTGAGGGATAACCCCGACCGACGCGACGGTGAGTCCGCGCCTGGTTAGGGATGGAAGCCTAGGCGAGGCGGGAAGTAAGTAGTGGTATCCTTATTCTGTTCGGGATTTGCTTCCTTTGCGGGCGCTCCCAGACAGATAATAAATCTCATGGGTTCTATTGCTAGCTCAAGGTACGGTAGAAACTGGGGGATTCTTGTCGTGCTTCTTGGGGAATATCAGCCACCAAGAATCGGTGTTGTAGACGTCAAGGGTCTAGTCCTATCTCCGGAACTTGAGTCATGTTAGATACACTCTCATCTCTCTCGTCCGTACTAGTGTCAGGGGGAGTTTGTTCGGGTACAGCTTCATCTCCGTCAGCTGTAGACATGCCCTGTCCGCCTAGTCCGTCTGTTACGTCCTATCGGGTAGTTTCCCATGAAAGTTCTTGACGTGAGACAGGTCCGGAGCCGCGGCTCAGCGATATCTGGTTGGCGGCGACGAAGGAAAGGAGCCTCACGCATTTTCAGATCCCCCGGCAGCTATGTTCTTATACCAGGGTTCTAGCTAAGTCATGACCAAATTGAATAAACATACAAACTTTATGAGTCCACCTGTTGCCAATCGTCGTTAACCACATTTTGGGGACTTGGTCATATGACCCCTCTAGTCTACCACTATATTTGCGACACACAACCTCTACGGTTCTTCCTCACCCTCAACCCTTCACACACCCTTTTCTTTCTCCGCTTGAACCTCATAGCATGAACTTTCAGCCGAGGTCATGCGTGTTCGTAAGGCGTGCCTCACCATGGATAGGGTCCGGCCAGGTTTTGCCGAGCGTCTTCAGCCGCTCTCGAAGTGCGACCAGTCTTGCGCCATTATTGATGCTTGATCTCATACTGAGTGGGAACTTGTTCAGTCGCTCGAGGAGGGAGTAGATGCAGCCGGGAAACCCCCACAAGTTCGAAGTCAATGTTTCTGATCCCATATCTGCCAGCATTGGTTACGGTTTAGGGGCCGACTTCTAGGATGCCGAGTGGGAGGGTCCTGTGGCAGTTCACCTTCGAGTTATAGGGCCCTATGGCGGTGCTAGTCCTATGAGACGAACTCACATCGCCGAAACGGTTTGTGGCTGTTCTGAGAATCTTCCCAGAGATGTTCTCAGAGTAGGGTTCCGGGATACCATCAATAGTCCTAAGGGCGTCGATGGCAAGACTAAGAGAGAAGAGAGGTCGACCCTCCTATTGCGAAGGCTCTCGTGCAATGCTATCCATGTCCCAGTTGTGTCACTGCCCAATTCGATGAATTATATAATGACTTCAAAGAGCAGATAATCGTCCAATATGAATCACACTCGACCCGAACGGTGTGCACTGCCAGCCTCCAGACTCCAGACAAGGGTTCTTCCCGATGCACCCAGGTCACAACGCTAAGCATGCTTCCCAAAGCTTGTTGGGATCACCACTCCCTCCAAACGGAGGTCTGCCTAGCATTGGCCCTGAAGTATTCATAATGGATGTAACTGCACGTAGGAGTCTTCAAGAACTACCTCTTTTTCACACTTGCAACTAACGCTCTAAAAGTGCGTAGACCCTTCCTGAGCCTCCAGACACACCTATTCCTTGAACCCCCTTTCTTGTGGGGCGGACCCGATTTTAAGACCTTGGTTGACGACCATATTTGACTATTCGATTCTGAACTATAGGAACTGGTGATGAATACCCCCTATCTTGACTACTTACCCACGACTCTCAACCTCCTAGGTAGGTAGTTTAACCATAGCTTAGACAGCTGCTGCCTACGCTAGCTCCTTAAACTCAGGCACACCTTCTGCTCACATACACACCCTAACGCAACCTTGGCTCTCTACAACTGAGTGAACTCTAATTATTGTGACGACTTGGCCGTTCAGCAACCAGTTGAGTTATTTACAGTTGGCTGGGTGTGCACGATAATCGTCACGGAAGGGAGAAGACGAACTTTTGCGTTCTGCCCGATAAACGAAGCGATGTGTTCAAAACTTTGATCGGGTCCAAGCTGGATCTGGCGGTAGCTTCGACTTTGTGCCCATCACATGAATCTGACCAGAAGGCGGTCGGCGACGTCCAATGGAAGGTGACTCGATGTCGGGCCGCACGTAACCTGCCTGCTCGGTGCCATACCTCGTAGCTCTGACCCAACACAGCTTTGTGGTGTGTCCTCATAAAGCGGAGATACTGTCATGTCTATAGTCTCTCGTATAGGCAGGTTATGTTAGGAAGAATTTTGTTAAGTATTTCAGCAGTCCGATTGGTGTCTAGTCACTGAGCAATTTGAGTTGTCCGGCACCACCACACATCAATCCCAATTCTTCACCAACTACCACCCCAGACACCACTGCCACCAGGGTTCAGCGCAGTCGCCATCATCATCCTCGTTGTCTATTTCCCCTGTTGCTGTACTAGATTCAGCTTGAAGCAATGTCGTCCGAATCTGCATCACTTGGCATGACGCTACTCCGCGTGTCGCCACTAGTCTTCGGCACAGCAACGTAAGTAAATCGCCGTGACCTCGCGTGGACGCTCAATTTGTCTGTCTCTCGAATGCAATCTCATGTGTTGTTCATCAACAGATTCGCATTCTCCGTCGGCCATGGGTTCGCTTCCGGCGCCTTTCTCAGCCCCCAAATGCCAAAACAAGCCCGCCATGCTGTCTGGGCGTACTGGCTGAGGGACTACGGCTGCATCGTGGTCGTCAACTCACCCTCAATCTTAAGCACCCTCGCCACCTGCCTGATCAACATGTACTATTCGCACATCTCGCGAGCTTGGTGGCTGGCGGCCGTGGTCCTCATCCTGGGTCATATGTTCCCGTTCAGCGTCGGGCTGCGCTGGATGACCCTCAAACCAGAGGATTTCGAGGCCATGTCGGAGGCCGAGGGCGTGAGATGGATCAGGGAGGTTCCCGACGTCAATCGCCGGAGGGCCTTGTTCCCAGACATGTTCGCGTGGCTAACGGTGGTGTATGCGGTGACGACCAACCTGCAAGCTGCAAGCGCACATTAGGGTCCCTAGGAAAGCCTCCATGATACCCTGTTCTGTCTACTTGCTACCATTCGTGGTAAATGAGATACGGCACTGTTTGATCAGCTGGCCTGAATTCTTACCACCATATGTCACGGCTCAGGGAAGCTTGCTGTTGAGGGTCTGCAGGCATTGTCAAGCAGAATTTACAAGTGACGACTGCAACTTGGTCTCCAACATGAGTAGTGGAATACATTTTGCAAGACATCATTTTCAGTTGAACAATCCACTCCTCTTTGCAATCATCATTCTCTCCACTTGATTTCCCATCCATTCAGCCAGCTTCTCGACCTTGTGCGTAATATAGGTATGTAATACATTCAGACTCAGAGCACCCATCTTATTCCAGGGGAATAAGCTTCAGAGTTCAGAATGGCCAGGGTTTAGCAAACCATCCAGGAGTACCAGTGTATCAAACAATATTCGCAAATTTCGCTACGTCGTCAAGATGCCAAACTAATCTATTCCAAGTCGAAAAAAACACAAAGGGATACAGATAAGCAGGAGATGAATCGCTAAGATTCCGCCGCCGCCTTGGTCTTTGCCCCCGCCTCGGCGTCGTTCCTCTTCTCATCGCCAGCTGACGCATCTCCCTGTTTAATCCCCGCATCGGACTCGGGATCCTTCTTCTTCTGCCTGTTCTCCATTCCGAACTCCGTGTCGAGCTCCTTGCGCAAGGGCACCTCCCTCTCAAAAAACACAAACAAGAACCCCACCGCGGCAAACCCGATGCCGACCTACCACGTCCGCCGCAGGCTCTCATTCAATGCCCACTCGAACTGCGAGCGCGAACTGGGCGTGAGGGCTTCCACGAACTTGGCCGTGGCGTGCTCGTACGCCCGTCCTCCGGACACGGCAGCTCGCACCGTCGGGTCCTCAATGATCTCCGCCAGCTGGTCGAAGCGGCTGTTGAAGATGGCGGCCGGGATCGCGGTGCCCCAGGTCAGACCAAAGCTGCGCAGGAAGGCCCAGGTGGCAGCCGCAACGGCCGCGTCGGACTCGGCCAGCGGCGCCATGAGTGCCGGCAGCAGCGTGGGGATGATGACGCCGGAGCCAAATGCCTCGACGATCTGGAAGCCGACCCATTTCCCGGCGCCCGAGTCCTTGTCGAGGAGCGAGAGGAGCCCGAAGCCGATGATCATGAGAGCTTAGCCAGCGCAGTGGATGGGCAGGTAGCGGCCGACCTTGGACATGAGGCCGCCGCCCATGATGGCCGAGGGGATGAGCATGAGAATGGTGGGAAGCAGCTGCACGCCAGCGTAGGACGGCGAGGAGCCGAGGACGCCTTGGAAGTAGACGGGCAGGAAGTACAGCACCCACATGGTGACTATGCTGTGCAAGAAGGTCAAGACGAAGACGGACGTCGATGTGCGGTTGGAGAAGAGGCGAAGTGGAACCGTCGGCTTCGGGGCAAGTGGTGAGGCCTCGAAGAACATGAAGCCTACGAGGCCGGCAAGACCGATCAGGAGAGGTACTAGAATCTGGTAGGATGACCAGGCGTACAACACGCCTGCCCGGGAGAGCGGAATCAGAATGGCTGCGATGGAACCCACAAAGATGAAGGTGCCAGTCCAGTCGATGCTTGAAATCCGCGTGGCGAGTGTGAGCTCCCTGTTGTAGTTGACCCGAAGGTATATGACCAAAATGACAAGGGCAACACCGCCAATCGGCAGGTTTAGATAGAAAACCCAGCGCCAGGAGGCGTGATCGACGATAAGGCCGCCGAAGAATGGACCAAGGGCTGTCCCAATGGCGACCATCCCAAACAGGAGTGCAAAGTAAGTACCTCGCTCCCGCAAGGGAATCAAGTCGCAAGTCACGATCTCGATGAGAACGTTGATACCGCCAGCCCCGATGCCCTGGATGGTACGCCCTGCAATGAGGGTTGCCATATTTGTGGCGCCGCCGCATATGCCACTCCCAAGGACGAACCCGGCGGTCGAAAGGATAGTAGGCCAACGACGTCCAAATACGTTGGCCAGCTGCCCAAAGAGGGGCTGCAGGGCAGTCCTATAGACATAGTGTGTTAGAACGAGTGAGTCTCGGGCGATGCATGGGGTGAATCGAGCATTGAGGGGCCGTCAAGGATATCAGGATATGTGAAGATGTGAAGATGTGAAGATGTGAAGATGTGAAGATGTGAAGATGGGAGAATGCAAGGTCGGTATCAACCAAAGGTTGTTGAACATGGGTAGTCACTTACATGCCAAGGAAGTATCCATTGGCGGCCCAGATGAAGAGATCTCCCCCCTGGAGGTCGGCAACGATACTTGGGAGAGCAGTAGATGTGATAGTGGCCTCGAGCGTGGTCAGGAGACCTGAAAAGCCCATGGCGATCATGATGGCCCAGAAGCGCAAGTCCTTCCTCAGCGGCGGCGCGGCCTGCTCTGACGCCACATCATCGATGAGCGGGGAGCTCGCGGCGGTGCTCATGTTGCTGCAAAGCTTCTCAGCTCTCGTTGCTGGTTCTGAATCCTGATGTCGTCGTAACGCAGACGCAGGCACCAATGCGTGCGTTGTTGTAGGCGAGAACTAGTGCGTGAGGCCTGCGCAGATTACGGAGAAGCCGAGCGCAAAGAATGAGGGCAGTAATAAGAGGTGTGAGTGATGGAAGTTTCCGTGTAAAGCTATAGCAGCGTGCTTGCTGGGTTAGTGTTCCTTACGGTGGTGCGGGTTCGGTGACTTTTGGTGCATGTCGTGTTTTCGGTCATTTTCGGTGCATTTCAGATTCCCCTTTCGGATTCGGCTGTTTGGGGCGTCGGAGTGGGTGTCATCTGTGGCATGCCGTTGGATGAGAGCGTGATGATGACCCCTTCCCCCGAGGACGCCTTACTGAGAACAGAACGGATGGGGAAAGGAGAGACGTTGAAGTCACATTGTCGTCAAGCTTGGTGCCGCCGACCTGCTGGCTCTGTATAGATACCTACCGAGGCAGCGCTACATCACCATGGAGCAGACACTCCTTGACCTTGTCGCTCTGCATACTGGATTGTTGATTGCAGTAAACCGTGCACGGGTCACTTTTAATTGAAAACAAGTCAACCAACTGTTCAAGTTGGGATCTTCATTGGATCATACAGGCAGGTCATCTTCAACTGCCTCACTGTACAAAGGAGCCGTTCACCCGTACCAGGACCATGGCAGCACCACCACAGATCAATATACGGAACCTCAACGGGACGTGGCGCATGGTAGGTGACATTCTACCAGTCGACCCTCGACATTACCAGTACAAGACTATTTGTCTGACATGTTACGCCGCATCAACAGAGCAAGACACTTTCCGATGACTTAGGCCCATCTCTTGAACTCCAGGGCATGCCGTGGATCATCCGCAAGGCCGTCTCCTATGCGACCATCACTGGCAAGCTATCGCAAACGCAAGACGAGAAGGGACTCACAGTCATTGCTATCCAACAGACGGCTACTGGCGGCATCAAGGGCGAGGACGAAAGCCACAAGCTGGACGGAGCCGAGAACATTCACGGATCCATCATGTTTGGCGCCCAGCACGTCCGCAGCAACTGGCTGGACCTCAAGACCACGAAGCCCCTGAGCCTATCTGGTGAGCCGTTAGACTCTTATCTGCTGGAGGGGTGGTTGGAGGAGGAGCAGGCAGGACAGCCTGGGCATATCACTGTCAATGTCTTCAACGAGAGGGCCGGTTGGAAAGCGGATCAGGTCTGGGGATTCTCCAACATCGATGGCAAACGGTACCGTGTCGCGAAGTTCTTAGTGAGGAGAGGAGAAGAGACAGCTCCGGTCCGAGTGGTGTACGAATGGATCGGGCGAGAATAAATCTAGAGGTTCGTAGATACTTCGTTGCGTATTCGCGGCGACACCCGTTAATATTGGGGCATTGAAACTTGCCAACTCGATTCAGCGCCGTGAATCCGGCACGTCCAGAAACTGGTCCCCTTAACGGAAAGGGGTCAATTGATGATGGGGAGGAATGTCGTTCTATCAGCGAAACCTGGCGCCTTGGCATGGCGGGACCCACCGTCCCCTTTCCTTCGTCGTAAAAGATCACGAGAGCTTCGTCTACCATTATGGACCCGCAACCCCCACATATGACCTTTCGAGGGCCGGATCAGTAGTTGGGTGGGCGACCACCAGCGAATACCTGGTATTGGATGTTCTCGCTTCTATTTTTTGTGCCGAGAAAGTATTCCCTGGTGGCCGGCCGCCAGATGTTGTCTCCCTCTGCCGACTGCCCAGTTTCCCAACACGAACCATGCAAGTCGACATACCGGACCAGCTACCGACCCCAGACGCCATCCCCGCAACAGAACCTCGGTTTTGCACCAGCAGGGCACAAGATGCCAGTGGGGCGTCGGACGGGCCCCGTCGCAGGGCTTCGGGTGGGGTCGGACTGCGTCCGAGAAGTCCGCCGGACGATTTCCGCCAACGTTCAGGCGAGACAGATGCATCGGAAACCTCCCGGCCCACGTCCGACAGAGGTGTAAGACCGCGATGGATGATCGACACACGCCCGGCAGATGCGCATCCTTTTAAGCCATCACATGGAGATATGTTCATGCATAGATAATCATCCTCTGACTCCAGATTTGCCTGTGAAGCCCCATCAATCTTCCCATCCTCCTGAAGAGCTCCTTGCCCACATAGCTCCCTTCCCAAATAAAGACCCAAACGAACATGGCGCCGGGACGCATATCAGACTCTCCAGTCGAGGAGCTGCCGAGCGGGGGCAGCAAGCCCACCGTCTATCTCCTGGACGACTTCCACCCCGAGGTACACGTCTACGCCAAGAAGCACTTCAACGCCATCACGCGGGGCCACCCCGAGCACGGCAAGTGGCGGCAGGCCGAGTACCTGCTCGTCAGGGGCTCTCGGCTCACGGCCGACGACATCAACTCGTGCCCGAACCTCCGCGCCATCGGCAAGCAGGGCGTGGGCATCGACAAGATCGACGCCGAGGCGTGCGCGGCGCGCGGCATCCCCATCCTCAACACGCCCGGCGTCAACGCGCGCGCCGTGGCCGAGCTCGTCCTGACGCTCGCCACGGCCGTGGCGCGCCAGGTCGGCACCATCATCACGAAGCAGACGTCCGGCATCCTGGTCCCCAAGGAGAAGTGCTCCGGCATCCTGCTGCACCGCAAGACGATCGGCATCCTGGGCATGGGCAACATCGGCAAGTGCGTGGCCAGCATCTTCCGCGGCGCGTTCGAGGCGGACGTCGTGGCCTACGATCCCTTCCTGCCCGTGGATGCGTGGGCGGATATCCCCCACACGCGGGCGAAGTCTGTGGAAGAAGTGCTGACCTCGTCGGACGTGATAACGGTGCACATGCCCCTGACGCCGCAAACGAAGGGCTTGATTGGAATCGAGCAGATGCGCAACATGAAGAGGACGGCGATCGTGATCAACACCGCTCGTGGCGGAATCATCAACGAGTCAGACCTGGAGACGGCGCTGAAGGAGAAGCTGATTTGGGGCGCGGGTCTCGATTGTCATGAGCAGGAGCCGCCGAGCAGAGAGAGGTACGGCGGGCTCTGGGAGCAGGGCGTTGCGAGTACGCCGCACGTCGGCGCGGCGACAGGGGAGACCCAGATGCAGACAGGCCTGGTGGCGGCGCAGAAGTTGTTTGAGTTTGCGACGGGCATCACGGCGCCATGAGATAGATATCATGTAGGAACACATAAGGGATGATACATGCTGTTAACTTCAAAATGGAATTTTGTAATTGAACAAAACCAGCGAGGGAATCAATGGCCCAAAAAGTCGACCCCGTCGAGCAAACCAGAGTTGGTGGGGTCTCCATAAACGTACTCTCCCAGCATCATGTCCATGTTCCAGATGGACTCGTCATTCATGAATGCCCATTCCAGTAGGCCTTCGCCGGGTATGTTGGCGTCTTGCATATCCCCACGCAAGTCGTATCCGTTATCGGCGTCTGCTGGGTAGTTGTCGTTGAACGCATTGAGAGACGTGCCGAGTCCTGCTCCTCCCATGGTGGCGTTCCAGTCTTGTGTAAATGTCGAGGCATCTATGGCCGAAACTTGGTAGTCTGCATTCTTCCTCTGCAGTGCTGGTTGTCGCTCTTGAGATTGATAGAATCCCAACGAGGAGGTCATCGAAGCAGGAAGTGCTTGGGTGGCGGGGGCTTCGTGATGCCGTTGCGCAAGGTCTGTACCGTCGATGTTACTGGCCAGGGCTCGTTGGACCTTTCGCGAAACGTGGCGATGAAGGGCTTCGAATACGGTCACGTAGCTGTTTGCGTCACGAAGTTGCTCAGCCATGTTGACCAATGTCGACTCGCAGACCCGTAAACCACGTGAAACTTGCAAGAGGTTTTCGTGGGAGAGGTTGGACGACACAGAGGTGCAGTATATGACGGAAAGCCCCACCGTGAACAACATGTGGAAATAGGCTCTGGTGTGTACTATCTGGGTCCTTTTCTTGGACAAGGAGTAGTCGTTGATCGTCTGGAGAGCGGTGCTGAGAAACAGAGCCAGTATGTGCCGTGGAGGCGCGCCACCTGCCTTGGGGACGAGGTCAACCGCTCTCCGCAGAAGGCCAATCTTTTCCCTGGAGTGAAGGAGGTCGAACCACTCCTGCGACTCGTAGAGACAGCGTGGGCTTTGAATGATGGGTGCGCTTTCCCGCCAAGACGCGAGGCTTTTGAGGAGTCGGTTGAGAGTGGTACAGATACGGCCGACGGCAAGGTGCGGTTGTGCTGAGATTGTCGGATCCTGCCTCAGCCCTGAGAGCTCGACTTGGATCTGGGACGAGATCTGTCTGAGCCTGACGCAGAACAAGAAGACGGTCATCTCATTGGGTACGGTCGGCCTATGCGCATCTTGAAATGCGTCCAGACTACGAAAGGTTGATTTGGCGACAGTGAGGTCCTCGTCGTCGGCCTCGACGGGAAACTTGACTTCGATACTACGGTCATCGATGGCAAAGGGACGATCAAGCGTGGTCGAGCTGTATCTGTCGATGAGGTAGAATTGCCAAAACACGCGACGTCTTTTTTGGTCGTGCAACAAGTCCCCCGTCTCGCCGTCACCGCACTCGAGGCCTTGCTCGGCACTGAGTCGACCAGCTAGACGGATCAGATCCCAGATGGAGGTGCCTGCGGTGAATTCGGTCAGCAGAGAGTCAAATCATCAATTCTCATGACGCCTATCGAAGTTTGGCGTACCAATATGGTGATAGACGCCAAATCGCCCGATGAGAAGCAGGTCCTGGATCGAGGCCAGGCCTCGCGTCAGGAAGTATGAGTCGAGATGCAACAAAGCAGCAGAGTAGTATCCTCCGGGGTGTTGAGGATGTGCTCCAGTTCGATAGGGTATGACTGAGGATATCGCACATAAAATGAACGTTCTGAACAGATCAGAGGAAGAGGCGTCGAGCGGTTCTCCGGCCGCAGTGAAGACCCGCCCGAATAGGTCCCAAATTTCTTGGCGGAGGAGAAAGGGGGCCAGGATATGGGACCAGTCAAGACTGGACGCTGTCAGCATCATCATCTTGATCAACCCAGCAGGGGCAGCAGCATACTATCCCTCGAACAGGCCTTGAACGACAGAGGCTGGGGGAAGGGGACAGGCCTCGATGGGCGTGTCGGGAGCGCGTGGCGCCCGCGCCAGGGAGCGCAACAGATCTGTGTTGGATCGTCTCCAGTCGGCGTCCGAGAGCAGGAGAGAGATGAAGCTGTGGTCGTAGTTAGAGACAATGGAGGAGGCGACGATGAGAGGGACACCCACTGCAGCCCTCCGCCCCGAGTCACCGTTGACGAGCTTGCCATGGAGAGGGCAGTAGGCGCTTTCTCAGGACTGAACGCCGTCGGCGTTTCGTCAGAAGCGGTATCATTGCGTTGCTCATGCCTGGACTCGTCGCCCGCAGCCAGGCCCTGCTCTAACCTCTCAAGCTCGTCGATGTATCTGGAGGCACCGTGTCAGCGATGCGCCGGCTGATTCATGGGGCTGGCGGCCGCCTCACGCTCGGGAGATCCATTCCTGGCTGACCGAGTCTAGGATGACGCAGTCGCTACCATTGCGGGAACACAATAGGCACTTGGGCCTGTTGCTATCACACTGGAAGATGCGCGTCAGGATCGCAGCGGGGACCGGAAGTGAGACGCCAGCAGCAGGGCGTACCTTGATTTTCTTTTGCGAGCACTGCTTGCAGGCGGGCAGCCGAGGAATGCGCCTGGCTTCTGCCGCCATCTCAGATTGAAGAGGATGGTATCGCGGGAAGCATCTTGTAGGGGTAAAGGGAGATCGCCACGCGAAAAGAAGCCTTGCATGAGGCGTGACAGTGAACAGGATAAGGGGATGTGAGGAAAGGAATTTACAGCGCTCAGCATCGCACCGTTAGGGGGCCAGGATCCCGGGGGGGACGCTATCGGAGGAGCCAATGCGGGGTCGGGGGCTGCTGCTTCAGCAAGGGAAAGCTTCCCCGTGGAGGGGCGTGTCTTGCCTCGAAACGGGGGGAGGAAACGGTTTGAACGAGGACGTCACAAGTGCAGTTGTAGGGCGCTTGTGCATATTGTGCACATCGGTCCGTTTAGAGCACGCTCGTCTGCCGAGCTGGAGAAATAGCGGCGAGGGCCCTAACCCGATCAGTCGACCGCCGTCAACACCTGGCAGCTGTGGCTGTCTCTGTGCCAGGGCCAGAAGCACCCAACAGCAACAGCGACTGGTCCCTGCTGCTCACAGCACCAAGCCCCTGCTGCTCACAGCACCGAGCCCCTGCTGCTCACAGCACCGGCCCCTGCTGCTAACGACGCCAGGAGGCCCAGCCAGCCAATCCATCCCACCCGTTCACCCTTTCGCCCACCCATTCATCCAGCCAAGGTGTCAAGTGCTGTGCCATCCATCCAGGCGCTACTCAACAGCAAAGGGGACCGGACGCCCACGACCAGTCCGACCAGGTGACGGGACGCCCCGGCGTCTGTTGTTCGCTCGGTCACCTGCGCCGCCATCTGTCCATCAAATCTCCAGACCTTCTCTTCTATCTCCGACGGACTCGTGCGCATGTACGTACCGTACCGTACCGAACCTTACTGACCTCTCCGGGTCCCTGAGGTACTCAACCTCGACTCCTTATTACGCTCGTCAGCACGCCTACACCCACTGGGGGGGGACCTCAGCACCACCGCCCCAGAGGCCTTGATAAGCAACCCCCCGACTATCAACCGTGCTAGACCTCGACTAGCCCCCCCTCTTTCCCTTTCCCTGTCCACCAAGGTAAGGTGAGCTCCTGCTAGCCTCCCCTCCCTTCCCGCTGTCGCCCCCCCAAGGACCAACCAACCGTCCATCCATCCACCCATCCATCACTCACTCACCCTCCCGCCTGTCCCCCCTCCCTACATCGCGAGTACGTCGCGCCCCTGCTGCCATGTACGGTTCATAGGTGCATCCTGCAGGAGCTGACGTAGGCTGTCTGTCCTCTTGCTAACGCCGCGACCCAAACCCCAGCCTTGCTTCTTTTCCCAGAGAACACTTGCGACCGTTTTCCCACTACGACCCCCCCTAAGACGGATACGCAACGTCCCTGTCTCCACTTCGAATCGGAGCTACCACTCGATCAACAGCACACCTACTCTTCCCTCCTCCTGTCCGCCATTCCTACCTGCGTTGCCTTCTCCTCGTCCTCCGAACCCCGAGACACGACACCCTCCTCCACCTCCTCGAGCGGCGCGATCCCCTCTGCCCGCCCGCGACGCGCCCATCATGGTCTCCGACGAGCACTATGAGATCTGCCTCCCCATCCTCCAAGATGCGACCCTCGAAGACGAAGATAAGACCGACAGGCTCGAGGACCTCCTCGTCAAGGAGACCAACCTGAGAGACGCGGCCCTCGAGCACGCCATCCTCGACGCATTGTGGCGATATCGTGACGGAGGCGCCAGCGCCGCCTCACCGCCTCCCATCCGACAGACCATCCTCCGACGCCCGTCGCCCGCCTCCTGGCGCGCCAACAGCAGCACCCCGCTGTCGAGCTCGCCTCGCCTCGGCGTCAGCCCCCTCGCGCCCCCGGGCTTCGTCCCCTCCAGCTTCGGCCGCAGCAAGTCCTCCGCCGCCTCGCCCTTCTCCTCCCCGAGGCCCTCTCCGCGACTCGCCTTCGCCACGCCCGCCATTCCTCACAGCCCCAACCTCAACGCGTACGAGTTCGCCAACGACCCGACACCTTCCGCCGAGACGTTCGGCGACTACCAGACCGAGAATGTCGAGTGGCTCGTGGCGGACGACGCGGTCAGCGTCACGTCGTCCGTCGGCACCTCCAGCGGGCTCAACGCAGCCGCCCCCGAGTTCTCCTCTCTGTCGTCGCAGCAGACCGACATGTCTCCCTACGACATGCTGCGCTCCATACTGGGACAGTCGCGGACCGACGACGAGATCGAGGCCGCCCTGGCCGTGCACGGCTACGACTTGAGCGCCGCCATCGTCGCCATCATGGAGAGCCAGGCGCAGGACGGATCGTTCGCGAGCCTGCAAGCGGAGGAGACCAAGTCCATCGTCATCGGCAAGTCCATGGCCACGGAGGGGCGGCCTGCCACGCCGGCCGGCCAGCAGAGGTCAGGGGTCATCTGCAAGTTTTACATGTCTACGGGGCAGTGCTTGCGGTCCGACTGCAGGTTCAGCCACGACCTGAGCAACCATCTGTGCAAGTAAGTGGCTAACGCGCGGCTCACCCGTTGACGCCCAGACTAATACTCATCGCAGATACTGGGTCATGGGCAACTGCCTGGCAGGCGACACGTGCATTTTCTCTCACGACCCGGCCTATCTGATGAACAAGCTCGCCCTCGACGGCGCCAGCACGCCTCCGACGAAGCAGGCCAGCATACAAGTCTCAGACTACAACTCATTCCCACTACTCCAGCCAGGCACCCCCGAGCCGGCTCCAGGCTACACCAACGGGGGCTACCCGTTCGTGGGCATCACGCCGCCCCCGGGCCTCAAGCCGTTTCAGCCGGGAGAGAGCCCCAGGTCCAGGTCACGACCCGGCAGCCGCCACCAGCAGCCTCGGGAGGTGGCGGCCACGGCCCCATCGCTGGACGACGCGGACGCCTTCCCCTCCCTGGGCTCTGCGGCGTCGAAGCAGCCCAAGAAGCACCACGGCAAGCGAGGTGGCCACGGTCACAAGGACAACTTTGCCGCCCCGAACTCGCTCGCGGAGATTGTCAAGATGTCGCCGTCGCCGGCGCCCGCGGTGCTGCGGCAGGACCTGAAGAAGATCGGACGCAACGGGAGCTCGACCAGCATCCGCAACGGGGAGAACAGCCTAGCGGCGCAGGCGATCCAGAGCCCGAAGCACATCCCGTGGCTGGAAACCGGCGAGAGGGCCAACAAGCTGTATCTGAAGGCGCGCCAGGAGGCGATCAAGCACGGCGGCCTGAGGAACAAGTTTCTGCAGAGGTACGTGAGGTGGTGGTGATGATGATGATGAGGACGAGGCAACAGGACCGTGGCTGACTGACGACTGCAGTGCCGCCCAGGCGTGGAACCGGAACGACGCGCGCGCGGCCAAGGCGCTCAGCCTGCGCGGGCAGAGCGAGAACGACCTCATGCGGAAGGCGCACCGGGAGGCGGCGCGCGAGCTGTACGAGGAGCGCAACAGGGCCAACTCGAACAGCCTGGAGATCTACGTGGACCTGCACGGGCTGCACCCGGAGGAGGCGGTCGAGTACCTGGAGCGGGTGCTGGCGGAGAACAACAAGGAGGGGCGGCCGATCTATGCGATCACGGGGACGGGCCACCACAGCAAGAGCGGCAAGGACAAGGTGGGCAAGGCGATCCGCAACTTTCTGAACGAGTGGCGGTACGCGTACCGCGAGTTCTCGGTGCCGGGGGACCGGAACAACATGGGGGGGATCCTGGGGATCGACGCGACGAGCTACGACAAGAGCCTCGCCCGAGACGGGGCGGCGAGTCCGGCGGAGAGCAAGGAGGAGGTGGACATTCTGAGCCAGGGGGTGGAGATCGGGGACGGCAAGGTGAGGATGCTGGTGAGAGATCCGCCCAAGGGGCCGAGCGGGAGACGGTGACATGCGGAGGCCGGCATAAGAAGGCAAGACCCAAGACAATAGAGGCATTACTCTTAGCTGCTGCTGGTGCTGTTGACCACCCACGGACAGCTTGCCGGCGGAAAAGCCGGCTGCCTAAAGGTGAGACGGGAATGTAACTCGGCGGGTCGCTGCTCGCTGCTTTACGCATACAGTTGAGCGCCTGGAGTAACGGGGGTTGCAGCGCTGGAGGGTGGGTGCGAGGATGACTAGAGCAGCGCTGGATCTAGGCCTCTTTCGGAATCTGGCAACGTCAGAGCCGGGAGCTTCGTACGAGTCCATGTCCCAACGTCGACCATGGCAACCTCCACCTCAACTCGGCAGACATCATCGTTTTCTTCAACCTCGCCATTGCCCTTCCCCTCCGGTCAATTCAAGAACCCGAAGCACATCCATCGCTAGATATCTCCTCGAAACCCCGCGCCGTCCTCTCTGGCATCGCAGCAACCCCGCCCAGGACCCTCGATCCTCCCGGCGGCACAGCACAGCCCAGCACAGCGCAGCGCATGCTGACCAACTCATGACGACTGCCTAGCCCGCCTACCGATCAACCTGCTGGCCCCCGGCGCATCCGACATCACCACCTCCGCCACCACACACCGCACCGCACTACAATCGCCTCTCAATTGCCGCGGAACATGGCCACGAGGTAGCCTCTGCCATCCTATCCCTCGATTGACGCTCTCGCGACGCCCAGCGGTCCCTCCCCCCCCTCTTCTCCCGCCTGACGGGCTGCCGCCGACTCGACCGATCCGCCGACTCGACCGATCCCTCGACTCTTGACCCCCGAACCGAACCTCCTCCCGAACCGCAAACATGCCCGCCACCGGCCCCGACGCCTGGTCCGCCGCCCAGGCGCTCTCCATATCGCCGGAGCCCGGCCTCGCCTCGCCCGGCTCACACTCGCACTCGCCCTCGCCCTCGCTCACCTCCCCCGACCCCCCGCCGCCCTGGGCCCGCCGCTCTCCCTCCTCCCGCCGCCTCTCGACCACGCGCTTCTCCCGCCACCAGCCCCCGGCCCTCACGCGCGCCCTCCGCGCCGCCAACAAGACGGCCACCAACCTCTGGGCCCTCTACCTCCGGCTGCCCCCCGTTCAGCGCGTCGCCCTCGGCATCGCCATCGTCGTCTTCGACGTGCTCCTCATTCTCTTCCTCGTCTACTCCCACGCCATCTTCTCCTGGCTCGCCCCCATCTCCCACCGCTGGCGCGCCCTCCCCGGCGGCTGGGTTCTCGCCTGGCTCTTCACCTTCGCCACCGCCTTCCCCCCCGTCATCGGCTACGGCACCTCCGTCACCGTCGCCGGCTTCGTCTACGGCTTCCCCCTCGCCTACCCCATCGTCGCCTCCGCCACCGTCGCCGGCAGCCTGACCGCCTTCTACACCAGCCGCACCGTCTTCAGCGGCTACGTCCACCGCCTCGTCGGCGCCGACCCCCGCTTCATCGCCCTCGGCCAGGTCCTCCGCAAGGACGGCCTCGGCATGCTCACCGCCGTGCGCTTCTGCCCCCTGCCCTACAGCATCTCCAACGGCTTCCTCGCCACCATCCCCTCCATCCGCCCCGGCGCCTTTGCCGCCGCCACCGCCATCGCCAGGTAGGCCCTCCCTGTTGTCTTTTTCTTGTCATTTCTGCAAGACGAAACAAGAATGCTGACCCGCGCAGCCCCAAGCTGCTCGTCCACGTCTTCATCGGCTCCCGCCTCGCCCTCATCGCCGAGCAGGGCGACTCCATGACCGCCGCCGACAAGGCCATCAACTACACCTCCATGATCCTCGGCGGCCTCGTCGGCCTCTCCGTCGGCTGGCTCATCTACCACCGCACCATGGCCCGCGCCGCCGAGCTCGCCCTCGAGCAGCACGACCACGACCACCCGGACCACGACCACCACCACCGCGGCGGCGCGCAAGGCGGCATGGCCCGCGGCCACGGCGACTTTGACTACGCCGACGTCGAGGCCGGGCTCGTCGACCCGGAGGACGTCGCGGCGCTGATGAACGAGGACGACATCAGCCTCTGGGGCAACGAGGAGGACGCGCGGTATCGCGACGACGACGACGAAGGTGGCCAGGAGACCGGCGTCGTCGACGAGGGACGGAACTCGAGGAACGGGCGACGGGATTAGACGGGGGTTCTGACTGCTTGACCGGCCGGGCGTTTCAGGCGCTTGTTCTTTATAGACGATGCATGATCAAGATAAATGAGGCAGCCACATAGACAGGTGAGACAGGTTTATTCAAGCAAGTTCATGTATGCGGTTCGTCTTGTTGATTTGGTATCTTGGTACGCCCGGTGTCCCTGCCCTCTCAGTGTCCACGCCTCTCTACTCCCTGGCCGTCCGTCATGTCATGGTGAATTACATACGCTCAAGGCAATACAGTCTGAAAATGAGACGAACGCTAATAACTCAGAAACGCCGACGCTGTAACGATAAGAAAAATACGAAAAAGCAAAATCATGACTGCTGCTGTCCTTGGAAGTGCTGCATAAACTGAATAGCCTGCTCCATGGGATATCCGATGAAGACGGGGCCTGTGAAGACCATCTGCGGCCCACCCGGCTTGAAAGCTTCAGCCGAGGGGTTGATGAAGGTTGGCTGCTGAGGCGCGAAGGTTGATTGCGGAGCAAACGTCGGTTGAGGAGCAAAGGTGCTTCTCGGAAGCGACGACGGTGCTTGCTCCTTGACCGGTGTGACAGGTCTCAGAGAGGGCGTCGCAGGCAGCTGCTGCGGTTCGGGATCCTTGCCCTCATCCGTCTTGGGATATGCTGGTGGAGATGCATCAAGACCATTCATGACGGCGGCCAGCTTGGTGTGGTCGAAAGGGCACTTGCCCCCACCAGCCTTGGCCGGGATCGGGTGACCCTCCGGAGGGGTCGGCATGACGACGGGTGCGGGTGGCGGCGATAGCGGAGGACCGTCCTCCTCTTCAAACCTGTGCGTCTCATACACGGGCACGGAGATGCCCCAAGGCCGACTGGGGGACTCGCCCACGCGAACTTCCTTCAGCGGACGATCAAAGTGACTCTGGCGCTCGTCATCAGCGTCAGCCGGCTGGTCTGGAGGGTTCGAAATGGCTTCCTCAACATCCTCCGTCGCATCCGACGTGACGGCGTGAGCCCAGTTCTCGACTCTCTCGTTCGAAGCCTTGTCTATCTCTTCCTGCTGTTGTGACGTCGGCAGCATGGGTTTGTGGAGCGTACTAAGACCCTGCACCATGCTGACTAGATTGCCGTATTTGGCGTCAAGCTTTCGAATCTGATCCTCACTTCTTTGGTAGCGGCGGACACACACCTCGTGGCTTCGCGGCAGCTCGTGCTTGTGCGTCTCAACGTAGTGGGCGATTTCTTCTGGAGAGTGCTGGTCCAGGTAGCGGATGGGGCACTTAGCGGCGTTGCCGTTGCTTTGCGCCGGTTGTGAGGTGGCTTCCTCCAGCATGGCCGCGCAGATGGGGTCCGCCGAGTGATGGGGTGTTGGGTCCTGTAAGCCTTCTTCAGCGGAGCGGGCTTCGACGGCGACGCCGTTCATCATCTCAGGGTTGGGTGTCGCCGTTGCCGAGAAGGGGCATTGCAGCTGGCCCTTCTTGCCCTCGATGGTGAAGTCTTGTTCAAGAGCGGTCGACATGGAGGTGGCGGTCAGAGCCTCGCGCGACAAGCTGCCTCTGCTGGAGACGCTGGTCTTGCTCGGCTCGACGAGGGCTGATAGCTGGTTGGCGCTTCGGCGACCGTCACGGATGAGCAGGGCAAGCTGATTGCGCGAATCAAGCCTGTTGCGTCTGGGCAAGGGGACAGGTTTGGCGTCGTCTACGGGCAGGTCTGACTGGAGCTGGAGCTTGGCCAGGGTCTCTGCAATGTCGGGGGCAGTGGGAGCATATTTGTCTGCTAGGAGTTGGTACTGTAGGCAGGCAGCCCGGAGGCCTCGTCAGCTTTCTGTCTAATGCCGATGCAGGTCGGAAGAAAATTGTGACAGGAGTGGATAGGTCAGGAATTGGTAAATTTTTGTCGATCTTCGGTGCAGCTTGCAACTCTTGATCTAGAGCTAAGTTTGTTCATCATGTAAAGGGGTGCGACAGGCGAGGGGGCAGCAGGCTTTCGCTCGCTCGCTCCCTCGGCTGACAAATGAAGAAAAGAAGCAGTCGTCGCTTACCTGTTCATGGGCAAACCTGAGCTTGTGCTCCAGGATGGTTTTCCTGTCAGTCAGAGTCTGGACCTCATCGGCAAGAGCATGGAACGAATCAACCAATGTCTGCGTCAGGTTGATGTAGTTCATCACATTGCTGATGTCGCGCTCAGAGTGCGTGGTGTGAGGCATGAAGGATGGTGTTGGAGAAGGTGACGGGAGAGGAGAAGAAGAAGTAGGTCTTGGTTTGCAGAAGGTGTGGATGCTGAGGGCAGCTTTCTAATTGCACCGATACGAGTCACGTGGGTGTCCACCCTGCTTCGGCGATAAGCCGACCGAGAGCCGACTCTCTCGTTCGGCCCTGGCCAGGGTACCCCAGCTGGCGGCACCTGTCAGCTGTCTGGCAGCGACCTCATGGCAGGCCGGTGAATTGGCAGGCATGGGAGCTCCTGGTGATTGCAACTCGATAGCAACGTCCTCAACCTCAAACCCAGCCTCAGTCTTGACAGTCCTCAAACGCTTCGTAGCGGATTGGTAACTGTTTGAAGAAACCTATCAGCTGCCTTCATTCGGAATCTTGAGTCGACCGGCCGTGTCTGATCGACATCAACATCGACATCGACACGACACGACCCCTCAACCCCTCAATCCAAGCTACGTGGGTTGAGATACAACATCGTCTCACACTATCGTCACCCTACATCCACCCTGCTTCAGCCCCCGCGCAGTCATGGCATCAAAGGTCATCAACGCCGCAAGGCTGCTGAGCAGAAGATCCCACGTCCTACCTGGTACCTGACCCTGGCTCCCGTCACAGCGTGAACCTCAACTTACAGCACACCAGACCAACTCCAAGTCTCCGAGCTCTTCTTTGAAGTCCCCGCCGACTATGCCAACCCTCCCGCGGGCACCCTCCAGCTCTTTGGCCGCAGCGTCACGAAGCATGAACGCCCTATCGTGCCCCCGTCCCCAGCCGATGCCGCCAAAGCCGAGCAGAAGCCCTGGCTCGTCTACCTCGAGGGCGGCCCCGGCTTCGGCAACCGCGAACCCCAGGACATGCCCCTGACTCGCCTCGCCTTGACACGCGGCTACCAGGTCCTGTTCCTCGACTACCGCGGCGTCGGCTCCAGCACGCCCGTATCCGCCGCCTCCGTCACCCAAAGAGCCGGCGCCGACCCCGCCGCCCAGGCCGCCTACCTGCGCCTCTTCCGCCAGGACAACATCGTCCGCGACTGCGAGGCCGTCCGCGCGTGCCTTACCGAGGGCTACCCCGCCGAGAAGCAGCCCTGGTCTATATTCGGCCAGTCTTTCGGCGGCTTCGTCGCCCTGACCTACCTCTCGCGCTTCCCCCAGGGCCTGCGCGAGGTCTTCCTGACCGGTGGCCTCGCCCCCCTCGACAAGACCCCGGACCAGGTCTACGAGGCCACCTTCGAGCGCGTCATCGAGCGCAACAAAGCCTACTATGCCAAGTATCCCGAAGACATCCGCACCGTCCGCCACATCGCCCGCCACATCACTTCCCACGAGGGCGCCGCCGTGCCTCTCCCCGCCGGCGGCTCCCTCACCGTGCCACGCCTGCTGACCCTCGGCCTCGGCTTCGGCTCCCACGGCGGCCTCGACGCCGTCCACGCCCTGATCCTGAAGCTCAAGACGGACCTCGACCAGTTCGGCTTCCTCGACCGCCCCGCCCTCGCCGCCCTCGAAGGCTACAACCCCCTCGACACGAACCCCATCTACGCCCTCCTCCACGAGGCCATCTACTGCCACAAGCCCGGCGTCGCCTCCAACTGGGCCGCCCAGCGCGTTGGCAGCGCCCTCGGCCCCTACGCCTGGCTCGCCGGCGAGCCATCCCTCGACGAGTCGCGCGACGACGACGACGACGCGCCCCTCTACTTCTCCGGCGAGATGATCTTCCCCTTCCACCTCGACACCTACCCCGAGCTCCGTCGCCTCAAGCCCGCCGCCGAGCTGCTCGCCGCCCACGACGCCTGGCCCGCCCTCTACGACCTCGACCAGCTCCGCCGCAACGAGGTCCCCGTCTACGCCGCCAGCTACGTCGACGACATGTACGTCGACTCGCGCCTCGCGCGCGAGACGGCCGCGGGGGTCAAGGGCTGCAAGGTCTTCGAGACGAACACCATGTACCACAACGCGCTGCGGGCCAGGACGGGCGAGGTCCTGGGGGAGCTGTTCAAGCTGCGAGACAACTCGATCGACTGAAGGGACAGGGGCGCATCGTGATGCGGAAGCACTTGATAAAGAATGATACCTCGAAATAGAACCCGTCAGTTAAACTCCTAATTTAGAACCCTAGTTGGAACCCGTTACCAGCGTTCAGGCGGTTTCGCTTCAAATCCGTCGACAGCCATCAGCCCCCGACGACCCCTTTCCAGAGCCACCTGCTTAACCCCGTACCAAACAGATCCCATCCGAGCAAACTTCACACGTCGGCCTGCCCCCTGCCCCGCACGCATATTCCTAATCCCACAACCCATGGGTCCCGTGATGCGCCCTCCCGGCCGGATACGGGACAACCTGTGGAAGACTATAAAGGTGCGGCGGGGGCGGCCCCTGAGGCAGAGGCGGGACCTCCATGCTCGGCAGGGTCTGGCCCCCGGCGTCCTCCTCCCTCCGTACCGCCGCCTCTCTCAGCACCAGCGCCGCAACCTCCGGATGGCCGACGAGGAACTCGCTCGTCTCCCGTGGGGCCCGCTGCCAAAACACCGGCTGCAGGAATCCGATCCGCGCAAAGACCATCTTGAGCAGATAGTCCGACTCGGGGACCCCGGCGTAGAGCTTGGCGCACAGGCGCAGCACGTCGGGCGTCGCGGCATCGCTGCCGGCCGTCTCGAGCAGATCGACGCACCGCCGGCGGATGGTGGCCTTGAAGTCCTTCATCAGGAACTTGTTGGCGCAAATATATACATCGATGGTGAGCGCGTACGTCTGGTACCACGTCCGCATGTCCTCGCCGTGGATACGACCCTGCTCCTTGTCGATCGGGAGACTGCCGTCGGCGGCGGCCGTGGCAGCGGAGCCAGGACCCCCCCGAGTGTGCCCCGGTGCCGCGACATCGTCGTTGGCCGCATGAGGCGCCGAGCCGGGAGGTGTCGGGATGCGATGACGGTTGCGGCGGTGACGGCGGCGGGTCGTCTGCGCGGCTGGAGGACCGGGCATCATGGGCGGCGGAGGGGGGAGCATTTGAGGGGCCACAGTGATTGCGCGTTGGACGCCGCAGTTCCAGCACGGCGGTCCCGGCGGTGCGGTGCAGCGGGGGCAGCGGCAGCCAGGGCGGTGTGATCCGAGATGCTTCTGCTGTGAGCGCTCCCACTGCCTATCCTGCCGACGCTGTATCTGCTGCGCGAGATGGGTGTTTCGAGCGGCGCCGTGATCGCTAGCTCCGCTGTCTTCGGAATCCGAAGAGCTCGAAGGGTACTCGTAGCCCTGTTCGCCGTCATCCCTCTGTTTGCCCCCGTTTGTCTCTGACCGCAACACCGAGGCGGCAGCCCGGATAGGCACAAATGTGCGCTGATACAGGAACGCGACGACGAAATGGAAGATGGCAGGATCCTCTTCGGGCAGGTCCATCGACTGTGCCTCTGCCTCACGGAAGCCGCCACAGAGGGCCTTTCTGAAGTACTCAGCCTTGATCAGGATGTCCCTGTGAACATGGAACACCTCGACATTGGGTGCCTGCCCGACCCGGAGCGGGATGATGGCTGAGTTGTAGCGCCCGTCAGAGGAGGAGAGCCAGAGGTCCTCGCGAGGATTCGGTGCATCTTTTGTCTTCTTGTCGCTGTGAGCGTTCTCGAGAACGACAACGTCGGGCAACGTCCTCGTGGGTGCCCTCATCACATCGTGTAGCGTCGGGTCATAATGGCCCAACGGGACGCCAGAGCTGCTGGCTTCGGCGTTGGCGGCTCGGGCGCTGTACATTGTCGTAAACCCGGGCTGAAATGTACAGACTATCGCGTGGTTCTAATCTGCGCCGTTGGTAGGGTGCTGGTCGGTTATGAGTCCGGATGGCGATGGCTTCGAGATGGGCGACGACAAGAGAAGTGGATGGGCTCGCGAAACAGGGGAACAGGGCCGATCGACAAGGCCAGCAGCAAAGGGATACTTTAGTAGAAAAAGGTCACAGGCAGCCACACGACCTTGACAGGCAGGCGGCAGCCGAAGAGCCAATTGGGACAGGGCGA
Source organism: Verticillium zaregamsianum (assembly GCA_002851755.1). NCBI lineage: Eukaryota > Fungi > Ascomycota > Sordariomycetes > Glomerellales > Plectosphaerellaceae > Verticillium > Verticillium zaregamsianum. Next base: position 3,632,064 of record NMXM01000001.1, on the reverse strand, counting down.
GGCTGCCTTGATGGTGTGCTATCAGCTGGTGGCTGTGATACTCTACGCGGCGGAGCAAGGCCTCGCGACCATCGGCCGGCCGCCTGACCCACCCCTCGACAGGGCAGAGAAGGCAGAGCATAGGAAGATGAGGCCGGCCCTCGGAAGGTTGCTTCGCCCAAGCGCATACTGCAGTGTAACCGTGGCAAAAATGAGCCAAAGGTATCCGCTGGTATTGCTGGAGGAGCCGCCGCGGCCGCCAGCAAACTTCAACCCTGCGCTGCGCTGCGCTGCGCTGCGCTGTATCGTGTCACAGGGCACAGACAAACAACCCTGCAGAAGGCACTTCTGTGGCAAGCCATGATGAGAGCCGACTCGCCAGCGGTCTACCGCTACTTGTGAACTGATCCGAGTTTCTGTCCAGTAGTCTGTGAATCGGCGAATACTATGGCCCGATTGTTGGTATCCTGTCAAGCGGCCGGGCCGAGCAACAGCTTGCCTCGCCTGCTGTCCTTTTCTCAGCAAACGAGGCGTCAGTGCACCTTGTACGTACGAAGCATGGGTGTGCGCCGTTGTCGTCCATCCGAAGTCAGTGCTCGGTCACATCCAACCGGTCTGCAGTGGCGGCGAGCAACGTCCGGTACTACGCACCAATTACTGGCGGGCGTTGAGGCATGCATGCATGCGTCGAGAGTGGGAATCGGTCTGGAGCCGCCTTGCCCTGTTGGCTGCCATGCGCATGTTTGGCCCGCCGAGAAGGCCTTGCAGACAAACTAGCCTTCGCCTCCTACTCTTCCTCGAGGTCGTGTTGCATCTCTCTTTCTGTCGATACGTTAGCTGTGGTGCAAGGAGTTACGGGCCATGTGCTTGTTTGTTGCCTACGCCACAGTCGGTTGGCTGAATTCGAGATAATTTCGGCCTTGACCATCATTTTCTCCTCGTACTTGGAGCTTTCTTGGCCCTTGATGCGCACCTTGCTCGGCTGGGCCTTGGATGGGCATCAGAAGTGGAAGCACAAAGGACCTGCAGTTTGCTGGACTTACCTGCATGAGGATAGGAGTCAGTTCCTTCGGATCCGCGTTGGCCACAGCTGCCACGCTCCGATACCCATTCTCCCAGAAGATCCGCCTGCCCCTGTCGTCAGCCAGTCGATCAGAAAAGCCAATGCAGCCTGCTTTGGACTACACTCACGCTGTTCGGCTCTTGACAAAGGTAATCTTGGCCAGCGCCAGCAGGTCTGCCCTCGCGCCTGCTTGCAGTCGGTCGGAGAAGTGGTCCAGTGCCGCAGACATGATGCTGCAAGATGGAGTCAGCGAGTGAGCTTCTCAACCCCCAGCTCAAATAGGCACGACCTACCCCCAGCCCATCTGCTCGCAAAACTTGATCATGCCAGCAGCAAAGCCATGACAGGTCTGTGATAGTGTCTGGACAGCACCCCGATGCACGTCATATTTGCGAGCAACAACGTGGATCGGCATCTCGTTGCACAAGTCTCGTAATTGGAGTGCCATGTAGAATCGACGATGAACCCGGACAATCTCCTTTTCCTCGGGCGTCGACTCCTTGAGCACACCACCCTGCGCCCTAACAGCACGTCATGTTAGCCCGGTCATAGTTTTGGGGCTGCCGTGCACCCACAGTCGGTTGATCACAGCACGCTTGAGACCCAAGAACCCGAGGACGCGGTGCCCACTGTCATCGAGCGCCTCCATCTCGTTCCGAAAGACCTGCCAATTGATATTGGTGCCGTAATCCTGAACAGGGGTAAACATGTACAGGATATGCATCTCGCCATCCATAACGAACGCGCGCAAAGCACGCTCCAGCTCCTTGTGGATGAATGTTCCGTCGTCGGGATCCAAAGCCGATGCCACGATCGCTTTGCCAAGTTTCGTGGGGCGATAGCCGCCTACGCTGTCCGTCGTTACGAAGTTGAGGGAGAGAAGATTTTCCAGACTGCTCTCGATACACTTTCGAACAAGCCCAAGGTCACCCGCGCAGGCCAGCAGCGTCTTCGCGGCATAGTCGTCAATGGAATCGCGACTGGTGGCTAATCGGATAGCGATGACTTCTAGTAACGCTCTGCAACGTGTCAGTACCTCCACGGCACAAAATCAAGTCGACTGACCTCTGTATACGCTGCTTGTCAGTGTTTAGGCAGCTCGTTATCTGAGGCAGCTCTGAGTGCATCAGACCGACTACTTGCTCCAAGTCATCTTTCCGACAACAGAGGTACGTCTCACCGACCTCATCTTTGCCTTTCCTTCCGGCACGGCCTCGCATCTGTCGAAGCATGGATGGCCCGACGAAATCGCGGCCCATACGGGCATTGTGTAGGATAACGCGACGAGCAGGTCTGGCAAAGGTCAGACGTGGAACATTAACAGGTCATCCAGACGGTAGCCTACAAATTGATCCCGGCAGCGAGGCTGCACGTCGCAACACAGACCTTCAGGACACCCGTGTCGTAGGCTTTGGCAATAAGCTCACGCTCTTCCGTCGTCAATCCGGCCTAGGAAGGTCAGTGAAAGTGCAGAGCACAATTCAACGTTGACCAACATCTGTAAAATTCAGTCAAAAGCACGTTGCGGAGCTAGGGCCATCAGAACCCACGATGGAATGCAACCCCCGAGGGTATGGTTTCCCCTAGAGCCGGGTCAAGACCTGTGCTCAGGCTTCGCAGCTCGGCAAGTAGATCGACTCTCTTATCAAAAACGGTAGCCTCGACTTCGTCCGGTGGGGGCAACACTCGGGCAATGTGCTTGGCATCCGTCTCGCAGGCACCACGACTCCCTGCAAAGACCAGCACGCCATAGCCCGCTCTGGCGGTCTCGTTCGCCAGAGAGACTACGGCGTTGACCACTGGGTCTTTGAACTCTCGATGGGTTGATGATTCAATGCGCCTCGTAGCCATGACCCCAGACTGTGTGGACCGCGGAGCGTTATTGAGCTGGTCTGCCGTCTTGAGCAATTCGCTCGTGGTAGAAGCGGGATATACGTGGCTAGCGTAAACGAGGTGTTCTTCAACAGGCACGGGACGGTACTTGGTCTCATAGGAGTGCGCTTCAAGCCAGGTCGACAGCAATTTGATGTTCTGAGGTCGATTAGCCTTCGGCTTTGCTTGCTCAAGGAAGAGCTGAGGCAACTCACGGAGAGAGTCGCACTCATGCCGATGATTTGCATGGGCTGAGGGAGGGTGATGAGCTTGGTAGCCATTAGTTCCATCAGATACCCCCGATGATCGTCGTCAATCATGTGTAATTCATCCAAGACCACGATCTTAAGGTGCTTGATTGAGCAATCGTCGATAGCTGTGTTTATCATGGCGTTCGCCTGCACACGTCAGACATGAAGCTGGCCCCGGTTCCACGGATGCCCAGTTACCTTCTCAATGGTGCAGACTCCAATGTCAAAATCGGCCCAGGTCGACTGAACCTTGCCGCCGCCGAAGAAACCAACAACACGCACAGTGTTCTCATCCGCCCGCCTCCGCCATAGCCTGTTCGCATCGTCTACGGGGGCGATATGATCCACCTTGGTTAGGCCATCCACTATGTTGCGCAACCAACGGACCTTCTCCTGCACCAGGGCGACGTAGGGAAGCACCAGGATGGCCTTGGCATCCTTCTCCCCGAGAACCCGCTTGAGCATGAGCACATCAGCCACTAGCGACTTGCCGCCTCCAGTGGGCGCGCTGTACACAAGGTTTCTGTCGCCGCTGAGAAGGCCAGGCCCAAGCAGGCATGCCTTCTGCCAGGGATAGATGCTCCTGATGCCAAGCTTGAGGAAATTCTGGACAAGCGGACTGGGAAGATCATAGGCGGAGTGTGCCAGGGAGAGCAGCGGGTCTATGGAAGAAGAAGGGGTCGCCTGGATGGTCCTGCGCTGCGAGTACTCGGAGAACCCTCGGGTCCTATCCAGGGCCACTCCGAGAAACGAGATGGGGCTGGCGGAGAGTCGCGGAGGACCGATAGGGAGACTGGCGGAGCGACGCGCAGAAACCAAATGGCTTGGGGGAGCAGAACGTGAGAAACCCGACTGCTCGACATCGGAGTGGGTTCGTTTCTGTCCAGATATGGTTGTGGGTGTGTATGCGTGTTTCGTCTCCTGGGCGGCCTGGACGGACGTTTTGTGCCAGATGCCGTTATGGGCCATGGCGAGCAAATCTAGTTAATTGAGAAACAAGGCATGGGGCCCGAATGAGAAGTCGGCAATACGCGGCTGTCAAGGAAAATAGGAAAACAGTCAAAGAGCAGAAGCACAAGAAACTCTGACGACGCTGCGATGCCCGACCTGGTCCATCTGTGTCTCGAAGCAGCCGCGTCGAGGCAACAGTCAACGGGCAAAGCAAGGGGGCCCACTCACGCGTCATCACGTGACCAATCTGGAGACCTAGCCCCAAATCGGAACCCCGCCGGGCCCTGATTGCCCGCGCAGGCATAGCGCGTGGCGTTGGCAGGAACCTGCGGGTGCCGCGACATGTGTCCCTCGTCCAAGTACTCCTCCCGCACGAGCAGGCGCAATGGTACAGAGGCTGCCCTGCTGCGTGCCGGGGTTAGGATCGATGGGGGGCAGGACCGGACAGGATGGCAACATGGGAAAGCACTGGCTCCACTCCCTCCTCATCCCTTCCTTCCCCTTTGGCCCTTCCCCTTGCTCTTGCTGCCCTCCATTCGCTCATACGTCGCCCGCGCCTACCCCCTTCTTTCGCGTGATGCAGCGCAACAGTGCTGGCAGGCAGCGGGCATCACCTCCGGCGTTGCAGCCCTGGGGAGGCACGACCGAATCGTCCCGGTGCTGTTGCTGCTGCAGCTGCCGCCAGACCACGCCAGGCTACCAGGCCGCCATGTCACCACGTAGGTACCTCACAGCACCACCCCCGAGCCCGCCTTGTGCAGGCAGGGCAGGGCCAGGGCCCATGTGAGAGGAACCCGAATCACAGGCACAGGCTGCCCTGCGATGGACCCTGTCCCCAGACAGGGATTGACGTCGCCCGCTGGCCTTGGTAGGACGTGGATAGGCTCCTCACTCCTCACCCCCAACCCCCATCGGCCGCGTTTTTGAACGACACCTCTCGACAGCCCGCCAAATCGCACGCATGACTCTCGCGCCCTTGCGCGGCCGACGAGTGCCCTTGCCGCCCAGTCCATCTGTCATCGCCGACGGATGACACAGACTTGAGCGAAATCGTCTTCTGCCCTTCTTTTGTTGACCTTCGCCGCCACGAGCCGCGCCGATGCAGCCGCGCATGTAACGAGGACGCACCCCATCTCGTGGCCTAGTGGCCGGACGAGTGACTCCCCCCTATGCCCACCCCCGCCGGTCGGCCCATCGCATCGGAAATGGACAACGAAGAGGCAGATCTGTCCCTGATTCCAGCCCACCCGACCAACGAGAAAACACGTCACGACGCTCCTCACCGTCCGACGCACCCGCAGAACTGTTGGACCGACATTTGAGTCTCCTTTCACCTTCTCCTTCTCCTTCTGCCCTCCCATGACGGAGTACCCGTTGTTTTGTCGATGCTGGGCCAAGCAGCCGGACGTGATATGAGACACCGCCTATCGAGGTGCTCAAAGTCCCCGACGCGCCTAAATGACCGACAATTAGCACACCATCTCGGTAGCGGATCGGTGTCAGACCCGTCTGACTGCGAGGCTGGAAGGCAAATGGCCCAGGCGCGCGGTCGTGGTGACGGCTTAGCTACGATCCCGCCGAGCCACTCCCACCACGGGATGGATGGCCGGATGGGTTGCTGAATGCCAGCCAGCCACCCGCCCTTGTGCGCCAGCGCTCTTTTCTGCCGCCCTTTTTTCTCCATCCGTCCCGTTGATACCGGCTGTGTTGGCGTCCCGGGGGAGAGGGGGCCCCTTCATTCATCGCCACCCGCCTTCGGTCTAATCCTCTTTGCTCCCATGCACCGTCGAGACTAGCTAGCTGCGCAGCGGGCTCTTACGCCTTCGCCCTTCCATCATCGATGCCGAACATGCAGGACAGATTGCCTCGAACCGCTTGACGGCGATTTGGTGCACTGTGCCTCTGATGCAAGCGACGCGACCCATTACTGAGAGGCTGATCGGGCGAGAGTCAGACGCACACCAGCCCAACATGGGATGTGATTACGCCCAGCCTTATTGGACGATCAAGCGACTATGCTAAAAAAGCCCGTCATTCACCCCCTTCTCCAGCTTCGTGAACTCCTCGTGGTGCCTCATGTACTACACTACCGAAAGACGACCTGACGACAACGCGAATCGGCATTTCGTCGCAACCATGTCATTGTGTCAGAAGCGGCCCCGGGTGCATGATCGACAGAGTCCTCGGAAGAGGAAGGACAAGAGTTCGTCGACATCTGAGGCCCACAGCTTGAGGTCGCACAACCCTCCCTTGGGCTAGTCTGGGACGTGGTCGCTAAGCCCGATGGCATGAGACCAGCAGTCGTGCGAGCCCGTGTGGGATGTGCGGAGAGAAGCGAACTGCTCCTGGGGATACACCCAGTTGCTCCCCTTTCCCGCCTGCCTGCGCCGCCCATTTGTCGTCGGCCGCCCGAACACAGCACAGCAACATGGCCCCGAGGTACATCTACCTTGACCGGGTTGAGCCCACCCAATCATTCCATGACGTGCGATTATTGGTCAGGGTGAAGAAGCTCAGCGACGCCGCCAGCCTGTCAGGTTTGCCTCGTCGAGCCGGTAGAAAGCGGCAAGATGAATGCCCAATCCGTGACGTATCTTTCGCCCTGCCTCTCCCCTTCCCGAGATCGACGGCAAAGGGAGGCGAGAAATAGGGTAGCCTGCCTTCACTGGAGGTGCTCGGAGGTGGTAGTCGTTGAGGGCCCACTTTTGGTCCGGTTTGACCTCTGAAACAACGGGGAGCATGGCCTGTCCTGCCTGTCTGCCACTCACTGTCCTAACCACCTGGTCGCGGTCCAATTCTCTTAGACACGGTGATCCTAGGTTCTTCGTGACGAGCCCTTCGGGCTATCGGAGAGCTTCCAGGCAGTATCGTAGCCCGCTGATGAACATGAGACTATTTCGCTGTAGTGAGGCGATGCATGAGGCCTGACGCGTAGCACCAGCCCCCGCATGACAGGGCGATGTCTGTTAGTTGGGCCAAGCACCGAGTAATGTAAACTCTTCCTAGGGTCATCAGCGCCACGGCCGTGTCGAGGCATCGCCAGACATGCAGCAAAGGGTCGACGAGAAAGGTCGAATCCAGTATGAGACGGTAGGCGAATACCTCCCCACGGTGAAATTGCACTTCAAAGTCTTGGGGCCGGACCGGCCACCGACGCGGATGAAAATGTTTTTTGCTGACTGTGATTGGGGTCGGTAAAAGGACGATAGGGTGCCAAGAGGGTATGCTCGAGTTGGGGCACGACAGGACACCTTGCGTGGAGGGCGGCTGCCGGTGGTGTGGAAACAATTCTTCGCCGCCCCGAATCCGAATATCATGTCATGCACATAGACGTAAAATTTGGGAGGCCTGTGTAGGTCTACACAGAAGACCAGTGTGGGAGAGATGTCTGTTGAGGCAAAATCGCCTGAGAATGGGGGTGATGCTGGTGCTGTTTCAACAAGGACGTCTGTCTTGTTCAATCGCTCGATATTGGGGTCCAAGCTCGGGGAGAGAGGAGGGGGGGGTGGACATCGCCAGAAAGGCAGATGAGGTGGCGGTCGATGAGCGGGCCACAATGGGGCCTGCAGAGCGCCCACTCGAGAGCTCCCTCGCACTGCCTTTGAATTTTTGGGGGGGAAGGCGGGTGGGTGGTGGTTGCCAGCGAGAAGATTCACGACATGCCAAAAATGCCCCAAATCCCTCCCAGGCGCCTCAAGGTGCCGTGCCGAGGGTTCAGCACAGATCGGGGCACATTCCTGGGCCAGGCCAGGGTCTGACGAGCGAGACGTCCCTCAGAAAGTGGGCGAGTCGGTACACACGCTCTGGGCACAATAAAGCACATGCGCCAGAAAGCCGTCGGGGTGAAGGCAAATGAGCGTCTGGCTGTAGTTATTCGGGTGAGGTACTTTGCTTTCCGCTTGACGTGCCAAGGGGTGATGAGCAAGCGGCGGCCGATAGGTGACGAAATGGGACGGTATATAACGGGAATGGGGAATTGGGGGAAGGCTCTGGAATAGATGGTGCGATGGTGCGCGGCAAGGGTGCCAAGGGAGATGAACGAAAAGAGGCGGATCGACACGATACGGCGCGATGGGGAAGGGGGAGGGGATGGCTCGACTCGGACGAAAAGGAAATCAAGACACAGCTCTCCCACACACGCAGGAGTCTGTACACCGCACTCAGATGACGAGGCAAGGCATCGGAGAAATGGAATCGAGCCGATGTGTCGTGGAGGCCGGTGGCCGGTGGACGGGTCGACTACGACACGCATCAGGTGAAGTCGACGACAAGCGTGGGTACTGGGAAGAGAAGGGCGATGCGGGCCACATCCCTGTCGGCCGCCACAGCACCAAGACTCGATTTGCGCGTGCGCCGTCCGGGCCTTGGGCGTCATCCATGGATGCCAGTGGAATGAATTGCCTGGGCCTGGCAAGCCTGGTGGTCCCCTGGTCTGGGGACACTCCCACAGGCCAGACACAGGGCACGGGGGTCCCGTCACCAGCTTCTTTGATCGGGATGGTGGGTGAGGCGCCACGAAGTACTCGGTGTACACAGTAGGTGTTCAGGGAAGGTAGTTCGACATGTCCACGGCCATCTAAGTGGAAGCAGGTCTTGGTGGATGCATCGGGTGGCGCGAGAGAGTGAGGGACAGGACAAGGAGGAGGAGGAGGGTCGGGGGCACGTCGTTCGGGCGCCGCCCATGTCGGTTGGGGTGAGGTCAGAAGAAGGAGGGTGTGTTTGGTGAAGGCATGGGAAATGGAGCGTGCAAAGATGACCAACGCCCACGCCCATGCCCACGCCCACGACCGGTCACGGTTTGGGAGGGTGATGAGAGAAGCGCTGCCTGTCCACGGCATGGGCCGTGGGCCTTGGGCCATGGGCCATGGGCCAGAAGAGAGAGAGCCCAGACGAGCGACCCAAGTGCAAGTGCAAGAGCGATGAGCATGCGCGGGTACAAAGGCACCAGGGGTGGATCCCCGTAGCCCGCATGCCCAGACAAGGTTCTCGGTACCAGGCATCGCCCCCAGAGTGCACATCTGGCAGATGTAGAGGAAACTCAGTCTGCACTAGCGCGGTACCTGACGCAGCCCCATTAGCACCAGAAGGAGTCCCCTGCCAGGCCCGGACGGGACCTTCGACGTTTCCTTCCTTCCACTTGCCTGGGAAAGCCGGACCCATCCTCTCTCGCTGAACTTCTTCCTCTTCTTTCCCTCCTAGACACATCCCTTCCTGCCACCGGGCTTCATATCGCGAGGCATTTGGACATCGTACTTCATCCAGACAGCCTGCCCTCGCCCCAAGGCCCATCATCAAACCCCGTCTTCCCTCCTTCACCACGCACGCCATACGCCCAGGTGCCAATATCGATCGGCCATCACTCCCGTTCCAAGGACCGACCTCTCACCCACCCCCCCTCCCCTCTGGTGGGCTCGTCTCGATATCCATCTCACGCGTCGCTCACCTTCCTTGGATATCGCACCCTCTGGCCACCCTCGGGGACGCAGCCGGACCTTTTCTGAGACTGCCCATCGTCGGACAGCGACCTCAGTGCTCACGACAGGGCGACCAGGCTCATCTGCCATCCTTCATGGATCAAGGTGTTTGCCATCTCTCGTGACCAGTTCTGGCTCGTTGGCCCTCTCGCACATCATCTTCTTTGCGGGAAGGGCCTCGATAGTAGCTGAGGCCTCACGCATTTGCCTTCTGGCGCGTCCGAGCCCAGCCCATAGACATCATGCCTCCCAAGTCCTCCAATGTGAGCCCTTCCGCGTCGGCGGACCAGTCTGGCAGCGCGACTCCTGCCGCGCCAGGCCCTTCCGACTCCGTCGCGCAAGGTTCACCGGCCACCACCCTCCCTTCCACCTCATCCACCAGCCAGCCGTCTGCTTCTAACACGCGAATCGACCTTGCTGAACCGGGCGCGGAACTCACGCCTGGCGCCTCGCAACCTATGGCCAAGTCCATGTCGTCTGGCTCGGATCCGTCCGCCAAAGACGCCGCCCTCGACACAGCCTCGGGCTACGGCACGCGGTCGCGCAACCGCAACGGCACCTCGCGCATCAACTACGCAGAGGACAAGGACATGGACGTCGACATGTTTGACTACTATCCCGACAAGAAGGATGGTGAGTCGAAAAAGTCGCGTCTCTCCCTCCTACCTGCGCAGCCAGCCCAGGAAGCATCGAGGTCCAACGGCTCATCCCGCAAAGCCGCACCAGGCGACGACGGCAAGTCTGGCGCTTCGCAGTCCACCACCAAGGATGCAACGCCAGTCAATCCATCTGCTGCACCGGCGACAACGTCAAATCCCTCGAATGTCGCGCAGCCCTCTAAGAAGCGCAAGGCGGCTGCACAGTCGTCGGCATCAGCTTCAGCGTCACAGGCCGCCTCGGTCTCATCCTCATCGGCCGTCGTCGGAACCTCCAAGCGGTCTGCTGCGACGTCAGGGGAAGGCGTGCCTCAAAAGACCTTTCCCAGCTCCAACATGCTCACTTTTGCCAACTGCGAGGCATTCCCCAAGGATGGCGCCCTAGTGGCAGATGACGGCACGGTCCTGAGGCAAAACGGTAAGACAAACCACCACACCACCCACCACCCACACCCCCAACCCAAACCCACCCGACCGCCCGGCCATCCCCACGCAGAGCAGAGGCAACATGAGCTAACGCGACACAGACACGGTGTATCTGGTTTGCGAACCAGCTGGTGAGCCCTACTATTTGGGGCGCATCATGGAGTTCCTGCATGCGCAAAATGACAAGTCTAAACCTGTCGATGCCCTCAGGCTCAATTGGTTTTATCGGCAGAAAGACATGGGGAAGCCCAAGGGCAACGACACCCGCCATGTTTGGGCGACGATGCATTCTGACATCAGCCCCTTGACCGCACTGCGCGGCAAGTGCACGATCCGGCACAAGGCCGAGATCCCTCACTTGCACGAGTACAAGAAGACGCCCGACTCCTTCTGGTTCGAGAAGCTGTACGACCGCTACATCCAGAAGAACTACGACCTGATTCCCACTGGCAAGATCGTGAACGTACCCGAAAAAGTCAAAAAAGTGCTCGACGAGTGCTGGAAGTTCGTTATTGTGGAGCAGGGTCGTGGCAAGGAGCTCACTAGCGCCGTCAAGTTGTGCAAGCGGTGCATTGGGTACTGCGCCAGGTAAGTGGTCTCATTTCAGGGCAAGGGCGCTTGGAGCTCGCGAGCGACACGACTGACAGGGATTAGCAACGACTCGGTCGATTGTGCTGTGTGCAAGCAGACGTACCACATGAACTGCGTCAGGCCGCCGCTGCTCAAGAAGCCGTCACGAGGTTTCGCCTGGTCCTGCGCCGCTTGCAGCCGCGCACAGGAGCGGAAGCTCGAGGCCCGCCACACACCCAGCCACGCGGACCCCCATGGTGATGCCGAAGAAGACGAGGTGTACGACGACGACGATGACGAGATGCAAGGTGCCGATACTGGTCGGACAAGCCCAGCCGACGACGACAACAGCCATCCGCATGCCACCGAGGAGCAGATCCATCAGGCTAGCCTTTGGCCTTGGCGCTATCTGGGAATCCACTGCAAGCCCGAGGACGCGCTCGACTTTGACGATCGGATCTACCCCCGTGCCAGTACACGCATAGGACCACGACACCAAGCGACAGTCCTTCCCTGGCCTGGCCAACCTGTTCAGTACATGAAGCCGCTAGAGGTTAAGAAGAGTGGAAAGAAAGATTCCAAGATGACCAAAGAAGCTTTCGCCAATTATGAAATAGAGAAGGCCCGTCGCGAGAAATTACCCAAGTGGTTCCAAGACGAGCCTGCCGGCTATGTCGCTCGAGGCGAAGACTACGACGATAACGACAAGAACTCGACCGCTACCCTTCTTTTCGCGCCCCCTTCCACACACGAGGATGACGCCGCCGCTGACGCCAAAGTCGACAAGTATATGGCCAAGGCCGAAAAGATGGCACCGCGCCTTCCCCCTCGTGCCAAAACCACCAACATGCTTGATGTTGCCTCGCAGGCATACTTTCACAACAACTACTCCGAGGAGCGGGCTCTGGATGATCTCGCAGCCACGGAGAAGAAAGCCTACAAAGAGCCTGAACTCAGCGCTGCTGAGCAGCGCAAGTTCGAGGAAGCGGTGGGCAAGTACGGCTCCGAATTGCAGCTGGTCACGCGACACGTCAAGACTGTGCCATACGGCATGATTGTTCGGTACTATTATCTGTGGAAGAAAACCAAGGCTGGGAAACAGATTTGGGGCAATTTTCAGAACCGCGCCGCGAAGAAGGAGCTCAAAAGGGCAGAAGCCGCTGCTACCAAGCTCCAGGACGATATTGCCGACGACGCAGACGACTCCGCATACGATGTCGAGAAGGCCGACACGCAAAGGAAATCATTCGTGTGCAAGTTTTGTCACACCAAAAATTCACGGCAATGGCGGAGGGCTCCAATCCACGCCACCAGTGCTGTTGATAGCGGTGGTAAGAACAGCCAAAAAGACAAGGGCGTCCAGGCTGTCCAGGCGCTCTGTCGCCGTTGCGCGGAGCTCTGGCGCCGTTACGCTATTCAATGGGAGGACTTGGAGGAAGTCGCCCGGAAGGTCACGCAGGCTGGTGGCAAGGCTTGGAAGAAGAAGCAGGATGAGGAGTTTCTCAAGGAGCTCATGTCTGCCAACGACTCGCTTTTCACGCATGTTACGCCTGAGCCTGCCAACACTCCCGGTTTGGCGCCGACAGCCAGCCACGGCGCAAACACCGGCGAACCGCCGCGAAAGAAGCTTAAGGGCATGCCTGAAAGGGACATTGACCCTGCTGCCTCGGACTCGAGCGCCACTCAGCCCCCGCCAAAGAAGAGAGAGAAGCTTGTGGCCGAAAAACCAGCCACGCCTGCCCCGCCGCCCGTGCCCGAAATTCCGAAGGCGAGAGTCATGCCTTGCGCAATTTGCGACCAGCTCGAGCCTTTGGGAGACCAGCATCTTTCTTGCAAAGAGTGTCGCATGACTGTGCACCGCAACTGCTACGGAGTAACCGACAACCGTATGACGGGTAAATGGACTTGCGACATGTGCATGAACGACAAGAACCCTCAAGTCTCAACCGTAAGTCTTGGCCCCCCGAGAGGGGATCTGTCTTTTACTGACCGGCCTACAGCAATACAAGTGCGTGCTTTGCCCTGTGGATGTCAGGGAGCATGATTTCGTCGGGCCTCCCAAGGTTATGTCGACCAACAAGAAGAGGTCGGAGAAGGAGAAAGAGCGCGAACGCCTCGAACGAGAGCAGGCCCAAAAAGCCGCTGATTATTACCGCAAGAAACAGGAAGAGACTCACCGCCCTGTGAACCCAAGAGAGCCTCTGAAGCGAACTTTCGACAACAATTGGGTCCATATTACCTGCGCGATCTGGACTCCTGAGATCAAGTTCGGCACCGCCAAAGCGTTGGGCCCTGCGGAGGGTATCTCGTCAATTCCACGAGGGAGATACAGCGAGGTGTGCCGAATTTGCAACACCCAGACTGGCGCTTGCGTCTCTTGCCACCACTGCAAGGCCTCTGGTAAGCTCGCATGCGTTCTCGGATGCGGGACGAAGGTGCTAACATTACCCTCAGTACATGTTGAATGTGCTCGGCTCGAGGGATACCTCCTCGGCTTCGATATCAGCCCTGTCAAAGGCTCTCGACGCGACCAACACAATATTGTTACAATCAATGGTGAAAGCGGTGCCATGTCGGCAACTGTCTGGTGCCCAGACCATGTCCCGATCAAGACGATTGTTCACCGCATGCACGACATCGTGAACGACAACGGCCAAAATGCGCTCCAGCTCTACGTGCAGAGCTGCAAGCAGGCCGACCTCACTTTAACAGGGACCGTCCGGAAGGCCAATCTCATCGCGAGCGCTGCCAAAGCTGGCACGGCCACTCCTGTCACGCAGCGCCGTGGTTCAACGACGACGTCGGTCGTCAATGGTCTTCATACACTTGACTCCTCGCCGCCAGCCCAGAAGAGTGGGGAGAAGGTTTGCATTACATGCGGTGTCGATGTGAGTCCCAAATGGTGGCCGATTGAGAGCTCAGACGAGAAAGAGTTGGCAAATGGACATTTTGGCACGCTCGGCGCAGAGGCACAAAAGTTCATCGAGCAACGGAAGTTTCAGTGCCACAAGTGTCGCAAGGCGCGGCGGAAGCCCAACTCCCACCCTCCGAAGGAACAGTCTCCGGTTGGCGATCTGGCCCACCGCTTTCCTCCTGCATTGCCTCTGATACCTGCTCAGCTTGCAGCGCCGCTGGTGAGAAGCCCGCCTTTGCCCGTGGCGGAGCCCAGCAGACAGAGTTTACCTCCATACCAGTGGGCCGGCCCTGGGCCTGTTCCGACAGCGGCATCTCAGCACGGCTCTCCGACAGCGCCGCTGCCTGTCACGCCGACTGCGACCCATGCTCATCAGCCCCATTCCGGGCCTGCTATGCCATTTGGACCACCGGGACCGAGGTACCCGGAATGGCACAGTCGACCGCCAACGCAGCACGGGTCGCCCCCTCGACAGATCAACGGAGGTCCTCCGAGCCTCCAACCTTCTGCTCTCGGCAACCTTTCTTCGTTGCGTCCACCCCCGATGGCGATCCCACCAGGGCCACCCATCCCACCGACGACGAACGGACACCATGTGCAGCCTATGCACAATGGTCTTCCGCCTTCCCCAAGACGTGTTGAGGGCCATCCTGCGATGCCTCACCCACCATACATGCACACCTTCCACCACGGGCACCCAGGGCACCCGATACCCAACGGAGGGCCTGTACCACCTCGTGGCCCAGACACATTCTCGCAGGGCTTGATAGGGCAGAGGTCTCCTTTTGTCAATCCTCACGGCAGCCCGCCTACATCACGAGATGGCCTTCTTGGACGTGACGCACGTGAAGGGCCCGGCCCCTTGAGCGCACCCACGATGAGGCCCACCGAGCCACCGAGACCGGCCGGCGCTAGCACCAGCCCCTCGCTTCGGAATTTACTATCCTAGGGGCGACGTGAAATGATCTTTGGAGTATGGTTTTAGTTCAAATCTGAATCAACAGGAGATTTCAGGCAATTCTTTTTTGGGGGGAAGGAGAGGTTCTCAGGCGTTGAGGCGACCATGTGACCTGGGGGCAAGCGAGCTATAAGACTTTGATTGTAACCAAAGTACGGCACCCCGCATCTGCTGAGAGCAGAAGGCGGCGAAGCAGGGCAGTAGAGGCAGAGAGTTTCTGGCCTTGATGATGCTAGATGAATAGTCCTTGGTGTACGGGTGGAGGGCAAGCAACGACGAGCAACATGTCGAATAGGATTCGAGGTCAGATAGAGAGAACCGACAGGAAATGTACAGTTCAAGCACATTGCTGTCAACCCGCGCAGCTTGCCTCTGAGAGTGCACATTAACATGAACGTAGATGCATTGAACAGCAGAGCGTGGTTTGCACTCAGTGCTGAAGGAACTGGTGATTCGCTTCAGCTTCGTCGTCACAAAGGATCGCAACATGGCGATAGTACACGAGCCCCCGATTGAGATGAGATGAGATGAGGTGGACCTATCTGTGCTATTTGTGGGTCGTCTCAAGCAAGAGAGACATGGATGGTGGCCCGTGCCTCGTGCACGTGATATTAAGTGCCGCGCCCACCTGGCAAGCGGGTGTAGCGCCATAACCTAGTAGGTACCAAGTACCAAGTACTAAGCACATGTATCACCACCAGTCGTTGACCCTGGAAATAGCATCTCGCTCCGCCTCTGCAGCAATGCCCACGACCACAGACCAAGACAATGGAGACGTAGCAACGGCCCATGCTGAAGAAAGCAGCTGCAACACAAAAAAAAACCAGGCCAGCTCTCCATAACAACGCATCACTCCTCTTTCTCATTGCCGACAGATGCATGATCGGGACCACTAGCAGTACACCGCCTTGACCGCCCCCTCGCTCGATGCTCCCCGAGTCGTGCACTCGACATCCTTCACGATTCGGTCTATCCTTTCAACAAGGCCAGCAGCGCCCGGCCGAGTTCCATTTCATCATTACCCCTCTGGCTGCCCAGCATTGCGCAGGGTACCAGGGACCAAGGAACGTCCCGGTGGATTTCGGTCGAATGAGCCACTCGTCCCAAGCCCATCCCTGAGGCGCACCAGCAGAGTGCGATCGTCCACTTAGCGCCTAGAAGAGGAGTAGCACACATAACTGCCCTGGACACACTCATCGCTCGCTGGGCTCACTGGAACTGGCACTGACACTGGCACTGACACTGCCTTTTGCATTTCGGTACGTACCCAAGGCACTGTCTGCCGTACCCCGTCTGCCCGATCCGCCTCTCCTGGGGGTCGACTTTCCTTGGTGTTGCTTTCCCCGTCCCGCCAACTAACAAATCTCCCTGAACCACAGCCAGGACCTTCAAACCACCTCTGCCTGACCCTCTTTACCTCTACCTCCACTGGCTGTTGGCTGTTGGCACTGAATCGCTCAATCACCTGCTTCGATCGACTTCACGCTCATTTGCACTGAGCAACATCTTTTCATCTGGAACCCTGGAGTTTCATGTCGGCTGGACCAGAGCAATATCGACCGACCGACCGACCGACCGACCGGCTACCGCGTTACTTCACCACCTTCGACCCAACTCCAACTCCCTCAATCTGGCATTCGCAACCCGACTCTCATTCCTTGGGCCATCACGCGACTGCCCCTTTACAACCTCCCCTTCGCACCACCTCGAAGGCATTCTATCAATTCAACCACGCGATTTTCGTCCCTACACGACTTCAAACCACCACCAGCCCCCCCTCACCATCGAAGGCTTGGCAGGCGAAGCCCAAGCTGATGCCGACACCGACCGCGATTCGTTCCACGAACCCCTCGTCCGACGCCCTTGGCTGACGAGCCATCAAGAAGTAGTCTCGCTGGCGCGAAGATCTCGACGATTGAACACAACGAAAGCAGGCAGGTCCGCGCGATGGCGTCAGCTCACGACAATGGGTCGGCTGACGACCGATTCCACGGCCACCCTCCCGTCATGGCTCCTGGCTACCCCATGGACAATAGGTCCTGGCAGAACGGTGGGCGCAAGACTCCTGACAACAGCTACCACAACCACATCACAGAATCCCCGGGGCCCAAAACGCCCGGCATGAACGACAGGCCCGACCGAACCGATCGAACGGACCGAGCACGAGACCCCGACGACACCAGATCGAGACCGAGCGGCGAGAGGAACAGGTCGAGGCAACGTAGCGGACGATCGGCCAGTGGCCAGCAGAGGGTGTGCAAGAAGTGCGGCGAACCCTTGACCGGTCAATTCGTTCGGGCACTGGACGGAACCTTTCACTTGGACTGCTTCAAGTGCCGAGTAAGCGCCCTGCCTCCGCAGCCTGCACAACCAGCAGCAGCCCTTCCACCACTGCCACCATCATTATTGTATACTAACAGAAGCCCGCTTTGCCAGGATTGCGGCCAAATCGTAGCATCGAAGTTCTTCCCCGCCGACGAGGAGAACGGCGAAGGCCAATACCCGCTTTGTGAGACCGACTACTTCCGACGACTCGGTCTACTATGCCACCAGTGTGGAGGTGCCCTCCGCGGTTCGTACATCACGGCCCTCGATCGCAAGTACCACGTGGACCACTTCACTTGTTCCCTCTGTCCGACCGTCTTTGGCGCACAAGACAGCTATTACGAGCACGACGGCAACGTTTATTGCCACTACCACTACTCAACACAGTTCGCCCAACAGTGCAACGGCTGTCAAACCGCCATCCTCAAACAGTTTGTCGAGATCTTCCGAAATGGTCAGAATCAGCACTGGCATCCCGAGTGCTACATGATCCACAAGTTCTGGAACGTGCGGCTGTCTTCTTCGTCGGAAAAGGCAGATGTGCCGATGGATACCGACGATCCTGTCGTGCGGGACAACATCCGGGATAGGGAGGAGCAGATGGAAGAAAAGGTGTATCGCATCTGGAGCGTCCTCTCCACCTTTGAGGAGTCCTCAGCTGCGTGCATCTCGGACATGCTGCTTCATGTCAGCAACGGGGCGTACGTGGATGGCGTCCTGGTCGCAAAGAGATTCATTTGTCATGTCGAGGTTCTCTTCTCGGCTGCCGATAGGCTTGACACGACCATGAAGCAAGTCGAAATCAAGGGTAGGGTTGATATGGCACGCCCCATCTCTCTCTGGATTACAGCTAACCTTGAACGACCAGGTCTGTCGTATGGCCGTGAGGCCAAGCTGCTCTGCAAAAAGATTGTTTCTTTCTTTTCCCTGCTGTCGAAAACCCAGGATACCGGGGCCAGAAAGTTGGGCGTCACTCAAGAGCTGCTCTCCTTGGTCACCGGCCTCGCTCACTACCTCAAGCTTCTCATTCGAATTTGCCTTCAAGGTGCCTTGCGGCTCGAGCGTGAGTCTAACAGCCTTGATGGCATTTATCAATTCTTGGACGACCTTAGCGACCTGGAGGCCATCAAGGCCGATGACAGGTCCCTCCAGGTTATGACTGGAACTTCAAAGTTATCAGCCAAGGACTCGGACCACTGCGCCCTCTGCGGTAGATCCGTCGAGGACGAGTGTGCCCAGAACGTGGACAAGCGATGGCATATTGCTTGCGTCAAGTGCGCAAGGTGCGAGACAGAGCTGGGCCGGAAGCTAGAGGACGCAAGGTTCAACGCCTTCGATCAAAGCATATACTGCGGCAACTGCACCGGCGCCAACTCCGAGGACATGCAACCCTTCCAGCGCGTTTCAAAGCTGCAGCAATACGTCTTCCTCCTTAAAGTGGCGCTCGCGAGGCTGCTCGACATTCTGAAGAGCAACGGCGCCTTGCCCCAACAGGACGACGACACCACAATGAACGGATACGTCCTCGGCGATGGCTCCCTGGTGCCGGGAGGCGCAGAAGCTCCATATCTCAGCTCAGACAGCCGGTCAAAGTCGTATGCCGGCGATGCGCGAGAGCATCAACGAGAATCGTCCTACGAGAACACACTCAACGATGTCCGCCGTCTGAGAAGTACCCGCCTGGACAAGCACTTGTCTAACAGCATTCGAAAGGCACGGACCTCGCGAGTGATGGACCTAGATGGCAATGACCTCCAAGCTTCGAATGGCGGTGCGCTAGGCGGACCCGGAGGGCAGATCCCTGAGGACATGGCCATCGGCGACGAGAGCACCAACGAGAGGATGTTTGGACATCAAGACGCGCTCACTCTCGACGACATTCCGCGCATCGTTGCTGCTGAGCAAGTCAAGGAACAGTACCAACCCAACCGCCAAGACTTATTCCGATCTCCTGCGACAGAGCCCTTCATGGGGCACCAAAGGTCCCAGTCGACAGGGCGGCAGGTGGACAACCGCATGGGTGACCAATCACGAGGAGGCAGGAGGTTCTTTTCAGAACTCTCAGCGTTGGAGTACTTCAACGTACGCCATCTCGCCGTACTGTTGATGGCGCCTCATGTCGAGAATGACTTTACCATGGACGAGCTTCTGAGCTTCATCGAGTCAAAGAAGCCTGCAACCTTCTGGAAGAACATCGGCAAGGCGTTCAAGAACGATAGATCGAAGGCCGTGAAGAAGAAGGGCATCTTTGGCGTGCCGCTCGAGCTCATCATCGAGAAGGATGGGGCCGAATCAACAGACGGCGTCGGGCCCGGAGCGCTCAAAATTCCCGCCGTTGTTGACGACATTATCAGAGCCATGAAGGGCATGGATCTCTCCGTAGAGGGCGTGTTCCGAAAGAACGGGAACATCAAGAAGCTGTCAGACCTTGTCGAGAGAATTGACAGAGACGGTTGCGACAGCATCAACCTCACAGAGCAACCCGTCGTCCAGATCGCCGCTCTGCTCAAACGCTACCTCCGCGAGCTTCCAGATCCCCTCCTCACACACAAGCTCTACCGCCTCTGGTTGACCATCTCCAAGATTACCGATGAAACCAAGAGGAGGAACTGTCTGCATCTGTCTTGTTGTCTCCTACCCAAGGCTCATCGTGACAGCATGGAGATCTTGTTCTGCTTCTTGAAGTGGGCAGGCTCCTTCCACCAGGTCGATGAGGAGGTTGGCTCTAGGATGGACATCAAGAACCTCTCGACCGTCATCGCGCCGAACATTCTATACACGAACACCAAGGCGCTGGCCCTGGACAGCGATCCGATGTTTGCCATTGTGGGTGTGGAGGATCTGATCAGCCACATTGAAGAGATGTGCCTGGTAAGTTGTGTCTCACAGGGTCTAGCAGGACATTTGCTAACAGGTTGTCTAGGTACCCGACGAAGTCATGGGGCTTATGGACGATCCTTTTGTCATCGCTGGGGGTAACGCCGATCTCTCTACGAAAGAAATCCTGAAGCGTTACCAAGATCGCATGGGCCAGAAGCCCTCCGGCTACGGAGGCGACGTCGGCGAGATCCACAACCGTCAGGACAACTCGTCTCGCCCACCACCAACGCGAGTCGACACGGATCCCGGCGTCTACAAGCAGGCCAGCAGTGTTCGCCCGGTGATGGATCCACCTGTGCCCTTCAACAACACTCCCAACCCGGCCACTCCTCCACAGGTGTGGCGGGGTCCTGGTGATTCCGGACACCCCTCGCCGTATGGAGGCCAAGGGAACCAGTATGAGACATCGGACTCGCAGCTTGAGCAAACCGAGGGTGGACCCAAGAGGGAATGGCGCAACTCGGGCTGGGGGAGGCCGAACGGTGTTGGGGTCGGCGGCAATATCTGAGCTTTCAGGTTGATCACTCACTTGAACGACGCTTCGAACTGAGTTCGAAGAGGAAGACTTTTTGTGTGGAGGGGCACGTTAGACGGCAACAGGTCCCGTCAGCGTTTTTGCGCACACCCCTCCGTGAGCCGATGCTCTGGGCTTCTCGTATGAGATGCTCTCTATTCACATGCATAAGTGGCGGCGTTCAGAGCCTTGTCTCCATTCATGGACAACCAAAAAGACCTGCCCTTTTTCCACAACCAAATCTGCTTTCCACTGCTTCCCACGCGCGCCCACATACACAAACACACACACACATTGACGACATGGCGGCATGATGACTTTTTTCTTTTCTTCTTTCTCTTTTATTTCGTGGTTTCCCCGTTTGCGTTACACTTTGATTCGCAGGCGGTCGGTCGGTGCTACCCTGCCCCCATCAAAGACCGGACAAGGGGGTGGGTAATGCAGGAAGACCGCTTACTTTCCTTTGATATAGCCTCCCAACGGGGACCGGGTTCTGCAATTGGGATAGATCCACGCAGGCCTGGGGACGGAGGCAGGCTTGGTGGTCCTCTTTTTTTCTCCTTCTCCATTTCACTTTGTTTTGGTTTCGCGCAGGGGAGTAGAGGGGACGGCGGCTGCCGTTTACTGGTGTCCATTGCGCTGGTCTGCTTGGGGGCGGACGGATGTTTCGAGGTGGGGAGGCGGGCAGTTGCGGAGGGGGGGGGGGGGGGGGGGGGGGGGGGGGGGGGGGGGGGGGGGGGGGGGGGGGGGGGGGGGGGGGGGGGGGGGGGGGGGTTGCTGGCCGGCCGGTGCTCTGCGGCGCGTTGGTTGAGGGGGTTTGAGCGCCAGCAGGTGCGCAGAGGGAGAGTGGGGGTCTGACACGAAGAGATCCTGGGGCGTCTCGGCAAGCAGTATAGCACCCGCACGGGAGGTAGATCCGCAATCGAGATGGCTGGTCAGTCGGTTTGCTCGGGACTCTGTCCGTTCCGCGTCTGGCTGCCGCACAGTGGCACGTGTGCTTCCTCGGAGGCAAAAGAGAGTCGTCATGAGTAGATTATTATGTACCGACCACATCTTGTCGAATGGGGTATAACAACATGGACGTGGCACAATCCTGCCATCCTACACTTCCCCGCCCCCTTTTTCTGCATCCCGCACCACCACTCCCGTCTCCCGCATCAGA
Organism: Verticillium zaregamsianum; assembly: GCA_002851755.1. Lineage (NCBI taxonomy): Eukaryota > Fungi > Ascomycota > Sordariomycetes > Glomerellales > Plectosphaerellaceae > Verticillium > Verticillium zaregamsianum. The sequence continues at coordinate 3,610,069 of NMXM01000001.1, read as the reverse complement.
CCACCCTCTGGATGGTGCCGGCGGCCTCCTGGTCGAGGAACCACCTGACGCCGCGCTTGATGCCGTCGTCGAGGCTCACGACGGGCCTGTAGCCGAGGACGCGCTTGGCCTTGGTGATGTTGTAGTAGCGGGTCATGCAGCTGTAGACGCAGCGCTGGCGGGTGAAGGTGGGGGTCTTGCCGAGGATGTGGAAGACGACCTCGGAGGCGAAGCCCATGACGAGGCCGATCTCGCGGGGGATGGCCCAGACGTGGGCGGTACCCTTGTCGCTGCCGGCGGCGCGCCAGACGGCGCGGGCAAAGTCCCAGAAGAAGATGGGGGCGTCGTTGGTGACGATGAAGGCCTCGCCGTCGACGCGCTCGTGGTCGAGGGGCACGGTCGGGGCGCGGGAGGAGACGAGGAGGAGGCGCGCGGCGAGGAGGTGGGCGTGGGCAATGTTGGCGACGTGGGTGAAGTCGAAGAGGTTGTCGCCGTCGCCGATCTGGAAGCCCGTGCGGTTCTGGCGGTGGATGCGGATGAGCTGGAGGGTCGCCATGGTGTCGCCCTCGCCGAAGATGCCGGCCGGGCGGATGGCCGTCGTGAGGAGCTTCGAGTCGTCCTGGCGGTTGGCGGCGAGGACGAGCTGCTCGGCTTCGGCCTGCGGGGGTCTGTCAGTCTTGTGGAGCTGGGCATGAGGGAGAGAGGGGGCTGACCTTGGTCTCGGTGTAGTACTCGGTCTGGGCGTCGCCGCGGATGAGGGGCCAGCGCTCGTCGGCGTTGATCAGGTCGCTCTTGTTGTCGCTGATGACGCTGGCGGAGCTGGTGTAGACGAGGGCGGTGACGCCGGTCTGCTGGCAGGCGCGGATGACGGCGGCGGTGCCGTCGACATTGACCTTCTTGAAGAGGTCGTTGGCGACGGCGGCGGCGGCGTGGGGTGCCGGGCTGGCGGTGTGGATGACGACGTCGGGCTTGACGTCCTCGAAGATGGACAGGAGGCGGTCGGCGTCGGAGATGTCGGCCTCGTGGTAGGCGACGCGGTCGGAGTCGGGGCGGCGGTTACGGTCGCACTTGAGGTCGATGACGGAGACGGCCGAGGCTTTCCAGAGAGAGTCGTCGAGGATCTGGTTCACGACGTGGTGGCCCAGGAAGCCATTGCCGCCGATGACGAGGACGCGGCCGAGATCGCGGGGCGGCTGCTGCTGCTCGGTGGTGGGCGCGGTGGCCTCTTTGGAGGTGGCGACCTTCTTCTCGGACATGATGGCGGCTGGTGGTGATGAGAAGGGGGGTGGCGGGGAGGTGAGGAGGAGGAATTGGGAAGAGGTCGTGAAGAGGTCGCGGAGAAGTCGTCGTCGTGGTCTTCTCTCGAGATCTGCGAATCTGGGGTTGGCAGCACGTTTCTCTACGGGCCAGGCCACTGGACGGCCAGGCAGGGGTAAGTACAGATACGCCGAGCCACACGCCAAGCGCTGACGGAACAAGGTATCTCTACAGCAATCTCCCCTCGCCTCCCCTCGTCTTACCCCCCACCGCTGCTAGCGGGAACGCAATCTTGGGTTGCTGGCTCCGACCTTCAGAGGGCGAGGCAGTACCTCAGCAGGGAGGAAGGTCGCTAAGGCAGGTAGGTAGGACCTACCAGTGCACCACTGCGCTTCCACTGTCACCAGATCTGGGGGTTGGAGGTGCTGCTCGGATATCTCGACTCCACCAATGGCGGTGGGAGTACCACAACGTAGGTACCTGTCCATCGTGCCACCCGGTGACACGACAGAAGGCCATTGCTCCTTTGGACGAATGTCATTGGTTTAGGCTGGCCAGAAGTCGCCAATTGGTACCGATCTGCCAAGGTCCCCTGGCAGACTGTGCTACAGATCATAATTCCTTTTCCTGCGATTGAAATGGAAATTCATCGCTTTTTCACCATCAAGTCCCCAGTATGGCCAGCATCATCTCGACAGACGGGAATCGAACACCAGGAACATCCCATGGCGCACCCGTCACCGGAATGGAGTGTACCGACTGTGGGGCACGATAGCTTGCCCCGCAGTCCAAGTCCAAGCAGGCAAGGAAGGTACTTCTCGCTGACGGCAAGGTACCGAGTACAGCACTGATCGGGTGGCACCAGATCACCTGGACGACTTCCCTCAATATTGACTCTGCTGCCTGCCATACAGGCGCAAGGAACTCACCTGTACGCAAACTTCTCGCTGGCTTCCGGATTTATACTTCACATTGGTTCTGAGCAGTCGTTTGCGAGGTTTTTCTTGGAAATGTGCGCCTCTTCTCAGTCGCATCGGCGCCGTCACCCAACATCGATCGTCCTGACGACGAGCTTCTCCAGCACCGGGCCATGGCCGACACGACCCGCACAACCACCGCCGACGATGTCGAAATCCTGGTACACATCTCGGCACCGGCCATGAGCAAGGACGATGTCGTCTACAGGGCACTGGCCAATGCCTATCTCGCCTTCAAGCCCGCCACGCGCACATCCCTCGCCGCGCGAGACCCCCCGAGTTCACAGCAAGACTCGAGGCTGCTAGAGCCGCCATACCATGCAGAACAGGTACATGGATCCTTTGGCGCCTCCCTTGACTCGGCACAGCTCTCCTTCGAAGGCGCGTGGGACAATGCAGGCTCCCCCAAACTGGTATCTCTGCCGCGGGGGGAGCCGTACCACTCTTCATCCCCCACCAGCGCCCAACCCACCAGTCCACCAGCAGTCGAGGAGGACTCGTGGGTGCCGCCACCGAGTACCGTCCAGGACTCGATGCCCTGGAACGACCTTCGCCTTCCGGAACTGTCATCTCCCAGCCGAACCATGGAGCACTTCCTCGGCCTGTTCGAAGGCTCACCCCTATCCACTTCTTCAGGCGAGGTGAGTCCTGTTCGCCGTGGCGCGGCAATGTCACGCAACCGCGTATCAGGCAATATTCCAACCCCAGTAATGAGCTCGCCCTTGCTGCCGCCATCATCACAGCGAAACGGACAAGATGAATACATCGAGGTGGACGTAGACCTTGTCATTCCTGCAACTTCTAGCGATGCGCCACTCATGGCGGCTACGACAGACATGCCGCCGTCCAGGGGCAGCGACATGTGCGTCACAGCAACTCCTCCCCTGGCCAGACAACACATCTTGCCAAGTTCCGAAGCCGGGACCGAGGAAAATGAAGACAGCATCATAGAAGATACCATCCTCGAAGATGCGACTGTCGAGGAGACCCCCCTGCGTCCCTTAAAGAGGCATCGTGCGCATCACTCAAGGGCAGGATCGGACCCCCTCCCAAGCAAGCGGGCCAAACCTTCATCAGCCCGTACTCTTACCCGGAGCTCAAGCGACACGGGCCCAGAATCACCCAGCTCTCGAACCTCTCTCTACCCACTGACACTCCGCAACCCGTCAAACGCCGCCTTCCTCTCACTGCTTGAGATCCAAGCCCCCGGGCCCAACACCTCCGCGGCCACTCTCACCCCTGACGATCTGGTCACGCCCAACATGCACCTCCTCATGCGCTCCTTCGGCCTCCCCCGCCGCCTCGACTCGGTCACCTGCCACCGACCCCTCCGCCCCTTTGAGCGCGGGTACTGGCTCCTCGACTGCGCGGGCTGGGACCCGGGCCTCGTCCAACGCATGTGGGGGTTCCTGTACAACTACATTACGGACGGTTTCGCCGGCTGGGGCAGCCGCTGCGTGCGGGAGGAGGGGTGGCAGTGGATCCGGTTCTGGAGCTTCGGCTGCGTTGCAAAGCACATCTACCTGCTGCTCCATGTTGCGACGGAGCGGACGGTCAAGTCGGCGGGTGTTTCCTGGATTGATGGTGCTGGGGAGGTTGTGCTGGTCACGAAGGGACACGGTTGAGGCGCTTTTGTTGGCTACATGTGCTTTTTGGCCTGGTTGCGTTGCTTTGCATAGCGTCGGTGTGTTTCGGGGTGCTTTCGATATATGGCTTAGGATCGGATGGGGTGGTGGGTGCATGTATGGTAACGAGCATGATTTACGAAGAAACAAGTTTGAGCAACGATTCACCTGACCCTAAACCTAAGTGCTCAGACATCGGTATTGATACAGCTGCACCGAACATCTTGCCCACATCTCGCAACACTACATCGCATGGTCGCCTGTTCCAAGCAGCGTACGATGCCACCCTTACAAGCCACGTACTCACCGGCTATACTCATCCCTGTCACATAGCACATTTGGTCGTGCAGTTTGCAGAGTGCACGTGCAGCAAAATCATGGATTCCGTCTATTGGTACAACGCCGGTCCGGCCTTCTCCATCCGTCACATGCCCATCCAGACGCTACACCGTCTGCGTGCCGTAGCCCCTGATCTTCTCGGCAAAGGCCCAGCTCTGCTTCTCCAGCTTCTCGTTCTCCTTGAGCTCGACGCCGTCCTTGGTGATGACGGCGATGCTGTACGAGTCGAGGGAGCGGGCGTCGCGGTAGTAGAGGACCTTCATGCACTCCTTGATGACGTCCTCGGCCTGCTCGCGGGTGAGCTTGGCGGCGGCCTCGTCGTCGGGGGCGCTGCGGCGCATGATGGGCTGGGCGAGCATGCTGCCGAAGCCGGTGGCGAGGGAGGGGGCGGAGAAGGTGGTGCCGAGGAGGTCGGCGGCGGCGAGGAAGGGCTTCTCATCGTCGTCCAGGCCGGCGACGAGCACGTGGTTCCAGAGGGGGTCGAACTTGGAGCGGCGGGCGTAGAAGAGCTTGGCGAGGTACTTGTGGAGGTTGGCGGCGTTGAGGCGGGGCCGGGCCTGGTCCGGGTTGTCGAGCGAGTCGGCCGAGGCGGTGATGGCGGGGCTGCCGTAGGACTCGTCGATGGCGAGGGAGGTGAGGTGGCGGTCGAGGTACTGCATGTCGGAGACGTCACCGCCGAAGCCGATGACGGTCGAGTCGGCAAAGGTGCGCAGGCGCTTGACGTCGGTGAAGCGGGCGAGCGAGCCGTACGAGGCGAGGTTGTCGGCGGCGATGACGACGCCTTCGCTGTACTTGATGGCGACGACCGAGGTGCCCGTGACGATGGGGGCTTGGGAGGCCTGGTTGGGGCCGTTGGGGTTCATGTGGGTGGCATCGTAGGCGCCGTAGACGTCGTCTCTGGGCTTGAGGGGAGGGTCAGCAAACGGGTATCGACTGGGGGTTCGCCGGGGTGGTTGGCGGAGGAGGAGCAGAACATACCCGGCCCCAAGCTTGCGGTCGGTGATCCATTGTATGTGGCTGTCAAAGGCAAAGGAGAGGTGGTATCTGAAGGTTTGACGGAGGGTGAGGCGAGATGGCTTGGGCGGTGGTGGGCGTGGGAGATGGGTGCGATGATGGATTGATCGTGATGTCGGTAGTGAGGTTGAGCTCCAACAGAGCTTCGCGTCTCGTTGGTGCCTCTGGCTGGCTTACCTACCAGGCACAGCAAGGCGAGGAAAGAGGTACGTACCGATTGGCAGCCTGAGGACGGGGGAGAGGCTCCAGGTGCACCTTGCGTCCACCGGGGCCACTCGAGGTGCCAGCTGCCAATGGGGAGCTTGGTTTCTGCCCCTGGCAAAGTGGGACCTTCCCTCCGTTGCGGCCTGCGTGCGGCACCACTCAGCTGCATTGGGGCTCTCGGTGACGAAGGTGTGGTACGACACTGAAGTATAGGGGACTTTTATGCACGCCCAAGCTTGGTTCAAATCTCGGTACATGGCACTTCGAAGCTCCAAAACACGGGGCTGGGCGGGCAGTCGCATGTCCCTGTTATGCACAACACCAGCACGACTCCCGGTCCCAATCTTCGAAATCTGACGTCCCTCTTCAGACTCTAGTAGATCGCGAACCTGATTGCCTACATCCCAAACGATCACTGCAGCTCCTCCGACTTGAAAAAACGCCTTGCCGATCATGTTGACCGCCATCGGTCGCACCGCCGCCCAGCGCCTGGCCATCCGCGCCGCGCCCAGCACCATCTGCCGCGCCCTCCCCATCTCCTCCCGGATCCCCTCCCGCACCTTCACGACGACACAATGGGCCCGCCTCCCCGCGAAGAAGGCCGACGACGGCGACGAGAAGCCCGTCAAGAAGGCGAAGAAGGCCACCACCAAGGCCGCCAAGCCCAAGCCCAAGCCTAAGGTCAAGAAGGTCAAGAAGGAGCTCACGCCCGAGGCCCAGCTCGCCCAGGACGTCCGCGAGCTGAAGAAGGTCGCCCTGCTCAAGGAGCCGAAGAAGCTGCCCGAGACGGTCTGGACCATCTTCACCTCGCTCCACATCAAGGCCGGCGGCACCACCAGCCTGGGCGAGCGTGCGAAGGCGCTGGCCGAGGAGTACAAGTCTCTGGACACGGCCGAGGCCGAGGTACGCCGCATCCCCCACCTGACGCTCACTCGGCGGGAAAACTGACCGGACGACAGCGCCTCAAGGACGTCGCCGAGAAGAACAAGCTCGCCAACAACGCCGCCTACAGGGCCTGGGTCGAGAGCCACACGCCCGAGGAGATCTCGGCCGCCAACAACGCGCGCAACCAGCTCCGCCGCAAGCTGAACAAGGGCAAGGGCGTCACGCACCGCTACGCCATCCGCGACGAGCGCCTGCCCAAGCGGCCCAGTACCGTCTACAACCTCTTCTTCAAGGCGCGCTGGGCCAGCGGCGACTACACCGGCAGCGTCACCGAGACGACGCGCCAGATCGCGGACGAGTACAAGAAGCTGAGCGGGCCGGAGCGGCAGGTACGTCGAGCGACTTAGTCTTGTGTTTTGGGGGATGTGGCTAACGGTGCGCAGGCATATGAGGATCTCGCGGCGGCGGACTCGGAGCGCTATTCCAAGGAGGTCCAGAGCGTGCTCCACAAGACGGTGAAGAGAAGGTCGCCCTCACCTTCATCCTCCGCTTGAGAGGCGGCGTGAGAAGTTTGTCTGCGCTATCGCTGGGGCCACTTGGGTCTTCATCTTGACCGACATCGTTTTCTGCGGGAAGACACCACTTTTGCATCTGCCTTGGATGCATCTAATCAGAGCCATGGACCGCGTGAATCATGGGTCTAAATATGGAGAAGATACCTATGTGGTGTCTTGCCGCAGCCGAGGGGATAGCGATGCTGCGTGCGTAGACCTCAGTGATGGTCGGCAGCGTGGTCGTGCTTTTGCTTATGCTGTTGTACGAGTTCGGTCCTCCTTTTTCGTCTTTGGTAGGTGGGCAAGATGTTCGGTGTAGCTGTATCGATACCAATGTCTGAGTAGGTACTTAGGTTTAGGGTCAGGTGAATCGTTGCTCAAACTTGTTCCTTCGTAAATCATGCTCGTTACCGTAAAGATATGGCCGGCGAGTACGTGCCGGGTAAGGGTGGCATCCAACGAACGCTGTTTGGAAGAGGCGACCCTATGATGTAGTGTTACGGGATGTTATGATACGCTCGTCACACGCCTCTCTGCCTACTCTTGATAAGCACATATGCCGGGACACTGTCTCCCCTTCGGTTAGCACTCATAGCACCAAACATCACACCGGGCAATACATCTTCAAGCCAGTCATATAAAACATCAATTCGCTTTACTCAATCCACCATATCCTTTCGTGACGTTCTTTCCCAGTAGTACATGCTAAACATGGCCAGCGCTCGCGCCGCCCGGTATTGCCTCCTAGCGAGGGAATCATCCAGACGTGAGAGAAATCAAGGGCCGGCCCTTGCCCCGCCTTCCCATATTTTGCATCCTCCAACTCCAATGCGGCTGAAGAGAGAAGCAAAAAAATACCCAGGAATCTTGGCAAATCTATACCCAACGAGCTCAATTCCTTTTCCTTACTCGACAGTGACCGACTTGGCCAGGTTGCGAGGGAAATCGACGTTGAGACCCTCGCCGACGGCGAGCCAGTAGGCGATCAGCTGCAGAGGGATGACGTTCAGGATACCCTGCAGGGCATCGACCGTCTTGGGGATCTCGATCTTCTGGGCCTGGCTGGCGCTGAACTCCTCGTCGTTGGGGTTGCAAATAACAATGGGCTTGCCACTGCGAGCGACGACTGGTGACAGGTGTTAGCTTGTGCAACGTAATCGGATAGAGAAGCGTAGACTTACCCTGCTGGTAGGCGTTGAGAGACTTGGTGAAGATCTCGTCACGGGTCAGGATCATGATGATGGGAAGGTTCTCGTCAACCAGAGCCAGCACACCGTGCTTCAGCTCACCGGACATGACAGCCTCGCAGTGAAGGTAGGAGATTTCCTTGATCTTCAGCGCACCCTCGAGGGCGGTGGAGAACTGGCTGCCACGGCCCAGCAGCAGAAGGGACTTCTGGTTCTGGAAGGTCTTGGAGCAGAGCTCCTTGATGGCCTGGTCCTGAGTAAGGATGTCCTTGATCTGGTCGCTGATGTTACCAAGACCCTCGATGATCTCCTCACGACGCTTCTGCTTGGACGCACGGTCCTCGCTGAGCGACAGGGCGAACATGACCATGGCGATGAACTGCGAGGTGTAGGCCTTGGTAGAAGCAACACCAATCTCGGGACCGGCGTTAACGTGGACACCGCAGTGGGTGAGCAGGGAGATGGAGGAGCCGACGACGTTGACGATACCAACGGTCAGGGCACCACGCTCCAGGCAGTAACGGAGGGCCATGAGCGAGTCAGCCGTCTCACCGGATTGAGAGACAAAGACGCAGGTGTCGTCACGGAAGACGGGAGCCTGTCTGTCGAGGAAGTCGGACGCCAGCTCGACGGCAATCGGAATCTCGGCGAGCTCCTCGAAGATACCACGGACAGCCATGCAAGAGTGGTAGCTAGTACCGCAAGCAATGAAGATGATGCGACGGCAGCGGCGGATGGTGGAGATGTACGAACGCAGACCACCAAGGGTGACGGTCTTGTTGGCGATGTCGAGACGGCCACGCATGGTGTTGACGACGGACTCGGGCTGCTCGAAGATCTCCTTCTGCATGAAGTGGTCGAACTTGCCCTTCATGATCTCCTGGAGCTCGAGCTCAAGGGTCTGGATGGTGCGGACGTTGGAGCTGCCATCGGCCTTCTTGAGACGGTGGATGTTCAGGGAGCCCTCGTGGATGTGGGCAATGTCATCGTCCTCGAGGTACATGACCTTCTTGGTGTGCTCAACAATGGCCGAGGGGTCAGAGGAGAGGAAGAACTCGGTGGGCATAGGCATGCCATCGTCGGTCATGAAAGCACGCGACTGAGAGCGGTGCAGGAGAGACTTGTCAGGGGCGGCCAGGAGAGAGCTGGGGTTGAGGAAGTCGTTCTGCTTCTTGAGGGCGACATTCTGAGAAGCCTCCTCGGCGGGGAGAGCAGCGTTCTCGTCAGAGTATTCGACATCGACGAAGTCGACCTTCATGCGGCGCTGGGTCTTGACACCGATGACGAGGGGAGAACCCTTACGGGCGGCAACGACCTCGTGGGGGTAGTGGACCGACTTGATCAGCAGACCGTAGGCGCCCTCGAGCTCGGAGATGACGGCCTTGGTGAGGTCGGTGAAGCCAACGTTGGGGTGCTGGTCGTACAGGTACTTGGCGAGCTTGGCGATGCACTCAGTGTCGGTCTCGGTCTCGAACTTGAAGCCCTTGCTGCTGAGCAGCGTCCTCAGCTCCTTGTAGTTGGTGATGATGCCATTGTGGACGACGGTGAATTCCCAAGTGGGGTCGGATCTGCAGGGGAGAGACAAAAGTCAGCTTGCTGGGTCGGTGGAATAGGGCCGAGTCATTGGGGCCACGCAGCGTATGCCGCGCGGGCTCTTCCTAGAGGTGCAAACGTACCGGTGGGGGTGGCAGTTCAGGCGAGAAGGGGGGCCGTGGGTGGCCCAGCGGGTGTGGGCAATACCGGCGTGAGAGTCGAAGATCTGGGTGAGGTCGGGCTTGGACTCCTCAATGAGCTGCTTGAGCTTGGCGACCTTGCCAACCTCCTTGAAGGCGAAGACCTCGTTCTTCTTGTCACCGTCGACGGCCAGGCCAGCCGAGTCGTAGCCACGGTACTCGAGACGCGAAAGACCTGGGGGCGCAGAGTGCGTTAGCATGGAAAGGCGGGGCCGACTCGGTGTGTGTTGCCGAGGAGACTAGACGCCGGGTAGAGGCAACCAGCGGGAAAGCGGTGCGAGGCTCTTCCCTCACGCTTCATCTCGCACTGGAAGGGGGTGCTTACCGTTGATTAGGGTGTCAACGATGAACTTGCGGTCCTTCTCCACCAGGTAGTTGACGTAACCGAAAATGCCACTGTCCAGAACACCCCGCGGTCAGCTTCTGGCGGTCAAGACATCTCAATGGACCCCACTGGTCTGCGGTCAACCGAGGGGCCATCAGGAACAACGAACCGGCCGCCAGGACGTCCTGGCGGCCATTCGAAGCTCCTGGAAACCCCAGTGAAGCCGGAATAGGCTCATACGTACCACATGTTGACAGAAACTCAAGAGGCACTGTGGGAAAGCTAGTTTGGGAAAGAGAGACGCAGGAGTCGCTGATCGGTGCCGGAACGAGGGTGGAGTTCTGTGGGCAAGCGGTTTGGGTATCAAGAAGGAGAATAGGCGTCTGGAGGTGGATTTGGTACGGTGTATAGCGAGGGCAGGAGGAGAGAGAGAGGAGAGGAAGAAAGGAGAGGTCAATGGAGGGGGAAGAGGGATCCGGGAGAGCTTTATGTGGCCAAGGTCTCAGATGGACTAGGGGAGTAGCGTCTCGAGCTGCGTGGTGGGCGTTGGGTTGCTCTGAGGCAGTGACGAGTGGGCAAGGTACGACGAGGCAGTGGAGGGGCAGGGGGCTCCTTCTCGGACCCGCGCTGGGAGCGCATGGGCGCAGGCGTGGCGGCCAGGGTTGCCAGGTAGGCGGCTGTCAATGGTGAGTGAGTGGGTGGTGGGTTCTTCGACGAACCACCCAATTGTTCCCGCTCGTAATGCGAGTGGAGACACGGTACCTGGGTACCTCCAACATCCATCTCTCCCAGCATCAGAGCATTGAAGCGGTGTGGTTTGCGCCCTACGGTGCTGCCAGTCAAGAGCCCGGGCTTGTTCACGGGGGGAGCTGCGAACTAGCAACAGCAACAGCAGCAGCAGCAGCAGCAGCAGCAACGTGCAATGGGCAGATGGACAATGAGTGATGGTGGGGGTTAGACACGTTGCCGGGACCCATCCCCCCCCTCCATTCCTTTCTAGCGCCCCAAAACCCAGACGGATCATCATCAGTTTCTTCCTAGCAGCCTCAGAGTCTCATAACATTCTCATGTTTGCTTTCACATGCAATCAGGCCAGCAAGCAAGCACTGAGATCTAGACTCACAAGGCCACATGAAGAGAAACACCTTTCCAGAATCCGGTCACTCAGCCCACGGGCTGGTCTGAGACGCCCGGCTCGGTCTGCGAGTTTTACCCGTTCCCTTCCCGTTTGCAGACATCCAACAAGACTAGCTGAACCGCCATCCGACCTCCGGACCCCCCCTCGTTTCTTCTGTTGGCCACTGCTTCTGCAGGCCCGAGCCAACGAGAGACAGCTCACCATATTCAGACGGCACACGGTCAACGTCTTTTTTTTTCTCCTCCTCGCCGCACCCATAGTCCATGTCTTTCACTGCATTACTATTCCTGTCGTATTGCCACGACGATGCCAGATCGCTTCTTAGCGTCCGCTCCACGGACCGCTCACCACACCGCGCATTATTACGGCCTCTTCGTCGTTTCCTGGCAACAAGTGGAGGGGCAACAAACATGAGAGCAACAAAGACGACCAAGCTACACCAAGGTAGGGTAAGGCAGGCCAGGTAGCTTGAGCAACACCCCCTGGCCAGACCGACATGCGTGGTGGGACGCAGCGCGCTAACACGCAGCCGGCTAGCGTCACAATACCATACCCTCTGGGGCAGGGAGCATCGCTTTTGTAACGCGCCACACTCCGCCCTCCATGGCCCCTCGAGCCCGCCAGCCCAATCGTCATCCAGGCCCATCCCCATCTTATTGCGATGCTCCCGAGGGGCTTCTACCTGCGACACAGATCCCATCCAGTGCTGCCAGCGAGGCGTGGCCGGCGCTGCACAAAACAACATTCGAGGGGACACCTGGGCCCTCCAAAAATCAAGAATCACAATCAATTCGCCGGCCTTTATCCAGGGTGCTGGTGCCACACGAGGCATCACCCAGTCCATCATACGAATTTGACATGATGCCCTGAAGATCGGTCCTCTCCAGCGTTTCATCGCATACATCATCGCGACCCCACCTCCACTTCGTATTCCCCTGCTGCCCTGGCACGCCCTGCCCGGCCTGGTCGTCTCGAAAGAACACAAACGTCGTTTCTTCCGGCCGACCCTGTTTCTCGACCACCACCATCCCACCCACCCAGGCGCTAATCTGGTGGGGATCGACGGCACTTCCGAGTCTTGCAGCACCGCCGTCCGCCAGGCCCAGGTACGAGGCGAAAAGTCCAAGCTGGCCTGGCTTCCGTCCGGCTAGGTGCGGTGCGAGTGTGAGATGGTGCCTGCCCGGGTGTACAGCCCCAGCGGGAGGGAATGTGGGAGCTATCGCCCCTCTCGGGTCCTGGCCCCCCCCGCTAGCTCCCCAAGAATAGCATCAGCCCGGATCGCGCGAGGAACCCCTAAATCGCTGCGCCTTTCTCGCTGGACCAGACATCCACCCGTGGTGGTTTTCTCATCATGGGGTGCAACATTTTGGCATTGTTGGTCAGCCGGCATCACCCCATCAGGCTGGGCGGCGCCGGTCTCATCGGATGTGGGAGGACTGTGTCTGTGTATCGTTGGACAAGAAAGACACCAGACACTGCATGATCCGTACCACCCCGTGCCCCTTTTCCGCGAGGGGTCCCCTTGCTGCGGCTGGGCGGCGCCGCGCTTGGGTCTGCCGCCAAGCTTAGCTTCTTCTGATGTCAGCACGCAGAGGAGGATCCCAACGGGAGGCTGACGTGTTGTTCGATGCGGTTGATCACGTCCATCCCGACGTCTGCGACTGTTCTGGCGTAGTGCCTTGCGGTGATGGGGTAGCCCTGATGCAGATAGCAGGGTCAGCATTGGCGTGGACTCTCCTGCGCGTCACCGTGCCAGCCCTGTTGTTCGTGGCTTACTTCATCGCGTTCAACTCCCAGCCCTACGCAGAAAGGCATGCAGTCTCGAATACAAGGTTGCCGGTTGGACAATGGGATACACAAGTTGAGTCACACGTACACGTCAAAGGCTTACCTCCCAGCCGTTACAGGTAACATCTTATTGCTACCAAGAAGTCAAGTAAAGCCTGCTCAGCCTATCCGTTCGTTTCCCTGTACACCCAGAATTCTGGGGCCCCAACCCCGCCTCGCAGGCTACCATGTAAGCAAAGTCCGGTGTGCACAATACAGGCGAACCTTCCTGCGCGAACAGCCGCTTGGTGAACCCCGCGCGGGCCACCGTATTCCCCGGGTGTCCGTCCCGCTTGTGATGATGGGTATCGTGACCCTGGTACAAGTGCGAGCTTGCATGCTCCGCTCTATCGCCGTGATAGACCCTCCCGCCTGCTCCATTCCCTTTACAGCTTCTGGTATTCGAGCTTGCCCTCGAGCTTCTTCGACTCGGCGACCTTGCGGACTGCCTTGTTGAAATCGTCTTGGCTGATAGCGTCGCGGTAGTCCTTGATGGCGAAGAGACCCCTGGGGAATATGTCAGTGATTCTGTATTGTCAGAGGGGGGGGAGGAAGGCTCCACATACGCCTCGGTAACAACGTTCCGCAGATCGGCACCGTTGAGACCGTCGCTCATCTTCACCACGCTCTCAAAGTCAAGCTCGCCATCGGTGACAACGTCGGCGGCGTGAATCTTGAGAATCTCCAGGCGGCCGACCTCGTTGGGCAGGGGGATCTCGATCTTGCGGTCCAGACGTCCGGCACGGAGGAGGGCGGGGTCGAGGGTATCGGGTCGGTTCGTGGCCATGATGATCTTGGTCTTGCCGAGGTAGTCGAAGCCGTCGAGCTGGTTGAGCAGCTCCATGAGCGTGCGCTGGATCTCACGATCCGCACTGGTACCCTCAGAGAATCGTCGTCCGCCGATGGCATCGATCTCGTCCATGAAGATGATGCAGGGCTCGTGCTCCTTGGCGTAGCCGAACATCTCGCGAATCAGGCGCGCCGACTCGCCGATATACTTGTCGACGATCGCGGAGGACACGACTAGAGAAAACATTAGTCAGTGCTGCCGAGGATCCCAGGGCAGAGAACCAGACTCACTCTTCAGGAAATTCGTCTCGAGACTAGAGGCAACAGCACGCGCCAGGAGCGTCTTGCCGGTACCGGGAGGTCCGTACAGCAGGACACCCTTGGGCGGCTTGATGCCCACACGCAGGAACAGCTCGGGGTTCTTCAGCGGCAGCTCGATGACCTCGCGGAGCTCACGGATCTGATCGTTCAGGCCACCAATACCAGCGAAGTTGACCTGGCCAGGGTCCTCGAGGGACATGTTGTAGACGAGAGGGTCGACTTCGCGGGGAAGCATGCGCATGATGGTGAGTGTGGTCATGTCGAGGGCGACACGCGTTCCCTGCTTCAGCTTCTCCTTGTCGAGTTTCGTTCGGCATCCGACCACGTAACGGGGGCCAGAGGAGGCCTTGACGATGACTGGGAGGGAGCTAGGTCAGCACATATCCGAGTTGGGGAGCTCGGCAGGGACAGGGAGGTAACTGACATCGCTCATCTGGCAGCTGCTTGAGAACCTCGCCAATAATCTGGCCCACACTTTGCAGCGCCTTGATCGAGTCCTCAGTTCGGTCGAACTCCTTCTGCAGCTCCCGGATCTCCAGGCGCAGGTCCTTCAGCTTGGTCTCCAGCTCTCTGGACTTGAGGAGCTCGGAGCGGTAGGCGTCGAGGGCCTGCTGGCGTTCCTCCTCGGACGACATGATGGGCTGCTGGGGTCCTGGGCTCGAGGTGAATGTTTCGGTATCGACGGCGCTGCGAGGGTGATGGTGATAATGTTAGAAATGGCTATGCTGGGCAGGCGAGTTGACGTGACGAAGCAGATGGAAGGCAGCTACAGTATGTACGTACCTCTCGTTGTTCGGATCCAAGAGCGCTCGCATTAGCGTCATGCGATTAGCCGCGTTAGGCGGTGTGCGCCTTCTGGTTGGTGTGCGCCGATACATTGTGATGGTTTTGCCGATGTTTATGCGGGAGGGAGACTAGCTGGGAAGGGACTAGCGCGGCCAGGTTCCTGACCAGTCCGCACTTACAGTTGCTCCTCTCATTGACGACGTCGCCCATCTCGAGCAAGAACTTGGGCAATATCCAGTCGTTCAGGCAGTGCCTGGTTTCCCTTACACAATCAGTGGCATTTTCTCCCAGGCTCTTTTTACAATTGTTCACTTACGCAGTGTTTGGCGCAGGGCATAGGCATTTAAATTCCACTCTCCACCCTCTAACGTCTTCCGTTTGACATGGGCTTTGAGGGTACCACGCACTTTTCCAATATCACATACGAATGTACCTTGCTAGAGTTAAGCAAAGAATTACACTTTGTAAAAGGCACTTTGGCACTATGCATTGTTTAGTACCGTGAATAGGAAGGATACTTGCCGAGACCCTATCAACGTAACATGCATCTTGCTAAGCTTCGTTTCGGTGTAGCATCGAACTGCTTCGTTTGTACGTGCCGACACTCAGTCTTGCATGGCCCTAGGACTTCCAGCCCTTCGCCTGGTAGGCTGAGCTCGGCAATCAGGCGTGTGACAAACTGGCCATCGCAGTAGATTCTATGCAGCTGATCGTTGTTCTCAATATTGGAAGTTGCCTGGAGACATTAAACTCATCATTCTTGGCAACATCCATAGAGGGCCAACCCGCGGCAGAGCTCACCAAAGTTTTAGTGTGTTTGGCTCGAGGTCATGGAGACTACTCTCCTGAGGCATGCTTCTTGGTGGGAGTCGGTGTCATCGACAAGGCCGCCCATTTCTGGATCGGAACTGGGGGACGATGTCTCCCGAGTCCCGTTGTCATGAAGATCTCTCCAATCCTCTCCAGACCCTATCTGTAAGACCTCTTGACAGACGGTCTGATGCGTAGAAGATGGAATCACATTGCTGTGGATTTAAAACGCAGCTGCTGGAAGCTTTCACAGGCACCTGAATTAGAGTGCCTAGCAAGATGCTACACCGCGCAACCATGCATTTATGTGATGGTCACTCTGATGTTGGCCGCAACTGGAATGGAAATCGAGGACCGAGAGAAAGATGATACCAGGCCGCCTAGGCCGCCCTTCGTTTCGAACCGCTCACTCTCCCCGCTGGTCAGGTACTCTTACCATGCTTCCTCACTCTCGTTCTCCATCCGGTCCTGTCTCCTATAACCCCTGCGTTGGGAGTGATCGACTCCCCATTGGTCCTCGACGCGGCTTCTGCTCTAAGCCCCTATAGCGCGTAAACACAACACTCGAGGCTCTCGCCTTGGCTAAATCAACCACACTAATTAAACAGCTAACTTCAGTATTGATGCCCCGTCCAGCAATAGCAAGACGGGCAAAAATATATAGCCCATGATATTGCCTATCGATAAGTTCTCCAATATAAAATGTAGATCCAACCGTTCGTCGCCGTACCTGTATTCACCCGCCACCTTGCGGTGCACCTGACACAAGAGTGTACATCACCTGCCTCGAACCGTGGAATCTGGTCACACTGTGATGAAACTGGTGTATTACTGACTTGGAAGCATGATAATTGCTGTAACCTTCTGTGACTGAGGTAGCTGTCTACCTTGGCAATTAACCCCTACCCTTCCCCTTCCCCTTACAGGGTGATCCGTCCGCCGACCGTCTCTGGGCAATTCTCCGCTGCCGTCTAACGCTCGGCGATTCCTCCATGGATAGTTGTGTTAGCCGCCTTGAGGGTGTGCTTGAAGGGGTCTTTGATCGAGAGCCCGTAGAGCTCGGTCGTCCTCCACTGCTTGACCTACATTTGCTGTCCAAAGACTTGTACCACTCCTTTCCCTCGTTACGCTTCCGAGCCATAGCGAGGAGCTCCTGGCCATACACGTTCAATTGGTCATTGAAAAATTGTATAACGCTTTCAACCAAGTCGAAGGTATCATCTTGATCTTTCCTTGCCTCGAGAATTGATGCGGTCAGGTACATTGTAAATCGAGTAAAGTCGGGACCTTCATCCTGCACCGGCTTCGCTTGAATATTAGCTTTGGTGAGTAAAGCTGAGACCTTCCTTAAGCGTGTCGGGAAATTCGGAATCTCCTCCTCAGCTCTTGTGCGCCAAGTGTCAGGCCTCCATAGAATACAGATTTCTCTGGCGGGCTGAGGGAGACCGAGAGTCTCAACCATCATGTCAGCAAGCTCGGATGCCCTCAAGCGGAAGCTCATTAGAGCTGCCGGGTTCCAAAGCTTATCGGCACCAATAGTAGCCTCTCCTCGGGCAACCCGTTTCAGCATGACTCTGACGCGATGCTCCCATGGAGCATCCCAACTCTCTGGGCAAGTCTGTAAAAAGAGTGAAGCTACTGACTGTAGAGAATTTGAGATGACTTTTCCTGGCGTGAAGAGTTCGGCCTGTCTGCGAATGCCCCCAAATAGCGGCGTGGTTGGAGGCTGATCGGTGTTTGGCGGAACGCTCGATAAACGCTCCCACCGGCGCTTGAAGTCCGTGAGAGGGAAGTCCGTCCTGGCTGGCCATGGAAAGTGCCAGTGCTCTTCTTGAGCACTGAAGGTGAATTGCCTCCTCCATTTGTGACTTTGCAATTGCTCGCTGTGGTCCACAATTGACTGACAAAATGCCAAGTAAGTGCGTTGCTGTTGTTCTGTGGGCTCTGATGGCTGCAGGGGTTTCGAAGAACCTGTTTTTTTGAAGTTCATCTCTTTGTTGCCGGTGTGGAGAGGTGATGATTCCGATGTCAAGGCATCTATAACAGCGCAGGTGAAGATTGAACCCCAGTAACTGCCGATACTTGGGCTCCGATTGACAGACCAAGACAGTTTTTCATCGGGATTGTCTTCGCCTGTGGAGGAGCCCACTAGCCCACTGCTTCGCAGGAGATGTCTCTCGTCCTTGGGGTTGGGTGATGTGAGGTCTCTGGCTAACCATTTTCCTGAGAAGCAAGATGTCGTAAATAAGGTGGCGTTGCATCGGGGGTTGATGGCGTTTTTCAGCTCGGACAAGCCGACACCTTTGTTCTCGATTTCGTCTGTGACGAAGACCAGATTGTGAAGGCCATGGGTGAAGACCATGATCAGCAGTGGCGACCCCGTTTTGAATGCGAGAGTCGACTGCTCCCTGACCTGTTCCAGGAATACCCTTTTAAGATTCTCTCGGGGAATCTTGGTGATGTCGGTGAACTCCTGTTGGTCGAGCATTTCCTGACTCAGCACGACCTTGCGCTCTCGCTCAGGACATCCATGGAGATATTTTGGGCACCGGGCAATAAGTTCTCTTGGATTCTAAACAGGTCAGCACAATCATGAAATCTGAGGCCATGGGACAATACTTACAAAGGGACCTAGCCATTTTTGAGACAGCCCAAGTCCTTTGAATAGGTAGTTGAAGGCAAAGAAATCGGAAATAAACCATCCGTCGGCCTCGGGCGAGGACATATCCACAGAAACCCCTGTCATAGCCACAATAATTGTGTCCTTCTGGATTGGTGGAGGTGCATTTGTTGGAAAGCAGAACGGCATTGGCTTTCCGAATGTACGTCTCCTTCTGTCTTTGCCCGTTCCCAGGACACCGCCATGTACGAATGCCTCAGCCTTTTGGCTAGCCATGGCTATTTGGAGAGGTGTGTGCGCGAGTGTGTGTGTGCGAGTGTATGTGTGCGCGAGTGTGTGTGTGTGTGTGTGTGTGTGTGTGTGAGAGAGAGAGAGAGAGAGAGAGAGAGAGAGATGAAGAGCAGGCAAGGAGGAAACAGTAAAAAAGCCCGAAGATCTCTGGGTTTGTCTGAGACAAAGTACTTTGTCAAGTGGTGACATGGATGCTTGGGAATAAAGATTTGTTTTTTGGGAGCAGAGAGCAGCGATGTTTTATACGGCAGGATCAGCCCAAACTTTTCTTGCCTTTCATCGAAATCAACCGCATATGACCTATATACTTTGAGGCTAATATCGAGGCGCCAGCGCGTGCGTCCAGCCCATTCAAAGCCAAACGATTGTCCGAGCCACCCCGTCACTCCTCAGCCATGACCAAAAACCTCACGCGTCTGCAATCGGGGTCAAAAGCTAACAAGGTGTTGAATCTCAGTGAAAGCTTAACTTGGCTTTTGACCTGCCCACAACTTCTATAGCCACAACCTTTATGGTCTGCTGTATAATGGGGGAAGGATCTTTGAAAGCCTAAGTCCGGAGGGGTGTGGGGTAAAGCCATGGAACAGTTAATCTTGTTTCCAGTTAAGGGTACCCGGTCGCATCAGGGTACATCTCAGAGTCCGCGTCACGAGGAGAAGATGTCCGGGTTTCAAGTGTTCTGTTGGCAAGGTGGTTTAAACCAGGCCCTCGCGGAAAGCCGATGATGTTATAGGGCAGAGCGTCGATCATCTTGATACATGACTGCTGTGATGTTTTGAGGCTAGAATGATCAACTCCCTTGATGTCATTGGGGTACGTGGCTCAGTCAGAGATTAAAACAGTAGCATACGTGGCGCAAACTGCACCACTTCTGATCCATGAGCTCGACACCGTTCTGCAGCTTCACAAGGTCGAATCCATCCACCATCATTTTGAGAACATTTGGAGGCCCGAGCAGACAAAACCTTCCCGCCACAAGAGAATAAGCCACGAATCACATCACACGTTGTACGTGAGAAACAAGGTTTTCTTGTGGCTGCGGTAAGGTTTGAAGCATCATTTCTATTTCGAGGAGACTTTAGGACACTCTGGTCTGGCAAAAGGGCAAGCAGATATTCAGGCAGACGGTCAAACCATCAGCCATGACAAATGATGATGGAAAGTAGTGCATGCTATGTAGGTCTCCACACTCAGAGAAGCCCTTGTTGGCAAGACTGTATTGAGAAAGTGATGACTGAACACCTCAGTCGTCTCCCGCCACTCACATCATGCTGCGTACCGTCCCTACCTAGATAAGAGATAATATTTGGACAGTCCCATCAACCCAGCCATACAAGCCTGGCCTGTCGCTTTATCAAGGTATAGCGCGTCATGAACTTAGCCCTGTCTCTCATTTGATCTCCTACGTAAGTTACTCCTAGTGCCACCAAAACCCAAAAGCAGTATGCATGGTTCTCAAGGGCTTCTGATCTTCTATCATAAGCGTTTTATTATAAGAGACCTGTTTTCCCCGGCGGAGACGCAGCCCGCAAACTCTTCTTCTTTCCTACATTATCGTCATTCCGTCTCGCCGCGCACACCATATTTTGGATGCCCAACGTTTGAACACTTCCACGTAAGTCCAGCTGCGATCATGTAGATGCCAAATTTAGTTGCATGACGCACTAGAGAAGCTTCAAAGCCTTTGAATTTCAATTGCCGATGAGGACTGTACTAAGTCCCACACCCCCAACTCCGCGCCCCCCCAACTCCGCGCCCCCCCAACTCCGCGCACCAATTCTACCCACTTTCAACACCCGAAAATCGGCCCCCCAACAGCACGTATATCGCGATATCTCACCCACTCCTCGTCTGATAGTTACGCTAACTATATCATTAGATTTAGAATGAAGAGTTACACTAAAGAAGACGTTTTAAACGCGCTTCAGGCCATTAGTGATGGCTGCTCGACGCGTAAGGCCTCGCGTGACTAGAATATTCCCGCTATAACGCTTTGAGGGAGACTTAAGGGCGTAATAACGATCCGTAAGGTAAAGGCTCCCTATTAGAGGCTTAGTTAGGTTTAGGAATAGTACCTAGCCTATTAGATCGTTAAATAAGGCGCCTTAGGGTTTACCCCTTTACACTCTTAAGTCTTTGACTTCGTACGTTAGATCCTCCTTACTTAAGGGGATAATATTCCCCTTAGGAGGTATTAAATAGAAGGCTTTAAGTAGTAAAATCCCTTTATTACGACCCTCTTAGGTAAGCGAATAGAAGCTAGCCGTATTAAGGGTATTACTACTTAACGTCTTAAGGATTTCTTCCTTTTATTTAACGCCCCTAACGTTAAGGCTATCCCTCTATACCTACGATTTAATATAGACGAGATAGGTATTATAGAGGGTATAGGAATTAACGGCCTAGTTCTAGGCTAGGTAGGGTATTAGAAATACTATATATAGATAGCTGATTTACGCTCTTAGACTACTATTATTAAGTATATATCTACCGTAGGTAAGGCCCTCCCTCCCCTTATTATTTTTAGGGGGAAAACGCTCTAATAGTAGTAGTTCCTTAAGGCCTTTAATAACTTTAGTAACTAGAAGTTTACTATAATAGTTAATAGGTAGATAAATAATATAATAAGCCTTAAGTAGCTTATAAAGATCTTTATCCCTTAGACGTAGGCTAAGGCCCTTAAGCTTAAGTCTCCTTACCTCCTTATAATAGATAGCTATAAGAGTTACGTATCTAATAACTTCCTATAAGAGTACTTCTAAGAGAATATCCTCCTTATCTTCCTACCCCTATATTTAAGCTATATTACTGTTACGACCTGGCTATTCCTCAAGGAAGAATAGTCAGTAAGACGTGGGTGTTTGCTAATAGAAGCTTAGGTTGTGACTCTAAGACGGGTTAGTATCGTAAGGCGTTACGCTCTCGTTATAATGAATATAAGGTAAGACTTAGATTGATCACTAGCGTAATAAGAGTAGGTAGCTATAAGTATAGGAATATCCCTCCTTATATACCTATCTATCCTATCCTTATTAGTTAGGTGTAAGGCTATATTAGATAGCTTACTATTATACTATCGTGATCCTATTAGATAGATCGCTATTATGTTAGACGTAAGCCTATCGAGTAGATCACTATTACGTTCCTAGTGATCCCTAGCTTACTAGCCTTTACTAGTAATCTATCACGTAATCTATCCTTAGTATCCCTTATCTTATTAGTAACGCGCCGGTCATCTATCGTAGGGTTACCTACGGCCTACTATTTAACCCTTAGTCGTTACATAATACTCCTCCTTTAGGCTGATATCCTAACGGCTATAAGTAGTAGGTCCTACCCCTATAGGTAGCGTTCCTTTCTATTTCCCTTACTAACCATAACAAAATGTTAGGACGTGTTTCGAAACGTCCTTCCGTTAAGACCGATTAACGTAAAGCGCTTACAGCCTTAATTAACTCAGAGGGTATTAGTAAGATACTGTACACCTAGTACTACGAATATAAGAAGTACTATAACGTTACGCTAGGTTTATCTTACTATAGCGAATATATACGCTAGGGAAGGTCTTACGATAGTGTAAACGTGGTTTCTACGCGTAGGTATCTCTTCCGTACTAGCGTATTTCGTACTAACGGTTATTTTTCCTCCCAGTAGAGAAGGCTCTAGCTAAGCAAAAGAAACGAGAGGGTAAGATTAAGGATATAGAAATAGAGCTAGAGGTATTACAAACGAAGCTAGCGACTACCCTAGGGTGTTTATCGTGTTTACGAAAGTTGCGAAAAACTACTAAGAAGCGGAGTGAAGAGTTATTTGCTCGTAGCCTTCGTGGACTAGACGAGGAGGATAGGATTGTCTCCTACGAGACTCAGGAAGCTAACGTAGTAAGTAACCTACGGGAATAAGGCGTTAGGGGCGTAGTGGATTAGGCTTCCTTAGGTTTCGGTGAGGAATTTACAGACCTAGCGCCGTTAGGTTCTCCCGTTAGTACTATTCTAGTAACTAGAGGTAGTTCAAGTTCTTAACTAGTTCCTATATATTTTCTTCATACCCGTAGCCTTTCTATTTAATAAGGTATTCGTCTTAGTTATTCTACGTCTTATAATCGATAACTCTTTCGACTTTATACTCATTTATATCTTCTACCTTAAGTTAGGTATCTATAGGGATATTACTAGGTACTAGTTTAAGAAGTATAATGTAAAAAATAGGGTATATCTTTATAGTCTCTAGTAATAAAAGGTAGTAATTAGTATCTAAGAGTTTCTTGAAAATTTTGAAAGGTCTAAGTTTCTTAAAATCTAGTTTATCGTTTAGCCTTTTAGTTTTAATATTTCGGCGGATAAAGTAAACGCTATCTCCCTCCTCGAAGGATAGTCCCTTTATCCTTTTCTTATTAGCGTAGTATACCATTCGTATACGTATATATTTAAGATCTAGCTTAATCTAGTCCTAAATACCGCGGATATTCTCTACGAGCTTCGTTACTCGTAGTGTATTAAGTGATTCTCGTAGTTCTACGTAAGCTATAGGGTTATATCTATAGTTAGCGTAGAAAGGGGTCTCTTTTATTAACTCGCTTAGTAAGCTATTATACGCGAACTATACGATTGGCAGTAATTCTACCTAATTATTCTATAGATAGTTAATATAGTAGTAGAGGTACTATTCTAACATCTAGTTAGTACGTTCCGTTTATCTATCCGTCTAGGGGTAGAATACTATCAAGAGCTTATACTTTATTCTAAGTTAGGCTATAAGTAATTTCTAGAAGTTACTTATGAAAAGCTTATCTTAATTAGAGATAAGTTCTTTCGGAAGTCTATATTATCTAACTATATTACGTAGGAAGACGTATACTAGGTCTTCTACTATACCTATTACTTTATAGGGTAAGAAGTAAGAGTACTTAGTTAATTAGTCGACGATTACTAAGATATTATCGTATTTAACTCCTATTAGTAGTTCTCTAGAAGGGGGAAGGCTAGTAATAAAGTCTAACGAGACTAAATCCTATACCTTATCTAGGACTAGTAGCGGTCTTAGTTCCCCGTAGGCCTTATACCTACTTGCTTTACTTTTATGATAGAGGTCGTAGTTACGGATAACCTCTATTACCTATTAACGGGTTCCCTAGAAGCTATAATACTATTAGAGTTACGCGTACGTTTTAGTAACTCCTTAGTATCCGTAGGCTCTAGCCGAGTATACTCTTTAGATAAGTTCTCACGCTATTTCGGTAATTTCCTTAGGAATAACCCTAGTAATTATCACGATACTTTTATAGTAAGGAATTATATTTCTATCTTAATCGCTAGCCAAGATAGCGTTATTCTCTAGTAGGGTGACTTATTCGTAGTTACTTCGCCTACTTAAGATATCGGCGTAACTATTTTTAGATCCTTTACGGTAGATAATTTTAAAGTTAAACTCCAAGAGGAATTCAGACTATTAGATCTACCGTTTATTAAGTTCTTTAGTAGTCGTAAAGTATACTAAGTTCTTATAGTCTATATAGACCTAAACTTTATAACGTACTCTAGAGAGGTACGTTTTCTATTCTTAAAATGCTTCGATAATAGCTATAAGTTCCTTATCATAGATCTAATAGTTAAGTTCGGGACTATAGAATTTTTTCGAGAAGAAGGCGACAGGGTATAGTTATCCTTCCTTATCCCTTTATCCTAACTATCCTCCTATTATATAGTCTAAGGCGTCTATCTCGACCTCAAAGGGTTCTTTAGGGTTAGGTATACGTAGGACGGGTTCACTAAGGATCGCGTTAATAATAGTTTTAAACGCTTTTTATTCTTTATCTATCTAGGTAAACTCTAGATCTTTCCCAGTAAGATTAGTAAGAGGGGCGGCGATTCTACTATATCCCTTAAGGAATCATCAGTAGAAGTTAACGAATCCTAGAAATACTCTTACGTCTTTAACGTTTCCAGGTATCAGCTAATCCTTAATTACTAAGATTTTCGATTTTTCTATTCGGATTTCTCCTAGCGCGATTATAAAGCCTAGGAAATCTACTTCTTTTTAATAGAATTTAGCTTTCTCTAGTTCTATAAGTAGCTTTAACTCCTAAAGTTAGGTTAAGAC
The DNA here is from genome assembly GCA_002851755.1 of Verticillium zaregamsianum. NCBI lineage: Eukaryota > Fungi > Ascomycota > Sordariomycetes > Glomerellales > Plectosphaerellaceae > Verticillium > Verticillium zaregamsianum. Next base: position 3,585,309 of record NMXM01000001.1, on the reverse strand, counting down.
TTAGTAGGTATGTTTCCTATAGTCTTTAAGGGTTTTAGAGAAGATTAGGATGTTATCGAGGTAGATAACGACGAAAACGTTAAGGAATTCTTAGAGTATATTATTAATCATACTTTAGAAAGTAGCTAGTACGTTAGTAAGACTAAAAGGTATTATAAGGTACTTATAATATCCTTATCTTATATAGAACGCTATTTTCTATTCCTTACCTTCCTTTATCCGTATAAGGTTATAGGCTCCTTTAAGGTCTAGGGTAGTAAACTACTAGGCTCCTATAAGGCTGTCTCGTAGTTTAGATATAAGTAGAAGTAAATAGTAATTTTTAACTATAATATCGTTAAGTTATCGATAGTCGATATATAGTTATTCTTTTCCGTTTTTCTTAGGTATGAAGAGGATTAGGTATCTAGCCGGCGAAGTCGAAGGTTAGATATATCCTTTTCGTAGATTCTCCTTAAGGTACTCGTCAAGGGTATCTATCTATTTTAGGTTAAGCCTATATAGGGCGTTAAAACGTAGAAATTTTCCTTCCTTAATAGGAATTTCGTAATCGTAGTACGTATATTTAGGTAACACCGTTTCTAACTCTTCCCTAAAGAGTTCTTCGTAAGCCTAATATTCTCTAGGTACGTTCTTAAGTTATTCTTATTATTCTAGTATAAGCTCCTTCGGTAGACGTCTATATAGGTATACCGTCGTTCGCTTCGTAAAGGCTACGTAGGGATCGCTTAAGAGCCTACTCTTAGAGCTTTCCTTAGAGGCTAATCGTTCCTATTAGACGCGGCTAGCTATCTAATCTATCTTAGGGTTCTATTATCTAAGCTATAGGATTCCTAGGATAATTAGTTTATCTCTTATATCGGTGATATTAAAGGTAATATATCCTAGACGGTAGTAAATTAATACTTAGAGGGGCGTAGTCTCCTTATCTAGAATTCCTCCTCCGTAAGAGACGGCTTATCCTTCTACTATACTAAGTTAGTATAGTTCCTCCTTCTACTTCCATAGCAACTAGTACCGATTCACGTAGTCTAGGGAAATATAATTCCCTTAGGCGCCGCTATTAAGTAGCACGCGTACCCATCATCCTTCTACTTAGATTCTAAAGTAGAGGTGGCTTGAGTCGTAAGCCTTAGTGAAGTAGATTTCTTTTACTTTCGTCGGTCATTACTTTAGTATAACTAACCCTTACCTTTTCCCGATAAGGTTAACTTAGATACGGTTACCTAAATCTAGGTTAGCTAAGGTAGGGGAAGCGAGCGTCTCGTAGCTTAGTTCGTAAATTCCTCCTCCTATTTCTCATACATCCTATATACGTCTCGCTTTACTTCTCGTCGTAGTTCTATAAGGTAGCGGATTTTCTTAATTACGTAGATACTATATTCTTCTATTTCGTATTCATACTATATTATTTCTCCGTCGTAGTATACTTCTAGGTATTTAGGGTTAGGCACGAAGATGGCTAGCGGTAGGTCGGTTATCTACATGCCGACTTTCTAGTATAGTATATCCTAGGTTCGTAGGGGGTTCTAATAGAGGTTCTTCATTCTTCTAGGAAAGAAGTTAGCTACGACTTTTCGAGTAAAGTATATTCTATAGTTATCCTATACGTATTTAGCCTAGAATAAGGCTACGTATAGCTTATCGGTAGGGTCGATAGAAAGGTAGTCTCTAAACCTTTATCGCGTAGGTTTGAAAGGCTTCTTTACTATAGTATCTATATCGTAACTAGGGTATACGACTTTATCCTTACTAAGGTACGGTATATCGAAGCTTAGTTCTTCGTTTCTATCTTCAGATTCTTCTAAGGTATTACTATCTAACGAGGTCTTAACCTAGTTATAGGCCTCTCGGATCTAGCGTCTTTATTCTTCTTACCTTTAGCTAATAGTCCCTAGGCTAGGCGGCCTATAGGGTCCCTAGCTATTAGGTGCCTATACGGTAAGTTCGAGGGGTAGTAGCTCTATAGGGTATCTAAAAGGTACGTGCTTATCTTATTCCTCTTCGGCGAGTGGTAGAGCTCTTAGGAGGTGGCTTTATCCCAGCAGGGACTCGGAACCATCCCTTGAGTAGACTATATGTTCGCTCTAGTCTCTAATTTATACGTCTATTAGTTCTCCTTAGTCCTTCTTAAAGTATCTAGATCGTCCTAATTCCTCCTAAGGTAGCGTAGCCGGTAGGTGCTGTAGACGCCTTAGTCGTCAGGTTACGCGGCGTAGCGTTTCTTCTTCCGACGTAGGTACGTCTTTAGCTATGCTAGTCTATGCTTCTTTACGTCAGACACGTAGCATAGCGAGGGTTTTAACGGTTTTTAGTTACTTAGGGAACCATCCTGAGGCTTCCTTCGCCTTAAGGTAGGTAGGGTATCTATCGCTATAGTAGGTCACCTAGTTAAGTTACTTATAAGGTACTAGTGTAACGTAGACCGTATTATTCAGCTATCGTCCTTCTACTAGTTTCTAAGTCTTCTTTTAGTAGTATTCACGCGCTATATAGCCTACCTTACCATAGTTATAATACTTCCTATTAGTATTAGCTTACTTAGGTTTCTTATAACGCGTATTATCGAGTTCTATAGGCCCTATATAGCGGGTATTCCCCTAGGACGTAGGCTTATCCTAACGGGGTCGGCCCTAATTAGCCTTATACCTATAGCTACGTTATACCTAAGGCGAGGTACTCTTATTTCCTCTTTCTAGTCGTCGTTCATACTAGCGGTCGTCGATCTTAACGGCTATAGAGATATATTCCGTAAGGGTTTCAGGTCAGTCCTCGCGGATTAAGTCGTCTTTTACGGAGTCTCAGAGTCCTTCGTAGAATCAGGCTATAAGAGCGGTCTCACTCCACCCTTACATTCTAGAGGCTAGGAGTCAGAATTCCGTAGCATACTTACTAGCGGAGCTAGTCTATCGTAGTTTAAGGATTTTACGCTTATTACTATACTCCTCGTCGATATCCCTAAAGGCTACTCTAAAGGCTTTCTCGAATCCTACTATACTTAAGTAAACCTCCCTAGTAGCGGGGGAGAGTTTAGAAAAGTTCGTGCTAACGTATTCTCTAGCGTAAGGTTCAAACTAGACGAAGGCGTTACTACGAAGGTATAACGAAGCGTTTACGACTCTTTCTCCTATAAGTTTAAATATAGCGTCGTTAGCTTTCTAATACTAGCGTACCTAGGTTATGAAAGCTTAGAGGGACCTAGGTTTGCCGTTAAACGGCTATAGGGGTAGGGCCTTTATCCCTAAAGGTCCCCCCTATAGCTAGAGTAGTCTAGCCTTAAGCTACTCATTTTCCTCCTTTAGTTCTTAGAGTATAGCGGCGAAGTTTTAGGCTCTATTACCTCCTCTAGTAGTAGAGTTAGGCGACATCGTTCCTATAGTGAGTATTACTTAGGGTTATAAGGTAAACTTACTAAATAAGAGTGATTAAAATATTACGACCTAGCTATTCCTTAAGGAAGAATAGTTAGTAAGACGTAGGTATTTACTAATAGAAGCTTAGGTTGTAACTCTAAGACGGGTTAGTATCGTAAGGCGTTACGCTCTCATTATAATAAATATAAGGTAAGACTTAGATTAATCACTAGCGTGATAAGAGTAGGTAGCTATAAGTATAGGAATATCCCTCCTTATATACCTATCTATCCTATCCTTATTAGTTAGGTGTAAGGCTATATTGGATGGCTTACTATTATACTGTCGTGATCCTGTTAGATGGATCGCTATTATGTTAGACGTAAGCCTATCGAGTGGATTACTGTTACGTTCCTAGTGATCCCTGGCTTACTGGCCTTTGCTGGTGATCTATCACGTGATCTGTCCTTGGCATCCCTTATCTTATTAGTGACGCGCCGGTCATCTGTCGCGGGGTTGCCTGCGGCCTGCTGTTCGACCCTTGGTTGTTACAATTACGTAGCCTCTTAACCTCTCTATATTTAGCCCCTTTAAGACGGTATATAAGAAGTATCTTAAGAGCGTAGTTTACCTCCTTAATACGTTACCTATTAGTAAACGGAACTTCCTCCTCTACTATTAGAAGGCTAGGCGTAACGCTATTACATATAGTAATATTATAGGTAGGTAGCGTAGAACTAGCCTATAGCTAGTAAGTTTACTTTAGCCTCTCTTAAGCTCTTAGATGATAGACGAGGGCTATCCTATATACCTAGAAACCCCTTAGAAGTAGTAGAAATACGTAGACTTTACCTTATAAACGCCGTAAGGGGCAAAGGATCTACGGTTAGGCTATTCTACGCTATCTCAGATCTATATAACACCAAGGGCCTTAGCACGAGCTACGCGGCACCTATTCATAAAGGTAGGGAAGTCTCTAGATATTAAGGATATACAAATAGCAAAAGTAGGCCTCCGAATAGCTTAATTAAGCGCTTAACTAGAGGCATATAAGCCCTATAGGAAGACGAGGGTAGCCTAGGAGCCTAACTCAAGGTTCACTAATATCTAGGCTATTAAGGCCACTTAATTAAAGGCGTAGGCCCTCTTTACACCGTTAGTAACGCCTGTTAAGCATTAGGAAGCTGAGTTTGAGTCTTGGTGCTCGGAATTTCTATTGGAATAAGCCCTGTTGGGTGAGTAATTGATGTTATCTGCTGTTCTGCGCTGCTGTTCGTTCGTCGATTTTGGTGCGCGGTGTTTGGGGGGCGCGGAGTTGGGGGTGTGGGACTTAACGCGTGCCAGAGTATAGCGTATTCTACTGAATTCCACCTTTCACCTCCAGCCTCACAGGCTCGCAATGATGGCCTCTCGTGCCTCTCCCGAACTTCTCAAGTCCCAGAGACATATGACCAGCTTGGTCTCGAAAACCCAGGGCTGTCTGTGTCTTCAAGGCAAACGCGCCATTTGTGCCGTCGGCTTTCAAGAGCCTGACATCGAAGAACTCGAGAAACACGCCCTCGACCAAAGCTTGAGATTCCGAATCAGCAAGGTGTTTAGAAGCAAAGACGACAGCTCATCGCTTGTCATCAAGTCCCGCAGATTCGGCCTTGGAGGGCGGGCAGATGATTTTGCGAGGATCATTTTTGTCCTCGAGATGTTCAATATCCTCGCCCAGCGGGCTTGGAAATGCACTGCGTCGGTCAACATGATCCCATCCTTACAGTCTGGTAAGTGTGGCCGCTGTTCATATTCTTCATGCAGTAATTAATTTGCATACAGATCGCATTGTATTCGAGAAGGACGGTCAGCATGTGGAAAAACGCACATGGATCGGCATTTCCCTCAACAATAACCGTGTGCTCAAGCTTTTCGGCGAACGTTGTGGATTTGAGAGCGAAGGCAACATTGCGCAAGACGTCATGAGCAAGTTCTCGCCCTGTTGGAAGCAATGCAATATATCGAAGCGTGGTTGTCAATTTGAGTTCCTCAAGGGGACATTTCAAGACTCAGGCCCGATGGGGGTCAAGTCTACCCAGTGTCTGCTGGCGTTGACCAGCTCCATCGAGGAAGCCGGCTACACGATCTGCGCGTCACCACAAATCGCGCAGAGTAGCCGTTCAAACACAGTTCTCATCGCCTTTCGCGATGAGACCTGCAACATATTACTTGGGAATACATATCAACCAAGGGCCAGATGGTATTCATATCCATCAAAGAACGTATGCAGAACGCATCCTCCAACGTTTTGGACTTGGTAACTGTCACGGGAAGAAAGTTCCTATGCAACCAGGAACGCAGCTCATCAAGTCAAACGAAGAACCAAACGAACATCTAACGAAGGAATTCCAGAGAAAGGCAGGAAGCCTAAGCTACCTGGCAGGACAAACAAGACCCGACATCGGCTTCTAACAGTTGGGAGAATCGTTCCTACTTCGCCCACAATCACTGCTTCTGAACAAAGCGAGAGTGATATTGGATCCCGGGCCGGTTCCGGTTGGTAGAGACCCGAGGGTGGCGAGCCTAAGCGTCTCCCTCTCAACGTATATGTCAAACGATTGGGTCTTGTAACGAGTCAAGGGATTGGCAACTGGTGGTATCCTGGCAAGTGTACAGTATTGTGTAGAATAATTGATGGTCTCTTCTGGAGGCTGGTGTTTATGAAAGTGATGGTGCCATCTTCTGCACGTGATCTATTTCTTTGGCAACCAGAGTGCTGCCTCTGTCAAAAGCCCTGTCTGCCGGCGCCAAATTAGGACAGCCACAAATCAATAATAAACGTAAGGCATCTCAATTGGGTCTGGCTGAACCTCGCCCGTTGCTCCCCAAGGGCAAGCAACGACAAAGGAAGGAATCCTGAGCGACGCAGAGAAAACGGCAGCGATGCTGCTCGCCCCGGTGGGGCTATTAAGTTGATGTGTTGGTGATGGCGATGAGCCTAGACTACCACCAACGAGTTTGCCATGTTTTCAGCTACGCCCTCCCGTGCAGTCGGGAGGAACACGACGACTTCTATGTGGCCAAACAGACCCATGCCGCATCCTACTCCGCGGCTGGTAGACTATACGCGACAGTAGACATTTACTCAGTGTGGGACAACAGGAGAAGGTGAATTGAAAAGTCGACTAAAGAGACATTCTGCATGCGGGCTGGCTGCCGCAGTTTCATGTGTTCACGTTCTTCCTTCTCGTTCCGGGCAATCTTATCGAGTGCGGCATCTATGTCAGGATAAGTTCAAACCTGCACCGAATACGACACTGACAGGACATACAATGACATCTCATACACAATATATTAGACGAATAGCCAAACATCCAGAGAAATTCGGAACCAAAGCGCGACATGGCACAGGAAGACATCGACAGGAGTAGACCAATTACGAGGAGTAGATAGCTTCTTGCATGTCTAATGACCCTGGGCCGCATTATTGGTAAATGATGTAGGAGAAGTATCCAGATGCTAGAATGCCAACTATGAAAGGGGCTCGATGGTACCCAACCCAAGAACGCACGATATATAAACAAGAAACGCCTCTCAAACGCCAGGGTATCCGGGGAAGGTCATACAATCATGGTGACTTCAGCAGCCATTAGCGGCATAAAGCCCCGAGGGCTACCGCTGTGATGTCCCGATGCCATCTGCTCTCAGCTCGCCAGCTCGGCTGAGATCTCCTCCCTTACTTTCTTGCACCACGCCCAGACGGCTGCTTCCAAGTCGATCCAAACTGCGGGACTGCTGTTATAGACGGTACCCAGGGCATCAATCTTGAGAGGGACCTCCCACCGCAGCTCTGCGGCCTTGACCCAGTAGCGGAGGTTGTCAGCGCATCGATATGGCTTCTCAGTATCCTCGTGAAAGGTGGTCACGCCGCCGAACCGGCGCTTCGACTTTTTGACCGCAGCGTTGTGCAGCTTCACGAGCCGCAGGCCGTTCTGCATGCTCTTGAGGAAGGGTGTCGGAAGATCCCCCGGGGTGACGGCCCCCACAGGAGTGTATTCCGGCAGTGGCTCCAGGTCCAAGCCGACTTCGAGCGAGGCCATGAACGCCAACTCCCTCTCAACCTCCTTTCCGGACCAGTCGCCGTGGAGCCAGGTCCAACTAGCTTGCTCGGCGCGTTCTGCCTCCTCCATGTCATCCTCCTGCTGAAGCATGCTGAACAAGCCCTGAATCCAGCCATCTAGAATGGTAAGCTCCTCGTCGCGCATGCCGCCCGCCCAGCGGCGCGTGGCCATCTGCTTGAGGGTCTCCATGACGGAGAAGATGTCGGTACGAATCTGCCGTTCGGGCTTGATCGCGTCGAGGCGTTCGGGCTGCTCGTGAGCGGTGTAGTACATCTTGGCGGCCCGAATAGCGAGCGTCATGACGTCGAGAATGTGCATCCCCTGGATCTCGAACCAGCCATGGGTTTTGGAAGACTTCTGCCGCGTGTGATTCCCTGCCGGGCCCCTAACCTCGATGGTTGGCGTTTCGGCGTAGGGATGCTCCTCTTCCTCGGATGGGTCCTTGCGCGCCCTTGCTTCCTTCAACGAGACAGCTGCTTTCTCAAGGGAGCTGGTGAGCGCCGACTTGAGCTCTCTTATGGTCGGCGGCCTCGGCACGGGCTTCTCGCGACTGATATATGTGCTTGCCGTGGGCGGAAGCATGTTGGGATCGGCTTCCTCAAACTCGTCGGAGTAGTACTCGTCGTCGATCGGAGAGTCAACCATCGGTCCGACATTGAAACCAGAGGTTGCAAGGTCAGGACTGCTTCCCATGGAGGCGTAGGAGGAATCGGTGTCAGACCCAAAGATCGTGGGGGATAGGTTGGCTGTATCGAGTGCCGACAGGTCCAGGGTCTCCCTGAGTTTCTTGTTCTTCCTCTGGAGTTGAGCGCCCTTGCCATCGAGCAGTCCAGTGCGGGCGAAGTAGTGTTGGACGTGGGCGATGCTGCCCAGACTCATGACACTCTCTCTCGACTGGGCGCTGGCGGCGAAGGCCGTGCCTTGAGGGCGCATGTATCCACGGCGGCGACTGGCCCGACTGTCGATACTGTAGCTCGAACGACGGGACGAGAAGCTAACATCGGAGCGGCGGCCGTAGCTGGCGGAGGATTGTCTCGAGAACGCGTCGCTCACGGTGCTCCCGAGGGAGTCTCGGGGGGTGAAGTCGGTGCCGGACCCGTGGGACACATCGGAGGCCGTCGACATGCAGCGAGAGAGCTCAGGGCAGGCCCCGATAGCCGGCGTTGGCGCTATCTCCGGGGAGGGAGATTCGCACCGCATCGTGGGGGCTTGTTGATCGGTGGCCATGGCCATGGTGGTTGAGCTCGAGGGTCGATCAAGCTTGGGGACGGAGAGGCTCGTGGCAAAAGGCGGGAAGTTCGGCCTTTAAGGCGAATGACGCAGAGGAGCTCAAGGGAAGCTTCTCAGCACGGCTCTGGAGAAGTGGGAATGTTGATGTTTCAGGTTGTAGGCGGGGCGACGAGCTGTTGGAATTAGTATTCGTTAAGGGATCCAGCAAAGGCGCTCTGCTTTGTAAATGATATCAGAGTATGTACAAGGTCTAACAAAGGAGGTCGTAATGAGGTCGTCGAGACTGCGCAGCAGCGGGGAAACACGCGCAATGGTGAAGCTTCTGGTGAAGATCGGCTGACTGGCGATGGAGATGGGGGAGGGAGTGTGTGTTTTCGTGGAGATGGAGGGATGTCCGCGGACCGAAGCCGTTGAAATGAGTGGACGGTGCCTTATGCAGGCAAGCGCGGCGGAAGAACAGCAGCAGGAGCAAAAACAAGCAAAGGCGGAGAGCGGAGAGCCGATGGCTTCAATCTGTCATGGATGGTGTGAGGAGAAACCAGGTGAGGCAGGCAAAGCAAGGCCAGGCAAGGTCTCAAAGCCCGTGTTGCGGGATCAGGGGTTGGCCTTCAGAGCTCACGCTGTCCAATGTCTTGCCCGTCTCCAAGGCCAGCTCCAATGGGAAGCATCCAGCAGAGGCGGCCCCACAAACCAATTAAACGGCGGGTTGCTGGGGAAGGAGAGGCGCGTGTTGGAGCTCCCTTCTCACTGTGTACGCGGTGGGGGCTTTGATGGAACGCGTTGAAACGATCAATAATGAAGGGCCGGCTACTGGGGAGGGGCACCTGACGGGTCATCCAGTATAAACGGCTGCAGTGTGGTGCGGTGCGGGGATGATGGACGGATTTGGCAGGCAGCGCCTGTCTGTCGCTGCTTCCCCTCCGACCGAGGGCCTTCGAAGTGGCCGAGAGCTCCTTGGAAGGCAGGCAGGCACGATGGGTCGCCCGCAGGAACCTGCCCCAGCCGGTTGATCCGCCATCGTCGAGGCCGGAGGGCGACGAATCCCTATGCTGTCGAGAGGAAGCAGTCATCGAGAAGACTCTTTCCAAGCTGATTGATTGCCGGCGTTGGTAGACCCTCAGCAGTGCTCTCTGGGAAGTAAACTTGCGATGTAAACCGTCAAAGTGATTCGGATCTGGAGCACTACTGAGCACGGGGGCGCGACCTGCCCGAAAACCATGTGGATAGCGCATTCTCCCCGCGTTGCTGAGCACCAAAACCCGCCAAAACCCGGCAGCCATGGACGGGTACGGCGGGAAGACAGCAAGACAGAAAGTCGATCTTTTCCGATGCCGCCCCTTTCCGTAAAGCAGCTAGCCATTCATCATGCCACATACCGCAATATCACGATGCATGCTATCAAGCATCGATCCGGGTTCGCTGGCTTGTGGATACAGCAATCGGGCGTGAACGGCCTCCCGAGGTTGGCCGGTCGCCTTGGGGCCATAGTCCAGCCCTGCTTCCCGGACCGTTGGGGCCAACTCGCTGGGGCGACCCTGAAAACCCCCGAAGGCGACCCCGTGCGTTGGACTGGGCTGTTGGCCTCTTTTCTCAATGGGCAGCCCGCAGGAAGACAAGCTATACAGTTGCTTTTTCCTGTCCTGGCGAGGGACGGACCCTGAGATCTTGACTGAGAACTGACACCTGAGATCCCTCAAGCCGGGAAAGGTACTTGAGGCAAACATTGGATGGCGTAGAAAAAGCCACCGAGGGCCACACGGCCGGCTCCGTCGTGGTGTTCTTTCTGTACCTCCCGCACACGAAAGGTGGCTAGCCCAGGCCAGGCCGGGCCTTGTGCAACTGCACTGACAGATGCAAGTCGAGGCGGTCCCTTGCATTGGTGACATCTCCTTCTCCACTTGTTTGTCTTGCTCGGGCGAGCCTGTGGCGGTTGACGCGATGAGAGGCGTCCCATGAGCTGCAGTCGGGTTGTTGTCAGTGGCAACAGGGCACCATGACGCAGATGATGCTTCGTTTCTTCGTTTGCTCGCGACGCAGGACACGGGGCACGGGGCAGCGCAACACCGCGCAGTGCTGTCCGAGAACCTCGAATTCAGAGACACACCGTGAGACTCGAACCACTGGTCTTGTTTTATGCAACTCGGCCGGCCACGGCCACGGCTGTCAGTGCGATCCGTTCCCCGTACCGGTGGACAGGGTCACCCCGGTCGCCGCAATCTTCCAGACACGTTCTTCGCCCCCCTGGGAGAGTCGGAAGTGTCAGGGTTCCCAGGTCTGAGCCGCAGGGTGGCCCTGGGCAACTGCCGCGGCGGGTGTCATTGTTACCACTCTGTAACTTTAGCATCCCACCCAGGGCGACATCGTCTGATCGAGCTGGCGCGCCTTATGTGCCTTCGTGGGAGATCTGGGGGACGTGAAGATCGCAATGGTCTGGAGGGGGGAACACGGTGTGATTGATGGCTCTGTGACGAGTTTGTCGACGCGGCAGGTCGTCTAGGGAGATGAGAGGCTCCCGTCACAATGAAGCTGCTTGGACGTCCATGGGATCCAATAGACTCCCCTTTCTGGACGGATGGCGGCGAAGAGATGGGGGCAATTTGCTTAACGAGGCGTTTCATCGGGCTACAGATTGGACCCCTCCAACGCCGGCTCCCAAGCCTGAACCCTTGACGTGGGTTATACCGTGAGCCGAAGCCCCGCTGCTTTTAAGATCAACATGACCGTGAGTTTGGCTTCGTGGCTTAGTAGCGTGCATATAACCCAGCCACTTATGCATAAAAGTTACCGTGAAGCCCGTGTCGGAGGTGGCTGGTGGCCGGCGTAACGGTCATTTCAGCAAAGCCAAGTCGCCCGAAAACGTGAACGACAGCCGTTCCCCGTCAATTCGAGGCGAGTTTCAGTATTCATGTGTTTTGCACAACACGCCTATCCCACCGGCTGCGGCAAGACTCCTATTTTGTATACGCTGATATCCATCCAACAAGTGATACGGATAACGAGAGACGCAAAGAATACTTCGGGTTAGCCTACACGTCCAGTCTGGTGATAGAATCAGTACCGCCGATCTCTCTCAATACTGATCCCGCCGCCACAAAACCCATGTGTGGCGTATATTATGAATTATGGGTGTAATAATGAGGCTGCATAAAAAGGAGTCTCGCCGCAGTTGATGGATACCTCCGTCTCGTCAATTCACAACGCCGTGGCTGAGCATTGGCCGAGCCGAAACCTCAGCAAGAGCAGCAAGAGCGCTAGCTTGTTTAGTACAGTGCCAGGGGTGCTGGGAGATCCAAGAACCCAAGCCGGAGCCTGCCTACTGTGACGAACGGAATTAATGGTAAAGACTGGACTGGTCCAACTGGCTCACGAGACGAGACGAGACCTCCATTCATCTCTTGGGCCCCCCCTCGTGTCGATTGTCGAGAAGGAATCAAATTCAGGAGAGTGCCGGTTCCTCTCTCCTGCTTGTACAGCCTACCATATACACCACTTGACACACCACGCGACTTCGCGAGGAGCGTGTCGCACTAATGATTCCTTGACTCGAGCCAGGCGTTGTCTTCACGGTGGCCTCTCTCAACCATTCGCTGGCAAATCACCTCCGTCGCCGCCATCGAGGCAAGCGTTCATCTGTGTCTCGCTTTCCTTCTGGATGAGGGGCGCTGTTCACCACTTCCTTACCTTCATTTCCCCCTCTCCTTAGAACCTACTTGATCACGGCTCAGCCGTCTTCGCTCTGCTTCCGCTTTTTCCTTTCCTCTCCGGCCTATCCTCGACCCGCGCATCGACGCAGCCCAGCCTGCATCTCAGCAGCAACCGTCGCGGCGACCCGTCGAGCCAATCCGCCAGACCCCGCGACACCAAAGACGTGTCGACCTGCCATCCGCAAACACCACGTAGAGAAAGGCACGAACTGGATCTCCCCCCACTGCCCACAGACATCTCTGTCCCACCCTTTCGGTCGATTCGATTAGACACGGCAATCGTCAGCAAACCAGCCGTCGTCACTCTGCATTCTTTCTCCAGGACGCAGGCAGACTACTGCAGGAGCAGGGCGCTCGACCGTCTGCACCAATAGCGATTGCATTCCCGACCTGCAACATCACCAGATTCCCTGTCACCGTCTGGGCAGACCACCACCTGTCTGACTCTTGCGCAGGAGCTTCCTTCAGGCTCCGTCCGGACCGGTTCCGGCCTCGCGACCCCACCGCGTGCTGGGGGCCGAATCCGAAGGAGACGTGTGTCCGTGGAGGAATCAGAAAGCAGTGTCAAGCATTGATTGATTGACCGACCCGGCCGAACAGCATTCCGCAGAGAGCGAGCGAGCAGTTCGTCAGGCACGCGTCGGTGTCGGCGTTGGTGTCGGCGTCGGCGTCGATGGATGTGGTGGCTCTCCCGGCCCCAGAGGGCACTCCAGGCCATGGTGGTGCCCCGGGTCGCCTGACCCTGGGCCCCTGCAGCGGCACCCTCCAAGGCAGCAGTCCACTGACCGCCCCGACGGACTCCCCTGCGTCCGCCCCTGCCCCTGCCACTGCCACTGCCACTACTGCCGCCAAACTCCCCCGAAATGCCCCAGTTCCAGCGCCTGATGAGCTGGCCGCTGGCCTGACTTTCACTGACGTCTCCAACGAACTTTTTCAGCTGCAGCCCCAGTTCCAGAACAACAACAACAACAATCAGAGCCCAACCCTCCTCACCAACAACGACACCACCACTTCTAATCCGAGCAGTAGCATCAGCCCATCGCTCAGCAAATCAGTCCTGGCTTCCAATCCCGCAACGCCTAGCACCAGCACCACGAGCACCTCCCCCTCGACCCAAACGGCTGCCACCTCGCAATCAGGCACGCCGACATCCACTATCCAGCCGCGCAGACCGTCCCCCGGATTAGCTGCCCGACTAAAGGCGCTCGGATTCGGCACGTCGAACAAGAAATCCCCCGACCCTTCCCCAACCGCGCCCCAACAAGACCGCATCGGTCGCCTCCCCGAAGACCAAATCCGCCAGCTCGAGAAGATCCATCAGGCGAGCTCCGCCAACTCAATTATCGAACGGCGCGGTCGCCCCTGGAAGGGTGCCACCGCTCCCTTTCTCAAGTCCAAACCCGTCGCCGACGACCCGGCTGCGGCGCCCCCGGTAACAGAGCTGAACGACGACCCTATCTCGGTCCTTGCGCCAGCGCCAGCGCCACTCACAGTCGCGGTGCCCGACACCGAACCGGCGAATGCTTTCTTGCCAGAGATCGCCGCCTCTGAACCCCTGAACATGGATACTCAAAAGTACCGGTTGCCCGACCACACGAACGGAAATGGCACCAAAGCGCAGCTCGAGACGCGGCAGGAGCACATTGAGCGGACAGCCAGACCGCCCTCGCCCGACGAAGATGCCACGATCCCTCCCCCTCCTCCACCCAAGGACACCCCGCCCATGTCCTCCGCCGAATTCACTCCCGATCTCGCTTCCTACTTCACGGCCAACCACCAACGCCCCGGCTCGATTTACACTCTCTCGCGCGCCTCCTTCGCAAACCAGCTTGCTCAGTTGACATCACTTCAGTTGCCAGACGCCAGCTCTCTCGCCAGCAAGGTCTCCGCCATTCCCACAGCAGACCTAGCCTCCACAGCCCTGATCAACGCTGCCGAACAAATACGAAGCTGGATACAAAAAGCATCTGAAGTCATTGCTGGCTTGGACAGCGAAGATGATGTAGAATGGGCGGCAGCTGGAGGCCGCGAAGGCCTGGCCGAGGTGGAAAGTGCAGCAGCGCGGTTCGAGGACCTGATCAACGTCTATGTTGGCGCTATCGAGAGACTCCAAAGTCGAGACGACATTGCTAGCGTATCGCCCGCGGACCTCAAGCGCGCTGTTGCTCAGATGGAAGCCATCATCAACGAGTGGGCCATCATCGGATCGACCTTGAACAGTGTTAAGCAGCAGGTCGAGATCGCCATGGAGTGGGAGGAGCTCTGGAACAATGTCCTGGGTGACATTCAGGGCGAGATGGATGAGCTGTGTCGCCTGGTCTTTGAGATGGAGGAAAGGCGCCACAAGTCTCTAATGGCCGCTGCCACCAACGACACTGTCGATATCGGAGACCTGGAGACCATCGTCGAAGAGACACCTCCGCCGCAAGCCAAGTTGCAGGTACAGAACCGATTCAGCCTCAACGCCTTTCCAATGAGCCCCAGCTCCCCCGGAACCCCTACATTATCCCAAGACGACTCGAGTCTCCTCGCCCTTTTCGCCCGTATGCAGCCCCTGAAAGCATCACTCGAGTTCCTTCCCATGCGACTCTCCGTCTTCGAGGCACGGGCCGAGAAATCGTTCCCAACAGCTTGTGAGGAGTTGGACATGAGAAGAACCGGTCTCGATGGAACTTACAAAAAGCTGGAGAAGGACGCCGAGTCCTTGCGGAAGGAGTTGGGCGAAGATCGATGGGTTTTGGTGTTCCGAGGCGCAGGACGACAGGCACAGAAGATGATCGAGTCTGTCGAGCGTTCGCTATTGAAACTGAAGGAATCGGTCGACGCGGGCCATCATCTCACCAGCGCACCCACACTGAGTAAGAAGATTGAGAGCTACGATGCCAAGCGCACCCATTACGGCCCAGCTATCGAGAGAGTGCTCTCCATCATTGACAAGGGCGTTAAGGATCGTCTAACGGTGAATGGCGAGATCCTGAGGTTGCTCGCGGAGATGGAGGCGAAATGGGGGTCCCTGAAGGGGCAGATGAAGGACATGGATGCAGCTTTGGATGAGATTCATGTTGACCAGCGGGGACCACAACTGCGAGACTCAGTCTCGAGCATGCTATCGAACGACCGCTCGACGATTGACAGTGGGCGCGAAACACCCGGCAGCTCACCGCCGTCCTCCGTCATCATGTCGAGCTTGGGCTTGGATCCTATCACGCCGACGGGGAAGCCTCGAACCGCCCGGTCTACCAGCAGCAGCGGCAAGGCATCGCATCCACCCAACCGCAGACACTCGTCAATGCCAACGCCAGCCTCACAGGTTTCCCGCAATCCATTGACATCTCGTATGTCTACCCTGGGGGCGACCAACCTGCCGACCCCTGGCGGCAAAATCCCTCGGCCAGGCTCTGCCTTGCCCAATCGTCCGAAATGGAACCTCTCAACCAGTAACGCAGATGTTGGCACTGGTCACAACTTCAAGCCGCTATCTCTCACAACACCAAGCCCGTATGCGAAGAGAACACCAACGACGATGAGAACAACCTCATCGTTGACCCCGTCATCTGGCCAACGCCTGACCGCCTCCGGTCGCAGCCCCCTGAATCGATCATCATCTGCCTCACCGATGCCGGAGGAAACGCCTACCAAGCCAAGCGCGTCCCGAATGTCATTCCGCGACAGAATTGGCTCTCCAGGTCCCTATTCCCAGCAGGTCTTGTCCAAACCTCGTTTCGCATCGTCAGTGTCGTCCGGTTCCGTCTCAGCTATGGGCAACCGTCGAGCGTCACTCCAGCCGCCCAGACTCGGGGAGAGCGATGCGAACACGCCTGCGCGCCCCGCAAGTTCCTTGGCCGCAGGAAGGCGAACTAGCATGTTGCCGCAGCCTAGAGCAAAAGGCATGACTGGTCGAGATTCTCCTCAGCCTTCTGCCGGAACCCGAAGCGCCTTGGGCATGCGCAACAACTCGAGCTTGGAGTCATCCACAGCCCCTGCCAGTAACAAGCCACGATGGCGGCACTAGGAAGCTGTCCTGACGGGGCGGACGAGACTCGGCAGCTGGAGCGGTGCGCCCCAGTCTGCGGAGGTGTATGTCGAGGTGGTGAAGAGCAAACCCCGCTGGCGGCCGTGAGCCACTTACCATCCTCGCATTTGTCTGGTGGGATCGGAGGGATTCCCTTCATGTGTCTCATTTTCTCCAGGGACACGTCTCTTTGGAGTGCAGAATTTTCTTTTGGGGCGAGGTCGTTGGACAATTTGCTTTCACCTCGATCCGATCAGCGGATATCAATTTCCTCAGTTCCCCTCTAGCGGTCGGTTATGGCATGGCGTTTACGGTTGAGTGGCCGACGGCGTTGAATCGTCGCCAGAGTGAGAGCGGCCGGGGGGAGAGGCTCAACGGGCCGCCTCGCGTTGTGTGCCGTCGACGCACCGAGCATGCGCGGTATGCTTAATGTTGCTTCCTTCAGATGTGATGATGGAAGCATGCGAGAGAGGAAAGGAACGTGATAGACAACTAGCAAGCCGTTATACCCCATGTACGTTATTAGCAGATGAACTTGAGACTGAATGGCAGCGAGCTTGACAGCAGAAGAGACAGGTCAGCTGTTTGTGAAGCGATGCTTATTTCTTTCTTGACCGGATCTATGTCCACAATGATGTCTACCTATCTGTCAGGCCATGAATCGTGGCTGCCCTTTGGGTGTTAACGTCCATCCTCCTCAGCTACATGGCACCAAGCTTCTATCACACCACCCCTCCCGCCCTGTCCCCCTTGCCAAGGACTAGTAGTAGCTGCTTCCGCTCTGGTAGTCCTGCCTGGACCCGGGGTACGTGCCGGGCGGGTCGGCATGTCCCTTGGCCTCGTCGTCGGAGCTCAGCGCCTCGCCGAAGTCGTCGCTGCGATCAGGCGGGGCGCGCGTGGCCTCGAGGACGCTGCGGTCGAGCTCGGGCAGCTGGAAGGGCTTGATGGTGTGCATCTCGCGGCCGGAGGGCATCTGGGCGAGGAGGGAGCCGGTGGGGGGGATCACCTGCGTGTTGACCTGGTTTACTGTCAGTCGTTTTCGTCTCCCTGAGATGTGCTCCGCCTGAGAGAGCGAAGAGGGTGAATGCCCGGGGGGTGGGGGGGAGAGACCTACGAGGTCGTTGATCTTGGTCCACTTGGCCTCGAGGTGCTCGATGACGCGCGTCTCCTCCATCTTGCCGCCGTCGGCACCCCAAGCGGTCTCGCGCTCGACCTTCTTGTCCTCGCGCTTCTCGGCCCAGTCCTTGCGCAGGCGGGAGAGCCCGGCGCCGAAGGAGGACTTTTTGGCGGCGGCGGCGTCGCCGCGGGATTCGACGCCGAGCTCCTGGAGGGCGGCGCGGAGCCAGGCGAGAGCAGTCCCAGTCTCACCGGCGAGTTCGGCGTCAATGGCGAAGAAGCGGCAGGCGCGGGCGCGGGAGGTGCGGCGGGTGTCGTCGAGGTAGCGGAGGAGGGCTGGGTTCAGGGGGGGCGCGCCGGGGAGGCGGGTGGCGCAGAGGGAGGCGGCGTGGGAGGCGTGCTCGGCGGCGGCGAGGGAGAGGCGGGCGAACAGGTGGGCGCGGACCTTGGGGAGGGAGGGCGTGCGGTACATCCACTCCTTGTCGGCCTCGTTGCGGGTTTGCGAGACGACGGCCGGGTAGGGGTCGTCTTTGAGGACGGCGAGGAGCGTGGCTTCCGCGTGGGCCTGGGAGGCGAGGCCGCGGAGGACGGGGGGCGAGACGTCGGCGCAGGGGGCGGGATTGGGTGAGCCCTCGGCACGAGTCGCCAGGTGGTCGTAGAGTGAGGCGGCGTCGAGGAGGTGCTTTGTCGCCGTCTGGATGGCGACGGTGCGCTCCTGCGGCGAGGGCGCTGCGACTGAGGTTACGTAGAGGGGATGCAGAGCGATCCGGCCGGCCAGGGTGTAGGCGTGGGCGAGGGTGGAGAGGACAAAGGCGATCTCATGGTCGAGGGATTGGACCTTGACGCGAGGGGCTTCACGTCCGGGCACGGGGCTGTCGGAGAGGGTTGGGCGCCATTCGATGGTGATGGGAGCCTTTTGCGTGACGGTGATCTCGTCGGCGAGAGGGCCTCTCCTTGTCAGGCCTGCGTCGATGGCGAAGAGATAGGGTAGGTAGCTGTTCAGAGCGGCGACGAGCGAGGAGATGTGGGGGGACTGTGCCGACGGTGGCAGTCGCTTGTGCTTCTTGAGGGCATCGCGGACGACCCCGCGGTAGGTGCTCGCAGTGAGGGGCAGCGAGGGATGTGACTCGCAGCTAAAGCTGGAGGAGAAGGAGAAGGACGAGGTGGTGGGCAGAACGAAAGGGAACGGCATCCTGTGCTGTGAGATGTGCTTCACCAGGAAGCTGATGGCACATGAAGGAGATTGTTGATGGTGGTCGTGAGATGTTCGATGCCGAAATCCAGCCAGGCCCATCAACTTCCAACTCGACTCTCCCGTCTGGTCTCTTACGATTTGGTGCCAAGAGGAATGATGTCGGACCGTGTTTGCGCCTTGGGATCGACGGTCGTGCACTGTAGACCCAGACTCTTGGGTTCCGTCCATCATCCGTTTAGGACACCGCTGGGGGGATCCGTCTCGACGGTTTACGTGGAATCGAAGCTTGTCGGAAGCTGGGCTGTGGTTGATTGACAGCCATCTTTTCTCGGCTGACTCTCGAAGGGTTGAATTTGGGATCTAACGATGTAGCACGGCGTGTCTGCTATGTTTTGAGTGATGGAGGATGTTTACAACGCAGGGTTCCTTCCCCAGCTTAGTACTACGCAGGTCGCGGCGAGGGCAGAGAGAACGGTGAGGACAAGTGACAAACCGGATAAGCGATAAGGGACGGGCCACACTAGGTGTCCACACGAGCTCTGAGCTTTTTAGCAGGGTGCTTCAGGGGCTTCAGGGGGGCCGGTGCTAAACCGGCCGCTACAGCGCGCCAATTCGGCACCTCCAATCTGTCGTGGACTTTATTTCGGCCCGCTGCTTCCCTCCCCCACGAAACAGCAGCAGGCAAGCGACCACTTCGATCAACCCGGCCGTCCACCAGGCAAGCAACCCTTTCGCCCTCCCGCCCCCCTTCACCCCATGCCAGCCTGATCAGTCTTTACCTTCTTCACCGGCGACAATGACCGGTCCCTCGCCTCACAAAGCTCGCCGCAGGGCCAAGAAGCCGTCGCCCACGTCGTCCCAGACCACCATCGTCAACGTGACCTCGTCCACCAAGTCCGATGCCGTCGCCAAAGCGCCGCTGTTCCCATTGGCCTCCCTCCTGTGGGCGGCGCGCGGGTCCGCCTCGCAATGGGAGGTCCTTCCTCTGATCCTCATGGTCGCCGGCCTGTTCAGGTGGGCTGCTGGCCTCTGGGGCTACTCTGGTACGTCGGAAACCTTGCCCCTCCCATCGTCGTGACCTGGCGTCTCCCACAATGCGGCCGTGACTGACCAGCCGCGCTCCAGGTTTCCATAGAGGCCCTCTCTTCGGCGACTACGAAGCCCAAAGAAACTGGATGGAGGTCACCACCCAGGTGCCCGTCTCGCAGTGGTACTTCCACGACCTGCAACACTGGGGACTGGATTACCCGCCCCTGACGGCCTACCACAGCTGGGTCTGCGGCAAGATCGGATCGCTGATCAACCCCGTCTGGTTCACGCTCTATGTCTCGCGCGGCTCCGACGACCCTGCCCTCAAGATCTTCATGCGCGCCACCGTCATGGTGTCCGAGTACCTCGTCTTCGTCCCCGCCGCTGTCGTCTTCGTGAGGCGGTTCAGCAGGTTCAACGGCGTCTCCAGCTGGTCCGCCTCGCTCGCCCTGGTCGCCTTCCTCATGCAGCCCTCGACGATCCTCATCGACCACGTCCACTTCCAGTACAACACGGTCATGCTGGGCTTCGTCCTGGCGAGCATGTCCAGCATGCTGGCCGGCCGCTACATGTGGTCCGCCGTCTTCTTCGTCGCCGCCCTCGGCTTCAAGCAGATGGCCCTCTACTACGCCTTTCCCGTCTTCTCCTACCTCTTGGGCAGCTGCGTCTTCCCCAAGATCAACATCGGCCGCCTGTTCGGCATTGCCCTGGTCACCCTCGTCTCCTTCGCCATTCTCGTTCTTCCCATCGTCTTAGGTACCCTCTACGACGTGCACAGGGGCATTGACTCGCGCCCCAACATCGACGGGCCACCGCCCCCGCTGCCCCTGTTCCCCCAGCTCTCGGAGAAGCTCGACACGGATGCCTTTTACTATCCCATCGTCGAGCAGCTCGTCCAGATGGCCCATCGCATTTTCCCCTTTGCCCGGGGGCTGTTCGAAGACAAGGTCGCCAACTTCTGGTGCGCCCTCAACGTTGTCGTCAAGCTGCGAAACTTCGCACCCGAGCTGCAGCAAAAGGCTGCTTTGGCTTTGACGCTCGTCTCGATACTCCCCGCGAATCTCGTCCTCTTCTTCCGCCCTCGCAAGCACCTACTGCCGCTCGGCTTTGCCGCTACCGCATGGGGCTTCTTCCTCTTCAGCTTCCAGGTTCATGAGAAGAGCGTCCTTCTGCCGCTGATGCCCATGACGCTGCTCTTCGCCGGGAAGCAGGGGCTGTCGAGGGACACACGTGCCTGGGTCGGTTTCGCCAATATCCTCGGCGCATGGACCATGTTCCCCCTCCTACAGCGCGTCGACCTCCGCGTGCCGTACGCTGTCTTGACTCTGCTCTGGGCATACCTGCTTGGTCTGCCGCCGACATCGCTGAGCGCATACTTCCAGGAGGGGCAGTCGGCGTGGGCACAGTGGGGGACGGCCCTGCTGCACGGGGTGTTCTACATCGCCATGGCGGCGTGGCACGTCGTTGAAGCGACCGTGGTCCCGCCCGTCGATAAGCCTGACCTTTGGGTCGTGGCCAACGTTGGCCTTGGCTGCGCCGGGTTTGGTCTGTGCTACCTTTGGTGCATGTGGCAGCTGGTCGCACAGAGCGCGCAGCTGCCTGTCAAGGGTAGCAACAAGTCGAAGAAGAAGTCATACTAAAGGATGGAGAGTAGCATTTGAGCAAGGGTTTCTGGGTGCACCCCTTTCCATGATACCAATTTCCCATGTCAGAGTTTATGGGTGGCCAGTCTGTTTTAGATGAGGATGAACATAGTAGCAAGAAAAGCCTGCGAGGTCTCACGGCCAGTGGCCTCGCTCAATATGAAAGGAAATACTTGTGAGATTCTTTCCGTACATTCATGACAGGTCGGGGAATGCGTCCTCCCCCTGAAGCCTGCTCTCTCAACCTCTTCTCACATCCAACATGAGCACCACACGGCGGTCACTCAAGCACATACGACCATACCTACTGGAGAACTCGGGATCCCGTCCGCTCTCCCCTAGATAAACCAGTAAGGGCCGGATCAGTAGTTGGGTGGGTGACCACCAGCGAATACCTGGTGTTGTATGTTTTGNAAGCACATACGACCATACCTACTGGAGAACTCGGGATCCCGTCCGCTCTCCCCTAGATAAACCAGTAAGGGCCGGATCAGTAGTTGGGTGGGTGACCACCAGCGAATACCTGGTGTTGTATGTTTTGTTTTGCTTTTTGCCCTTCCTTTCTTCGATTGACTTGCAGTGTGGGGGGGGGTTTGATGGACTCCGTGATTAGTCATCGGGTTAATGGCCACCGGATCGACGTCTTGCTGAACTTCAGCGCCACCACTCGCCAGGCCCCCCCTGAAGCTTTTCAACGGCCCAGGGATTCAAGGCGTCCTGCATGTTTAACGACGAGTAGCTGACCGCTCTTACTGTCTCCTCTTTCTGTAATAACGTTTTTAGCGTGCCGATATCACTCGGCGAGGGCCAACATGACCATCGCCAGAGTCACCGAGTGGCGCAAGTTGCCGCTGAGTCTCACTGAGCTCTGCATCGACACGACTCTACGATGCGGTCAGTCGTTTCGATGGCGCAAGATTGATGATGAATGGTGCGTGCCGTTTGAACTCGATTGCTTCGCTCAGCACACGAGACTTACATACAGCCCAGGTGTTGCACTCTCCAGGGCCGAATCGTCTCACTGAAGCAAGACTCAACACATTTGCACTACCGAGCTACATGGCCTCCCGCCATCAAGGAACCTCTGATCCCGCCAATTGTCAAGACTGAGATGTTGGAAGACGACACCGAGGATCTGTTAAAGCATTATCTGAGTCTGAAGCTCGACCTGACGACCCTCTACGAGCAATGGTCAGAAGCGGACCCCAACTTTCGCAAGAGGGCGCCCAAGTTCGGAGGCGTTCGCATGCTGAGCCAAGACGCATGGGAGGCTCTCATCAGCTTCATCTGCAGCAGCAACAACAACATCTCCAGGATATCCCAGATGGTAGGTCTCATGCCAGCGTGCCGCGTGCACCAAGCTCACGCGCTACAGGTCCATAAATTGTGCCTGCATTACGGCCCGCTCATCGGGCACGTCAACGACGAGCCGTTCCACGACTTCCCGACGCCCGACGCCCTGACGGGCAAGCAGGTCGAGTCTCATCTCCGCGAGCTGGGCTTCGGCTACCGAGCCAAGTACATCGCCGAGACGGCCCGCCTCGTCGCGACGGAGAAGCCCAAGGGCTGGCTCGCCAGCCTCGCGAACCCGGCGAATCCCAATTTTCGCCCCACGCTCGAGGCCGCCGCCCTGCCGTCCGTGACGTACAAGGAGGCGCACGAGGCGCTGCTCGAGCTCGCGGGCGTGGGACCCAAGGTGGCGGACTGCGTGTGTCTCATGGGCTTGGGGTGGGGGGAGGCGGTGCCCGTCGACACGCACGTGTGGCAGATTGCGCAGCGGGACTACAAATTTGGGAAGAGCAAGACGAAGACGTTCAGCAAGGCCATGTACGACGCGGTGGGGGATCACTTTCGGGAGCTCTGGGGAGAGTATGCGGGGTGGGCGCATTCGGTACTGTTCACGGCGGATTTGAAGGCATTCGAGGGCCGGGGGGTAAAGGGGGAAGAAGCGGTCGCGAGTGCAAAGAAGGAAGAGAGCGATGTGGTTGCGGTGAAGAGGGAAGATGGGGAGGATGCCATCGTCGGCGTGAAGCGAGAGGTCGTGGAAGAGGAGAAGCCGGTTGCCATGGGGAAGAAGCGCAAGACTGTGAGGACCAAGGTCAAGGTAGAGGTCGAGGATGCGGGGGATGCACCAGCGAAGCGGAGAAGGACTCGGTCTCAAAAGGCGCTGGATTAATTATGTACAACATTAGAAAAGAAGCGATACCCATTTCCATTGCATGTCCTGTCAATGTGATGGAGAATGGGCCAGAGAACATGGAAGGCAGAGTGAACGATTGGAGGGATAGGGATGGGTGCGTGAGGCTGGTCGGCTAAATGTCGGGTGAACCGTGAGATGCGTCCCTGCCTGGTAAAGCTCTGCGCGACCCCCATCAAACCTGATGCGCTCGGCCTGCCCAAACTTAACGTCGCCCCTTCAGCCCGCCCCCCTCGACACCCAGGACAACCATCGTTAATCCATCAACCCGATTTCGATCCAAGCCTTCACTGATGCACTCCTGCAGCATCGTTCGATCACCTCCAACCCCTCGAGATATGACACCAGAACACCGTTGAGCAAGATGTCTGACTCGGACTTCGAGACCATCCGCCAGCTCCAGGCCGAGCGCAACGCCGCCGCCGCTGCCAAAAAAGGCTCCAACACCTTTGACCCATCCAACCAGCGCCCCGACACGGCCAGCACCAAGCAGAAGCTTACCGACTCCTTCGATACCGACCTCTACGATGGTAACGGCGCCGACAAGTTCGCCGGCTACGCCACCTCCATCCCGACCGGCGTCAACGGTGATGATGACGACGAGATGGACGGCGTCGACAACACGCGTCGCCTCGTCGGCCAGTACACCGCGTCCCGCGACATGATCGATGAGTTTGCCCGTGGCGATGGCGTCGAGGAGGATGACCTGCTTGCCGGCCAGGGCGAGAAGAGCAACCGAATCACCGACCGCGAAACCGACTACCAGAAGCGCCGCTTTGACCGCGTCCTGACCCCGACCCGCGCCGACCCCTTTGCTGCCAACCGCCAAGCTGGCGCCGCTGAGGGAGGTTCCAACTACCGCGATGTCATGGAGACCAGGGAGCTGGAGCGCGAGGAGGAACGCATCCGCCGCGCCATCCAGGACAAGGCCGAGGGTAGGGTCGAGGACGGCAACGTGGCCCCCGCGACTCTGACCAACGGCGAGGACAAGGAGAACGGAGAGGCTGGCTCGACTGAGCTTGCCGCTGCTGGACGCAAGAGGAAGAAGAGATGGGATGTGTCTTCCGCCCCCGCCGAGGACGACGCTGCCGCCCAGCCGGACGGCGCCGCCAAGAAGCGCTCGCGATGGGACCAGACGCCTGCTCCGGGCGCCGAGGTCGTCAAGAAGTCATCGCGCTGGGATCAGGCTCCTTCTGCCACCCCCATGGGCAACCAAGGACTCGCCACCCCCATGCACCCCTCGCAGGCCGGCGGCGGCGCCTTGCCGGCCGCGTTTGGCCCCGACATGTCTGGTCGCAACATGCCGCTCAGCGACGAGGAGCTCGACGCCCTGCTACCTGGAGAGGAGCAAGGTTACAAGATTCTCGAGCCTCCTCCCGGCTACGCTCCCCTCCGCGCCCCGACTCACAAGGTCATGGCGACCCCTGCTCCTCAGAGCGGCTTCACGATGCAAGATCCTGACTCGGTCAGGCTCAGCGGCAAGCCCGTGCCCGGAGAGATCCCTGGCATTGGTGATCTTCAGTTCTTCAAGGCTGAGGACATGGCCTACTTCGGCAAGCTCACCGACGGCACCGACGAGAATGACCTCAGCGTGGAGCAGATGAAGGAGAGGAAGATCATGAGACTGCTGCTCAAAGTCAAGAACGGTACACCACCAATGCGCAAGACTGCCTTGCGACAGCTCACAGACAATGCTAGGCAGTTCGGGGCAGGCCCGCTCTTCGACCAGATCCTTCCTCTCCTCATGGAGAAGACCCTCGAGGACCAGGAGCGTCATTTGCTCGTCAAGGTCATCGATCGTATATTGTACAAGCTCGATGACCTCGTGCGACCATATGTGCACAAGATTCTCGTCGTCATTGAGCCGCTGCTCATCGATCAAGATTACTACGCCAGAGTCGAGGGTCGTGAGATTATCTCCAACCTCAGTAAAGCCGCTGGTCTCGCCACCATGATCAGCACCATGAGGCCAGATATCGACCACGTTGACGAGTACGTCCGAAACACCACCGCCCGAGCCTTCGCCGTTGTCGCCTCGGCGCTCGGTATTCCAGCTCTACTCCCCTTCCTGCGAGCCGTTTGTCGAAGCAAGAAGTCGTGGCAAGCGCGACACACGGGTGTCAAGATTGTGCAGCAGATCCCCATTCTCATGGGCTGTGCGGTGCTGCCTCATCTCAAGGGCCTCGTGGAGTGCATTGGTCCCAACCTGAACGACGAACAGACCAAGGTTCGTACTGTCACCAGTTTGGCCATTGCTGCCCTGGCTGAAGCGTCGAACCCCTACGGTATTGAAAGCTTTGACGACATTCTCAACCCTCTCTGGACGGGCGCGCGAAAGCAGCGAGGCAAAGGTCTTGCCGGTTTCCTCAAGGCCGTTGGCTTCATCATTCCCCTCATGGACGAGGAGTACGCCAACTATTACACTTCCCAAATCATGGAGATTCTGCTCCGTGAATTCTCCTCCCCCGACGAAGAGATGAAGAAGGTTGTTCTCAAGGTCGTGTCGCAGTGCGCTGGCACCGACGGTGTCACGGCTGGCTACCTCAAGGAGCATGTCCTGGACGACTTCTTCAAGAGCTTCTGGGTCAGGAGGATGGCGCTCGACAAGCGTAACTACAGACAAGTGGTGGAGACGACTGTTGATATCGGCCAGAAGGTTGGCGTTAGCGAGATCATCGAGAGGATCGTCGTCAACCTGAAGGATGAGAGCGAAGCGTACCGCAAGATGACGGTGGAGACAGTGGAGAAGATTGTCGCCAGCTTGGGCGCCGCGGACATTGGCGAGAGGCTCGAAGAGCGACTGATCGACGGTATCCTGCACGCGTTCCAGGAGCAGAGCGTCGAAGACATCATCATGCTCAACGGTTTTGGCTCCGTTGTCAACGCGCTGGGATCTCGCTGCAAGCCATACCTGCCACAGATCGTCAGCACCATCCTCTGGCGACTCAACAACAAGTCTGCCACGGTACGACAGCAGGCGGCCGACCTGATTTCGCGGATTGCTATGGTCATGAAGCAATGCGGCGAGGATGCGCTGATGGGCAAGCTGGGTGTCGTGCTTTACGAGTACCTTGGTGAAGAGTACCCCGAGGTTCTTGGTTCCATCCTTGGTGCTCTGCGATCTATCGTCACTGTGGTAGGTATCACGCAGATGCAACCGCCCATCAAGGACCTGCTCCCGCGTTTGACACCCATTCTTCGCAATCGACATGAGAAGGTTCAGGAGAACACCATCGACCTCGTCGGCCGTATCGCCGATCGTGGTCCCGAGAGCGTCAACGCTCGAGAGTGGATGCGAATCTGCTTCGAGCTGCTGGACATGCTCAAGGCCCACAAGAAGGGCATTCGACGAGCGGCAAACAACACTTTTGGTTTCATCGCCAAGGCCATTGGTCCCCAGGACGTCCTGGCTACCCTCCTCAACAACTTGAGGGTGCAGGAGCGTCAGTCTCGTGTCAACACGGCTGTCGCCATTGGTATCGTTGCCGAAACTTGCGCGCCCTTCACCGTCCTACCCGCTCTCATGAACGAGTACCGCGTTCCTGAACTCAACGTTCAGAACGGTGTGCTCAAGTCACTTTCCTTCCTGTTCGAGTACATCGGCGAAATGGCCAAGGACTACGTCTACGCCGTCACGCCACTGCTAGAAGATGCACTTATCGACCGCGACCAGGTGCACCGACAGACAGCAGCGTCCGTCGTTAAGCATATCGCGCTAGGTGTCGTTGGCCTCGGCTGCGAGGACGCCATGATCCATCTCCTCAACCTCCTCTACCCCAACCTCTTCGAGACGAGCCCCCACGTCATCGATCGCATTGTCGAGGCCATCGAGGCCGTCCGAATGGCGGTCGGACCTGGTGTTGTGCTGAACTACGTCTGGGCGGGTCTGTTTCACCCTGCACGCAAGGTACGTCAGCCATACTGGCGGCTGTACAACGACGCGTACGTCCAGGGCGCGGACGCCATGGTGCCGTACTACCCCAACCTGGACGAGGACAAGGTGGACAGGCCGGAGTTGGCTATCATGCTTTGAGCGCAGCGCAGTGGCTTGTAGGAGAACTATCGGGTTTACTTTGCGGGATGGGTGGGGGGACTTGTGGTCTGGCGCATGGAAGCCATGCATTCATTGTAATACTTTCCTGTGTAGGTAGAAACTGAGGAGGAAGGACAGCATCCCGCGACGGCGTCTGGGATGTAATTGACTTTTGGGATATCACGAGTCTTGTACTGATTTCTTCGTGAGCGAATGATGAACGATGTTTGGTATTGTGAATCGTGAGTATGTGGCTGCCCGGCATCCTCTTTAAGGGATGTATTTATAACAGCCATGATAATCTTGAGCTCGTCAGCCACCCCGCCTCCTCCGCTGTAGACTGCAGCCAACAACTATCCCACCCTGCAGCCTGAACATGGCATGATCATCATCCATGCGGCCGTGTGTTTGAGACGCCAGTTGGCAAGGCAGGCTGGATTATGTCCACTGATGGTGCGAATTCCCAGCTACTACCTGCACATCTCCACTCAGACGTTTTAGTCGTGCAAGCTCATCCCCTACATCAGGCTTTTATTTCGCCTTGGCCTGCTGCGCGGCCGCTTCTGTAGTAATCGTCAGCCATCGCATCTCGCCGTTGCCTCGCCCAGCCAGACTTACCCCTGCGAGTCGCGTCCTCCAGAAGGGGAACGTCAACGGACGCAGCAGGAAGGTGGACGTATCGCACGACCGAGCCACGGATGAAGACGTTCTTGACAGAGCTCTGCAACGTGTTAGCGCTTCAATTTCCCCAACATAGCACTCGACCCCGGTCAAGGCGAGGGGCAGGGTCGGGAGGGAGACGGACCAGGTGCGGGTACTTCAGCTCCTCAACGACCGAAATGTCCTCGAGCTTGATGTTGAGGTACTGGTCGACGCTCTTGAGGGTGCCGCGGATCTGGATGTCGTTCTTGAGTTCGATGGTGACCTCATGGTCGATGAGGGTTTTGAAGAAGCTGAGAAGCGTCATTAGTAGCCGATTCTAGCGGAGGAAAGAACTGCCGCGTCATGGAGTGAGGCGGGATGTGAGTACCTGAAGAACAGCATCTTGGCTGATGGCGGGGGGTGAGAGGGACTGTGGTGGTGATGAGCTTGGTGAGAGCTTTGGGAGTCGTGATGCTGGGCTGCTGCTCGATGGCGACCCGCTTGCTGGTGGTGTGGGTACGTACCTGGCGGGTATAGTCACGTGATTCCGCGTTTTGGCCTGGTGCCCTTCGGTGTAGGTCGGTGTGCACCCTTGATCAGGATCAACATAATGGCACGCACAGTTCAACAGGTAATTTTAGATTTGCAGGAGTGATAACACTTGTATTCGTGCTTCAAGGGTTTCTTCTTGGGGTGTTATGCAGCGCTCTACATTGGCCCTCACAGACGCAACAGGGAACAAGATGGTCAGTTGCACAAGTTCAATAACATTTATGGCTTTGATTTGGCGCGGCCTGGGTTCTCGGTGGCCCGTCTAATAAGAACGATCAGGCTGATATACATCCAACATCTGTCCTCATGAAACCTGTACAAATGCTCGTTTCCTCACAGCCTTGCTATCATTCTCCTCATCCCACGTCTCGTCCACGTAGTCCTTGACACTCTTCGCTTGCAGCTGCATGCCAACAACCTTCAGTGCGGCAATATTGTAGCCCATTTCGTTCTTCTGCTTCCTCAGCGCCGCCCGGAGGTTCGCCCGGATACCGTCCAGCATGGTCCTCATCGTGCGGCTGGACACAATCTGCCTGTGGTGCGTCTTGAGCATGAAGAACAAGATACGGCACGTCAGAGGCATGTTCATAGACCGCACCGCGAACAAATCGAGGAATGTGAACAACATCGGGACCGTTGAGAAAGGAAGCACCAGGAGCGCGTCGTGCAGCGCAGAGGCCTTGATGCGCTGCAGCACCGACATGACGTGTGTCTCGGCGCTGATGTTGCCGAGGGCGACAAAGATGACGTTGCGCTGCGGCGGCTGAGCGTGCGGGTTGGTCAACTTGGCCTGCTCGTACTCCTTGAGCAGGTTGAGGTCCGCCATGCCCAGCTCCAGAGCTTCGGCGATGCGCTCACCCGCCATGAGGGTCTCGACCGTCTGCTTGGTGGCGGCGCCCACCTCGCCGTTGGCATCTTCGGCGTCGGGGTCGCGTTCGAGCGATCCCGTGAGGGTGCTCTCGTACAGCTCCTCGAGCTCCTTCTCGCGCTCTTCCTCGAGGAAGATCTGCTCGTCCGTCTCCTCCCAGACGCGGATGCTCTTGTCGTGACCCGCGCTGACGAGTGTCCTGCCGCTGTGGCTGACCGCCATAGCCCAAACCTCGCCGTGGTGGCCGTCCAGCCGTTGGATCTGCTCGAACTTGTCTCCATCCCAGTACTTGATGCATTTGTCCTTGCTGCTGCTGAAGAAGTGGTGGCCGTTGCCGTCCGAGTTGTGGGGGACGAAGGCGACCTGCAGGATACTGTCTTGGTGACCGAAGAGCGCCTTGTGGCAATCACCAAAGTCCAGACCCCATATCCTGATGTTCTTATCTGCGGAGCTGGTAACAATGAGCTTGCTGTCGTAGGAAATGTCCATGCTCAGCACCGGGAGCTTGTGACCGTAGAGGTTGAGGTAGAGCTTGAGGCTGTCGACGAAGAAGACCTTGACGGTGCTGTCAAGCAGAGCGACAGCCAGGAGTTTCGCGTCAGGAGAGAACCTGAGGCTGAGAATGTCGTCTGCGACCTTCAATATCCTTGACTGCGCAAGCTTGAGCTTGGGAGTTGTGCGGGTGGTGCCCAGGATTTCTTCCTGAACGATTTGGAAGTTCCAGAACTTCGCCGTCTTGTCGGCGCTGCCAGAAACCATGGACTTGCCGTCGGGGTGGACTTGCAGAGACCAAATGGCTCCCTCATGCGCCGTGACGCTATCGAGAAGGCTCGCCGAGGCAACATCGAAGAGCTCGAGCTCACCCCCTTTCGTACCGACCACCACGACCTTGTCTCCCGGAAGAAAAGAGCAGCACAGCGCATAGCCACATTCGAATGTACGAATGCAGGTTTGCGTCTTGATGTTCCAGATCTTGAGACTGCCGTTCGATGCCGAAGCAAGCATCTTGTCGTCGGAACTCAGCGACACGGAACGCACATCTGTCCTGTGGCCTGGCAGCTCAACCGAGAGTGATCGTGTGTAGTCTGGCGTGTCCTCCTTCTTCGACTTCCCTGAATCCTTGGTGGGTATAGTATAGTACTCCAGCTGGTTGTTGGTGGTGCCAGCCAGCAGCTGAATGGACTTACTCCCGCTGCCGACAGCCCAATCCACAGAGCGAACCTTTCCTCCCGTACGAACGATCACGTACTGGACAAAGTAATCGCTAGCCTCAGCGTTTGAGAGATCCTCAGCAGCATCCGCGGCATCGCCCATCTCTTCATCCTCCCCCTTTCCATCCTTGGCCTTCTCTCTTCTCCTCTTCTTCTTGCGTGCCAAAGACTTCTTGACCTCGGCCTCTGATCGGATGCGCCAGATCTCGGTAGATTTCTCGGAGCCGTGAACGGCAAAGTAGTCGCGCTTAGGGTGGAAGACAACCTCGGTGGCCCTGTCCTTGCTCTGGCGGAACAGGGTTCCGCGGTCTTGCACAAAGTTGGTTGACTGGGGAGCATCAACTCGCCCCTTCAACGAGGCCAAGCCAGCGGTGTCGATGAACCATACCTTAAGCTCGCCATCGTTTCCAGCGGTCACACAGCCATTGTAGTCTGGTGACAGGCCAAGCGCCCAGCATTCGCCGTTAGTCTGCGCGATATGAGTCTCGATGCAGTGTCGAGACGACAAGTCCCAAAGCTTGATCAGGGAGTCCTTGCCGGTGGTAAGCAGATACCCCTCGGCGTTGTCGCTGTCCAAAGCCATTGCTTGCACATCCTCCTCGTCGTCGGCTTGCGCCTCAGGCTCGACGAAACGAAGACCTGTGACCTGGTCCTTGTGTCCCCGGAGCTTGAATTGGCCGACCTCAGCCACGAGATCCCAGATAATGACATCGGTGTCTTTGCTTCCACTGGCGAGTCGGACGCCTGCCTTGTCGAAGGCGAGGTGTGTGATGGCGGATGAGTGGCCCTGGAAGTTGACAATGACCGTCGCAATCTTGCTATCCCAGAGACGGATGCTGCCATCCTCGTAGCCCACGGCGTAAACGTCCTTGTCGGCCTTGCTTTGCGCGATCGCCGTGACGGGCAGTGTGCACTTGTCGTCCCTCCATCGGCTCAGCAGCTCACCCTTCTTGATATCCCAACACAAAACTTCTTCATTGGCGGCGACGACAACCTGACCAGCACCTGTGCCGGTGCGATCCTTGGATGTCCATACAAGGTTCGACGTGCTCGATGCGACGACACCGAACGACTTGGTGTGCTCGTATTTCCTGCGCAAAAAGACTTGTCAGTAGATGGTCGAAGGCAACAATCATCTGCGCAACTCACA
This sequence comes from Verticillium zaregamsianum, assembly GCA_002851755.1. NCBI lineage: Eukaryota > Fungi > Ascomycota > Sordariomycetes > Glomerellales > Plectosphaerellaceae > Verticillium > Verticillium zaregamsianum. Next base: position 3,553,274 of record NMXM01000001.1, on the reverse strand, counting down.
AGTATGACTTGACCATCTTGCCAGCTCTCCTATGCGCTGGAGAAAGTCAATGGCGCTTTGGTGGAGGACGCCCGCTCTAGAAGTTGATCCTCAAATTCTCCCGCCAGAAGCGGGAAACTTTTTCTTATCGATAACTGGATCTCCAAAAGCTCCGATAAGACTGATGGCATCACGTGGGGTTGTACCGATGTACCCGCCAGCCACAGCCACGAAGCTCCAACACCCCGAGCCCCACCATCGGTCCAAGGCATCGTCATCCGCAACCCAGCAACGACGACAACCAAGCAGGTGGCCACCACAGCTCCGGCAAGATGCTTCTCCTCGACTATCAGAACGTCCTCATCCAGTCTGTGCTGACTGAGAGGTTCTCTGGGTAGGCAATGCCCTTCCAGACCGGTCACAACATGGTGTGCTTACTCCGAGACCAGTGCCCCTCCCGCCCACATCGACCAGACGGTGTCCGACTTCGACGGTGTCATCTACCACATCTCGACCCCCGAGACGAAGACCCAAATCCTGCTTTCCGTGCACATCCGATGCTTCAAGGACTTGGTGCAGTACGGCGCCGAGCAGGTGCTGCAGCGGGAGTATGAGCAGTTTGTCGTTGCGCCCGAGTCGGGCTACGACTTCTCCGTGCTCATTGACCTCGAGAAGCTACCTGCTGAGCAGGGTACGTCAATTCCGAGCTGCCAGCCAGCTTCAATAGGCTAACAAGGCGACAGAGGAGCGAGATGCGCTTGTCCACAAGTTCGCGATGCTGAAGCGCAACGCCATGGCCGCGCCATTCGAGGCCGCCTACGAGGAGCACTACAAGCTGAGGGAAGAGGCGTCGAAGTACACCTCTGAGGATGCGCCGCAAGGTGTGAAGGAGGGCGGTGCCATCAAGGCGATCCACTACCGCGAGGAGGAGGCTATTTATATCAAGGCCAGCCACGACCGAGTCACGGTCATCTTCAGCACCATCTTCCGCGAGGAGACGGATCGCGTGTTCGGCAAGGTGTTCATCCAGGAGTTCGTCGATGCCCGTCGTCGGGCTATCCAGAACGCGCCGCAGGTGCTGTTCCGGAACGACCCCCCTCTGGAGCTCCAGGGTGTGCCGGGCGTGAAGGACTCCGGCTCCGGCGAAATCGGATACGTTACCTTCGGTCAGTCCGGACGGTTCTCAAGTGCGTACTGCAATACTGATTGTCATAGTTCTATTCCCTCGCCACCTTACCCCGCAACGGATGCCCGATGTCATCTCTCACATCCAGACGTTCCGAGACTACTTCCACTACCACATCAAGGCTTCCAAGGCCTACATTCACTCCCGTATGCGCAAGAGGACCGCGGACTTCCTTCAGGGTAAGACAACAACGGATGAACACAAGCTGTGCAAGCTTACTGACTTGTTTACCAGTCCTCCGAAGAGCCCGCCCGGATGCCGAAGAGAAAGAGAGGAAGACGGCGAGCGGCAGGACGTTCAAGGTGTCGGGCGCTTAGACTCGCATCAAGGTCTCACCAAGCCATTGCAGTCGCCAGAGCAGGTAGCAGGGACGGCAAGGTGTCGTCCGGTGGCCTGGGCAGGTATGACGAAGACTGCGATCGACGCGGGGTGTAACGAACGACACGAAGTAGTAGCCTGGCCAATTTATTCCTAAATTTTTAGACCGCCTCCAATTTGACAGTGACTGTATGTATGCAAATAAGGTTCGGTAGCCAAAGTCTTTCGTGAGTGTGAATACACACCGATCTGGGGCAAACAATGAAGACCGCTGTGCTATACCGATGAGTGCCTGCGACAGCAGTTGGACCCAATGCAGGTTCGATTCCCCAGTGACCCTATGCGCGTATCACTAACTCGTTCCTATTGTTTTGCTCTCTGGGGTTCGGATGTCTGGAACCTCGCATTGATAGATATGACATTTCAAATAGAACGGAGGGTGAGATCCGCCCGAATGCATCTAGCCTCGGTAATATCTCCAGGTGGCATCGGATGCGGTACACACTTTGCAGCAGGCCATGCCGATCATTTACGTCCAATCAAACAGTCCTTTTTGTCCAATGTACTTCACTTGCTCTCCGCGAATAATCTCGATCGCCTACAGATGCAATGAAGAACTGAGAAGCCCTGCATCTCACGTCATACGCAGTCTTGCGCTCGCGCGGCAAACAATCTGGAGAATCCAATTGCAAAGCCCGATTTGGAGGAATTATGAAAGCGAAAGGGCAGGCGAGGCTGACTTGGAGTTTGACGATGAGGTTGAATAAGACCAGTTTGACTATTTAGTCCCAGGGACACTTTTCCCTTGACATTCAGAGTTGGGGCTATGGCTTTTCACAATATGTCCAACCGCAGACTCGTTCTGTGCCCCAATAATACCGTCGTCAAGTCCTGGACACGCATACCTTATCTGTAGGAGAGGTGGAAGCGCCCAAACTCGCTACTCACACCGGTCTTCCAGCCCGCCGTGTCAATGATGCACGCACGACTTCCGATGGCGAGGGCCACATACGCATTTGTTTTATTCAGAAGCAGCCTCAAGCTGTTACCGGGGATGTGAGCCGAACAAGAGAAAGACATGGCTCGACAGCTTCGAGAACTGGTAAAAGAGACAAGGTCTATGACTCCTCCCGACTTCGTCGGATCCTTTCATAACATTAAGATCCGGGACACAAGGGAACACACCACGTACTAATTGCCCTCGTATCACGACAAAAAGGGATTCAACGGGGTTCTACTACCCACCCTTTTCGAACAGACGCCTCCGCCAGGTCGTTCTCCCACATTACGATCTCGCGCCCAGAAATATCATCATTCAAGGCAGGAAAATAAGAGCACTCCTTGATTGGGAGGATAGTAGATATCATCAGGGATACTGGAGATATGTCAGATACTTCCAGCGTGCTGCTGACAATGGCTGAATCAGTACGCAGAGAATATAATCCCGAAGCTTTGTCATGACGAAATGGCAGACCTCACTGCGATATCCACGCGGCAGAAGCCTCAGCTGTGTCTCTATTCCAGCACCGACTTCTGTTGCCCCCACCTGGGCCTCATGACTTGTTGAATGTCTGACCGGGTGCAGAGTTGTCCCTCGATTCACGATAGAGCCGCACGATGTTACTCAGCGGATCCCCCAAACAGGCACTGTTTCGTTTGCAAACACCGCACATAGCCATCAACGAGTCTATACAGCGGCGCTTCCTCCGCGCCGGATCGCAAATTCGACCCAATTCGGGAAACCCTTCTCGGCGTCATTTCCAATGGCAGGGCGCATTGTAGCACGTGCCTGAAGTGCCTGGGCCCGCGGCTTCATGCTTCATGGGATGGCACCGTCCCTGCGACCGGGTGCACCCCTCTGACAGGACTATCGCGAAGTTCGCGAGGGGGTTTGTGCTCTGCGTGGCTGCGACACCGGCCGCGTTTGACAAGGGGTCTTCCAGCCCCTGGATCTTACATCGGGAGGCTTGGAAGAGGGGAGAGTGACGCCGCTTTAAGCTGGCGATGGATGTGCACTGGCCAGGATGCGAGATTGTGCACTGCATAAGGCTGATGGCAACCACTTGATCGACACCATTTGCGCCGCCAGTCTGTGGTTCACCGCATTGTATCTTTTAAGGTTTCATTTAGTTCAACGTCAAGTGCGAGAATTGCTCGTTCCATTTGTACAGCAGCAATTGGCTGGTGAGAGTAAAAAATAAAGATATATACAAGAAGACCAACTACACTCAGGCCGTCGCTCCGGTGACGGTGAAGGAGTAGCTCAGACCCTGCGACACCTCGCTGGTCAGCTCAAAGGGATCGAACAGGACAAGGGCCTTGGGCGTGTTTGCAACGACGAGGCTGACCTCCTCGCCAGCCGCCAGGTCGACCGAGCCGGTGCCGTCGACGACGACGTAGCGGGTGCCGGCGGAGCCGCCGTACACGGCGAGCGTGGCGGTGTAGGCGCCGGTCGCGGAGATTTCGATGCTGACGGTGCCGGCGCCAGAGGTGGTCAGGGGGATTATGTTGGCGCCCATGTACTTGGGGGCGCGGGCGGCCTTGACCGAGTACGTGTTGGTGCCGCTCTCGTCAACGTTGGCGTAGTTGAGGTCGCCGCGCTGGGCGAGGAAGACCTCCTGGGCGGAGGGGTGGCCGATGTCGACGTAGGCCATGCGGGCCCAGTAGCGACCGACGATGGCGGCGACCGAGGTGTTGGAGGACACGCGGGCGAGGGTGTGAAGAGGGGTCTCGTTGCTGTTCTCCTCGTACTGGACCATGAGCTGGCGCAGCGTGTCGGAGCCGAGGCCGGCAAAGTCGTCGGGGTTGTTGGTGAGGTAGGTGAAGAAGGGCCAGGCCTGGTAGTAGTTGCCCGAGTCGACGGAGCCGTCGACGATGACCTGGAAGGAGTCACCGATGGTCTTGCGAAGGTCGATCTCGGTCTGGGTGGCGGACTGCCCGTTGTTGGTGCGCGCGTCGGCACAGAGGTCGGAGGTCTTGTATGTGTCGGCGAACCAGTTGGCAAACGTCTCCCACCAGGCGCCGGTGCGGCCCTGGTTTACCCAGGTGCGCTGGTGGTAGTGCAGGGCGTGGCCGTACTCGTGAACGGTGACGCCAGGGTTGGCGAGGAACTCGTGCATAACCTCGACGTAGCCCAGACCGCGCTCGGGGTCGGAGTGCATGACGCCGGCGGCGCCTCCGCTGAGGGTAGGCACGGAGTAGATGTTGGTCTTGTAGTAGGGGCCGTCGTCGGAGCCGGGGTTGAATGACAGGCCGGTCGACCTGAAGTTCAGAGTCTCAACAAAGCAGCTGAAGGCACCCTCAAGCATGGCGAGGGCATCGTCCGCCGAGTTGTCGTTTCCGTACACGCGGAAGTGAGCCGAGTCCTTGAAGGAGCTGCCGCCGGGGCCAACATCGGGGTTCGCCGTGAAGGTGGCCGGGGGCGCGGCGGCGCCATCGACGGGAGTAGCCTGGGGGGCAGCCCGGCTGCCGGTGATGGCCTGCAGGAGGACTGCGGCGATGAAGTGCTTGGATCCAGCCATTTCGAGATAGTAAGAGACAGAGACCTAGGTCGGAAAAGAATGACTGATGGCGTTGATGCAAAACAGGTCAGAGGCTAGCAGCCAAAGGCCACGCTGCGGTAGTTATAGGCATCTCGTTCGATGCGGCCCCCTTTTGACGGCGTGGGATCGTGACAGAAGAAAATCCGGGGTAGGCGGATTCTGGGTGTTTCGAGTGCCGGCAGCTAATCAGCTATCAATATACTTGAAGCGCATACTTTGCCGCTCCAAGCACGAATTCCTCCGACGCCCGGGGTCTAAAGCGAGAAGACCTCTTTTTGGCCAGTGGCGTCTTTCTGAGTAAGAGAGAGTGTAATCAAGTCGCGTGGGATCGTCCGCATCTCATCTCGAAGAGGGAGGCTGTCGGATGAGCATGGCTCCATCAGGCAAGGTTGCATCACGGGAGTGTGGGCTCACTGACAAGGATGAGTACACCCTCCAAGTCGGCTCTATGAAAGGCATCTGGCGCTCCAATGAGGCGCAAAAGTCAAAGTGGTGATCTGCTTCTTCTGCTCGAGGCTCCGAAATCCAGCACCCATTCTGCCTCCGCCGATCGAAACGATCGTTGCATTCGATGTTGAGTTGATGGTCGGGTGAGCCGGTGCTCTGTTGGGCTGGGGATGGGGATGGCCTGCGCACTTGCGTCTCAAGTTGAGCTCCTTTCATCTTGGCTGGCCGACCTCGTATGAGTGGATATCGTTTTTACTCGTCGGTCTCGTATATGAAGCGAATAATTGAGGGTTCCATGAGTTCGGCTTGACCTCGCCATCGCATCGCTCTCGGTCACTAGGTAAGTCGGTCGACCTCGAGTACCAAGTGCCTGGTGCGTGTGTGTGTGTTTGACGAGCGATGGCGGGGGAATCGCTTGATCCACGCCAATGATGTTCCCGTTGTCAAGCGCGGACTTCTGGGCAACTAGGCGCCGGTCGGCCTTGCTCAATTGAACGATGGCGGATGTGGATCCTGCGACGATCTCTATCCGGTGTGTTGTTGACTCTCAGCCAGCAGAAGCTGAGAACATTTCCCGAACGGGTTGCTGCACAACCTTAGTCATAGTCAAGTGACCGAGAGTGCACGCAAGGGAGGCACGTCAATGAAAAAGCAGCGACAGCACTAAGCTCAATCAGCACAGCACCATACAGAACCCCCTGTAGCCCCAGTGCTGGATGGGTCAGTGGCCTCTCCAAGGAAGGTTCCTAGGGAAGGTGATTCCAAGGGAAGGTGGTTCAAAACCCACCACCACACGGGCCCTTCGCAGGCTCGAGCTGATATTTGCACCTCAGACCGCAGGACGACGGCAGAGAATGACCTCTGTTCGGTGTACTCGGCGCCCCCGTAGCTCACATGGAGCAGCCTGCGGGCAACGCGGCACATCGGAGCACCGCGGAGAGTGCGCGAAGCAGTTGCGATACGAACTGGGGCGCGGCTGTGAACCAAGTGCAGCCTCCTCGACCGAATGACAATAGTGCTCGGGAAGAAGCACACCATCCAATGACTGATGTTGTGCTGCTTGAGACATCATGCTAAGCTCCTTGAACTAGTTTCGGGTCAATCTAGAACTCTTTGGCCACCGATCTGTGCCTCGGACAACTTCGCGGTGATGGCCCTGACGCCAGGGACAGTCCTCGTCTCACCGCAATCCGCTTTCACAGTATCCGGGCATCCCTTGAGAAACTGCAAGCATGCTGTAGAGTAAACGTATGGGTCCATTCGAGGACCAAATACTGGCTGTGCAGTAGTCTCACGTAGGAGACGGCCAGCACGGGACAGGAGGGTGATGGTGGACGGGACAGGTCTCATTGCTTTTCCAATATGGTCGGGCCTTTCGAAGACATTGAACTTCCCTAATTAACATCCCGATGATTGTGATCCAGAGCAGTGAAGTCAGCCTGGCCTGGTGAGTTGCAGCTGCGCAAGGCAGGTATAAATAAAGATAGCTGGTGTGCCCGTTGATGTTGCAATCCGATCATCACTCACAGCCATCTCATCTCACTCACAGCCATCTCATCTCACTTACACTACACTACAACACCCAACAACCAATCTTCTCTTCCAGAACACCAACCGTCAACATGAAGACCTTCACTGCTGTCATTGCCCTTCTCGCCGGCGCCGCCATGGCCCACCCCAGCCCTCCCAACCACCCCAGCCCTCCCAGCCCTGGCAACAACGGCGGCGCTCCTGTCTGCCCGTCTGATCTTTACGGCAACCCTCAATGCTGCAGCACCGATGTCCTTGGCGTTGCCGGCCTTGACTGCTCCAACCGTAGGTTTTCTCCCTTCACGCCTGCCTTCCTATCGAGCTTGGCAGCTTTACCACTATCAGCCGTGACTAACCCGTTTCCGCGAGCGCAACAGCCTCCGATGCTAGCAGTTCCGCTGCGTTCAAGAGCAGCTGTGGCGCCGCTGGCAAGTCGGCCCTGTGCTGTGTCGTTCCTGTGGCTGGCCAGAGTCTCCTCTGCACGGAGGCCTGAGCGACATGGCCGACCTCATCACCGCCGTCTTGAAGTACAGGCCACTGGGCTATAGTGGCAGGGATCGGATTCTCTTCGCAAATTATATTACACAACTTGTTAATACAAAATGACCGATATGGCTGTCAGTTCCAGCAAATCCCCTTTGATGTTGCGAGAGAGGAGGCGTGACCACGTGACTCTGCGAATGGATGATCCATCTGAACATGGGACTCATGGTCTGGAGTCTGGAGCGGTTCAGGGCCAACTCGCTCTCAGCCGATGCATTCCCTTGAAAAGTATCCCTTTCCCCGCATCTCGCCCCACGGTCAGTCTTGAAAGGATTATGTCAACATCGTATAACATCTTATATACGGCCGCCGTAAGGTAGTGTATTTTCGGGGAGAGGTCCGTAGACGACTGCCAAGGAATGGCTGGCATGGCGGACGGGGCCAAACAAGGCCAACCCGGCCAAGGTACCAGCGGCCCCTGAGCCAGACCGCTCGTGTGACTCCACTGTTTGATGCGGCCGCTGCGCATCGACATGCGCACGGTGGACCACGGATGCAGAGGCAGAGAGGCATGGAAACATCCCTCTAACGCAAGGTCACCAGAGGTGCAGGAACACATGTCGCTCCCGTGATCTGTCCCGTCGCTCTTCCTCATCTCCTCCCCGAGGCCACACGGCTGATCGCGAAGAAGTTGTGTGTTTCTGTCATTCCTTTAACCGCCGTCGTCCAACCCGACAGCCCTACAAGGTCTGTCGTACCGGTTCTTGTAGGTGACTTGCTTGGCAACGCCGGCGCCCCCTCCCCTGATCTGACCCGCGCCAGGCGATCAGGAAGCGTCTCTAACGTCCGCCTGTGTTCAGTTCATCGGAGACCTGGAAAACCGACGACCCTAGCCCAGTTCGTGCCATTCATTACCAGCATCCGAAACAGCAGCCGTTATCGCAACGAGACAGCCTACGATTTTACTTTGCTTTCGCACTCATTTGGAAGCAAGGAGACGACTCGCCCGAGACGATACAGCGCCCTCCACAATACCACTCATTCAGCGCACCGGGAAGCCGAACGAACCAACGAAGCACCGAAAAACACGCGCCTCCGAGCCAAGCAGAAACAACGACCAAACCCGACGGCTTCCTGTGTGCTACGGCATCTGCAGTGCAACACGCCGCGACGGCTACACACACGAGACACGACGGGGAAAACCTTTGGCTCCCGAGAACATCGGTGACACGCTCATTTGACGCCCCCCAAGCCGCCGAAGCCCCCGTAGACACCACCCAAGCCAGGGATACCGAATCGAAGACAACCACATCTGCGATCAAGGTTGCCCTTTCACCGACGTTGTCGTCACCCACGGTCCTCTTTTCCTTCTCGCCTTGCGCTCTCGCAACACCAGCCACCTCCATCGTCGATACGGGACGATCCACCGAAATCCATTTTCCATCTCATCAGGCCATCCGCCCAATCAATCGACTGGGCCACCATAAGGACCAGCCCGAGCCATCGGACCAGAGCGCGGGCCTTAGCTCAACCAGGCCTAGGCCTCCTTCCCATCCCATCCCGTCCCATCCCAGCTTCCTCGCAAAAAGCCCAGAGGCCAAGAGCCAAGGACAAAGTGGACCCGGGCACCACGCTCTCCTAATTCCCGCTGGCCAATCACGACAGGTAACGTCAGTGGTGACTGCCCTGAGCAACTGAGGTACGCCAATCTCATCTCCCAGCCCACCACTTCCCATACCAGCCGGTCCGCCTGCCTGCCTCCACCTTCAGTACACCGTCGCTGGCAAACGCTGCCCTGCGCCTCCCTCGCTGTCGCCGTCGCTCTCTCCCCCATCACCACCTCCGCCTTGACCAAAAGAAGCATTCGTCGACCCGAGCATCGACATCGGCGTCAAACACAGGAGCTGTCAAACCACTGGCGACACCCATCTAATTCTGTTTCTCTGCAGGCGTAATCCGAGGGCCAGATCCTCCCACACATTCGTTCACCACCGGCTCGCTCTTTCCTCGCCTCGCCTTCTCGTCCATCTCTTCTCTCTCTACCTCGACTCGCGAAACCGACCGAACCACGAACCGCCTTCTAGACTATCAATTGAGCATGGACTTTACCCTTCGACTCTGAACCATCACAAATGCACTACGAAGAACTAGCTTCATCACACCGAAACCCTCGATTCACTTTTCTCAACGACACATCTGATTCTTCGACCACAACAGGCGCGCGGCACCCACAGGCACGATGCGGCTACCTTTCCGGAGGCGCTCTTCGCTGCGCCGTCACCGCTCATCATCCCCGGTAACCCTGCTGGCGATAGCAGCAGCTGGTCCCTGCCTTGCGTCGGCCCTCGAGTTCAGGGAAGTACCCGAGTCCAACCTCGACCTCTCGCAACTCGGAAGAATAGGCCTAGCCGGAGATTTCAACGGCATTTCGCTCTACCAATTTGAAGGGCAAAGCGAGACGCCAATCAGCACAAATGGCAGCGAGTCTCTCCTCGCGCGGTTGCCCAATGGCGCCTTTGCGTCAATAGCATCGACCGATGCCTCGATCCACGACATGTGCGCGTCCTTGCTCGACTCGGGGGAGATGGCGGGAGTGGTAATAGCCGGTAATTTTACGAGCGTCGATGGCACCCCCTCTCAGGGCGTCGCCTTGTTCAACACGACATCTTCCGAGTTCGTCCCCCTCGACGGTCTCTCGGGGCAGGTTAACGCCCTGCTCTGCGATCAGGAAAACAACAGGGTCTACGTGGGCGGCAACTTCCGCCACGCCAACTCGACCACGAATGCCATCGCTTGGGTCCATGGCCAAGGGTGGACACCGCTCCCTTTCGCGGGGTTTAACGGCCCAGTCTCCTCCATCACCAAGGCGTCCAACGACCACATTATCTTCGGAGGCAGTTTCACAGGGCTTGGCAACTCCAGCACACCAAACACCCCTGACGGCCAGATCGTTAACCTGTCCAGCGCAAACATCACAGCGGGGTCAAGCAGCGACACAACCGGCTTCAGCGACCCACGGAACGTCGTGTGCAAGACTGAAGGCGCCGACGGAGCCGGTAACACCTGGCTCCTCGAGGACGGCTCGCCCGGATTCTGGCGCGCTTCTTTCAACTTCGGCTTCGAACCGACTAAACTTAGACTCTGGAACACCCGCCAGGATGGCCGCGGCACTCAGACCTGGCGCTTCACCGCGTTTCCTATCAATGGCATCCTCAACATGACCTACGTCGACCCCGCCACGGGCCAGAATGCCACATGCACCAGCGAATGTCCGTTGAGCAACGACCCGGCTCTACCTTTCCAGGACTTCCACTTCATCAACAACGTTGGCATGAACGAATTCCGCATTGACATCTCCGAATTTTATGGCGCTGGTGGTGGACTGAATGGTATTCAGCTTTTCGGCGAGGATATCTTCGCCTACGCTATCAACGAATTCAACGAGCCCACATGTGAGGGCCTCGGAATTGAGACCCCCTCGACTGCCACGGCAACCGGGCCGTGGTCAGAGTCTCCCTCCCTGGACAGCAACTCTCAATACCTCACGGCCCAGTTCTCGGGCGACGATGTCTCTGAGAGCTCGGCTTCGGTCGTCTTCTTTCCCAACATCGAGGAGTCAGGCAACTACTCGGTTGAGATGTACACGCCTGGCTGCCTTCAAGATGACACCTGTTCATCGAGGGGCCAGGTCAATGTGACAGGCGACATGTCATCTGCGGGTGACAGGCGGTTTTCCACATCTCTTTTCCAGACGAACAACTTCGACAAGTACGACCAAATTTACTTCGGCTACATCGAGGCCAGCTCCGCTGGTGGTTTCCGCCCCAGCGTTACCCTGAGGCCGCTCGGCGGACAGTCGCTTGACAACTTGACCGTGGTGGCCCAGCGCGTTGGCTTCTCGCTTGTTAACTCGACAGGAGGTCTCAACGGCTTGTTCGACTACGACCCTTCTGCCGAAACCTTCGACAAGAACGACTTCACCAACTCTGCCATCAATCAGCTCGGCGCTAGCTTTTCTTCCGAATCCGCCGTGACCAGCCTGAAGACGATAGGCGATGTCGTGGTGGTTGGAGGAAATTTCACCTCGACGAACGGCAGGAACGTTGTCGGCATCAACACCGCCGACCAAGAAGTTCAACCACTTGATGGGGGGCTCAACGGCGAGGTAAAGGCAATGCACCTGGAAGACTCTCGACTTTATGTCGGCGGGTCGTTCTCAAACTCTCTCGACAACAGCATTACTGGCCTCAACAACGTCGGCGTCTACACGTCTGATAACGACACGTGGACCGCTCTGGGAGCCGGTGTCAACGGCAAGGTCGCCCATGTGGTTCCCATGCTACTTAACGCCACTGACGACGGACCGGAGACTGTCATCTCCTTCACTGGAAAGTTCGATCAGATCAACGAGTTTGGCGACAACGCCGCTGTGTCTGTTTCTGGCTTCGCCATCTGGGTGCCCTCTCGAAACAACTGGCTCCAGAACCTCGACGGAAATTTCCCGGCGTACGGTGGTATCTTGACTGCTGCCGCTCTCGATGTTCCTGAGGGAGTGCCTCTTTTTGCAGGTTCTATGAGCTCTGCCACTATGAGCGCCAACGGCGCCGTCACTCTATCTGACGGACTAGGCCAGTTCCCTGTCAAGATTCGATCACCGAGCACGAGCTCTTCGGCGCTGAAGCGTCGCGACATTCTGTCGAGTGGCGCTGAGGTCAACGGCGTCGTCACCGGTGCGTTCTACAACCAAGATGACCGAAACGTCACTGTTCTTGCTGGCCATTTCACGGCCCAGACCACCGGCGGCTCCACCATTCAGAACCTGGCGTTCATCAACGGCTCAGACAACGACGCGGTGCGCGGAATCGATTCGGGCATCTCTGAAAACTCTACCTTCGTCGCCGTTGCGATCGTTCAGGACACCCTCTTCGCTGGTGGCGATGTCAGCGGAACCATTGGTGAAGATACCGTGCGCGGTCTGCTGACCTACAACCTTGCCAGCGCCAGCCATGGTTCGCAACCCCCGGGTCTCAACGGAGGCAACGGCACTGTTTCCGCCATTGAGATTCGTCCTGACACTGGCGATGTCTATGTTGGCGGAGCCTTCGAATCCGCCGGCTCGTTTGACTGCCCAGGCGTGTGTTATTACAGCACAGATCGTTCACAGTGGAACCGACCCGGCACTGGCCTCGAGGGCAATGTCAGCTCCCTGATGTGGACCAGCGAATCGCGCCTCGTCGCCGGTGGCGAAATGCAGTTGAACGACTCTTCGGTGTACATGGTTGAATACGACGCCGACGACCAGACCTGGACCGCCTTCCCTGGCCAGAACGACCTGCCTGGACCCGTGGACGTCATGACGCGAGGCTCACAGAACGGAGACCAGATCTGGGTTGCCGGCGCTTCTTCTAATGGAGGATCAGTCTATCTTATGAAGTACGACGGGTCCGACTGGCACCGTGCCGGCGAATCACTTCTGCCTGAAACGGTCATCCACAGTCTACAAATCTTCACAATCACGACTTCTCATGACGGCACCGACACTCTGGACTCGGACAAGGTTCTGATGCTGACCGGGTCGATCGGCATTCCTGATTTCGGCACGGCTTCTGCCGCCATCTTCAACGGCACTGACTTTGTGCCCTACGCCCTGACAACCAACAACGGAAACAATGCGGGAACGATCAGCAAGTTCTTCTCGCAGAACCAGGACTTCTTCAGTGATAGTGGTATGTATTCATCAACGGATCCTCTCGGAATATGTAGGCTAACCCCGACATAGGTGGCAATCTGGCCCTCGTCTTCGTTGTACTGATTGGTCTTGCCATCGCACTTGGCCTCATGTTCCTGCTTGTCATTGCAGGCATCCTTCTCGACCGCCTTCGCAAGAAGCGCGAGGGGTACAGCCCGGCACCCACATCAATGTACGACCGAGGAAGCGGGATCCATAGGATACCACCGCATGAACTCCTCGAGTCGTTAGGCAAAGGGCGTCCCGGTGCACCTCGCATCTGAAGGGGTACCTGAGAGAGGTTTCTGATTTTGTTTGGTCATTCCACTTGGTTGCAGGGCGTTCTGGATAGGCGTGCCAGGGGCACGAAAAGAGATTTGCTTCGGATCTGCTCATCTTCACTTGGAGATACCGATAGAGACACAGCGCGTCGGGAAAAGATCTGGACAACGCCGCGGCGAAGACGGATTCCCGTTCTCGACATCACCACAAATACCCCCTCAAGACCGCCTGCTGACTGCAGTAGACGGCACGCAGTCGGACGATGGAGGCACAAGACGCCAGCCGGCTTGTGGCGACATCTTGCCTTTTCGGACGGATTGCTTTGCTTTCGCTTCTTCACGAGCTCACGACTTTTGCTTAATGTCTAACATTCTTATTCTATACCACCACTCTGTGCGCTAGTCGCCTGGCCTCCAGTCAACAGTTGGCGCGCCACAGCACACACCCAATCTCCGTTTCGGGAGCTGTACATTATCTTCTCCTTTGGCCTGGCCACCTTTCCAAAAGGCCGCACACACATGCACCGCATCGAGGAACGTTGCAGATGCATACGCACATTTTCTTTTGGTCTTGAGGTTTGGACTCGGAGGAGACGAGGGGGTGATTCGATATGGGAACAACAGGAGGGTTGGGAGATAGAGGGTTGTCAAATACTCAGGAGATCTCGACTGTGGTAATGGCGAGGTAGCTCAATGAATTGATGCCATGAGCCCTGAAAATACTTGTGCGATACATTGACACCCGTGCTTGACTTGGTATAAGGTATCTCGACTTTCGAGTGCAACCGTCCTGTTGAGCATGGTCACGTGACTTCGCGACAGACACGCCCCGGCAACTGATTTGATCGCCCCGCGTTATTGGGCGTGTTCCAGATCAGGGTCCATCCCCACGTCATGACTTGAGTCTCTCCCGAGCAGCTCCTTTTGACTACCATCGCAGATACCTTTCACTTGCCCGTGAGTCCCCGAGGGCGTCCATTCGGAGTGTATTTCGTCGCACCCTACACATCTACATCACCGACTTCCGTATAGCTCGCTCCCAATTTTACGATTTGCGCCGTCCTCGCTGGGCCCGCCCGTGGCAAACATGGCCCCGCCCGCATCGAAAAAGCGTAGCACCGTCACACCGAAGAAGCCCGTCATGGCGTTGCCTCAATCAAAGCAGAAGCCACGGCCGAACGCCAGTATCTTGAATTTCTTCCAGAAGGCCGAGAAGGAGGAGGAACAGCTATTCATTGAAGAGCGGGTCAAGAGTGCGGCAACGCTGCGAAAAAGCACAGGCGAGGACGAGGCGAGGTTCAACGAGAGTGGTGCTTCGGTGAAGAAGAGGCGGCTTAGCAGCGCTGAGCCGGAGCAGTGCGACGAGGCTGATAAGGAGAACTTGGAGGATCTGTTTGGGAGCGATGTCGAGGATGTGCAAGAGGTTCTCTCCAGAGAGGAGAAGCCTCCAGCGGACGCCGAGACGGAGAGCGCTGACAAGACGATGCCGGAGACGAAGGAAAAGAAGCCTACCACGAAACCACCGCCGAAGCGAAAAGGCCCGTTCCTCGACGATTCCGACAGCGAGTCCGAGAGCGAGACCACGGCGAAGCCCAAGTTCACCATCCCACCTTTTGGCAAAGCGGTCGGTCTGCCGCCAATAGAGCCAAAGTCTGAAGGTGAGGATTCCAAGAGCCCGGAGAAGGAGACAAGTTGCCCACCACCACCACTGAAGCAGGACGACTCGCTTGATACGGCCTTTGCCAACGTCGACGGCTACGAGAACATGGACGACTTTCCCGACGATGATGAGCTTGGAGGAGAAGAGTTTCGGATGATGCGCTACATGGAGGAGCAGTCTCGGCTGGAGATGGAGGTCATGAAAGCGGAGGAGGATGATTTCTATGGCGATGCCACGAAGGCGAATACTACGAATGAAGCCAAGGTGGCCAATTGCCCCATTTGCGACGGGAGTTTGGTCGGTATCTCGACGGATGATGCGACGAAGCATGTCAATGCCTGCTTGGACGGAAATCCCATCCCTCTTCCAGAGCCGAAGAACGGCCCCGAGCCCACGCACGATCCGAAACGAGAAGAAGGCGAGCCGACGAGTGCAATGATTGACGCCCCCGAGCTCGGAAAGCGCTTCCAGCGAGCGGCAGTCCCAAGGGCACCACAGGCGAACCCTTTCGATATCGTCGAGGGCGAAAGCGCTGGTGGTATGGGCAAGTCGTCCGCTTTCACGCAGCTCATGTCGGGCCACGCCGAGAGCGCTGCTTGGGCGAATGCGGCTGCTGCCGACAAGGCTTCCCGCGGCAAAGCTGCCTACGAGCGCACATGTCCTTTCTACAAGATCATGCCTGGCTTCAACATCTGCGTTGATGCGTTCAGATATGGCGCCGTCAAGGGATGCCAGGCGTACTTCTTGAGCCACTTCCACAGCGATCATTACATTGGTCTCACGGCTCATTGGACCCATGGCCCGATATACTGCAGCAAAGTGACTGGCGACCTGTGCATCATGCAGCTCAAGGTTGCCCCCAAATGGATCGTCCCCTTGGAGTTTGAGGAGACGGTAGAGGTTCCTGGCACGGGGGGCGTCATGGTGACCATGATCCCCGCGAACCACTGTCCCGGCAGCTCGCTTTTCCTCTTCGAGAAGCCTCAAAACAAGGGGCCGAACGCCAAGAAGCAACGCTACCTACACTGTGGTGACTTCAGGGCCTGCCCAGCACACGTCGAGCACCCGCTGCTCAAACCGGATGTTCAGGACGCCATCACAGGCAAGCTCAAGCAGCAGAAGATTGACCTGTGCTACCTTGATACCACCTACCTAAACCCTCGCTACTCCTTTCCTCCGCAAGACGATGTCATCCGCACCTGTGCCGATGTCTGCGCCGGCATCTCACCGGATCCCAACTGCACCGACGACGTCTGGGACACCATGGCTCGAAAGGGGGGCACAGGTTCCGTCAGCAAATTCTTCATCAAGCCAACCCCCCCGCCGAAGGAGGAAGGCGAGGCCTCGGCCACAAACCCCAGTGCCGACTTCTTCACCAACGTCAGGGACAAGAAGCCACCTACCTGCCGACAACGTCTCCTCGTCATCTGCGGCACCTACTCCATCGGCAAGGAGCGCATCTGCATCGCCATCGCCCAGGCCCTCAAGACCAAGATCTTTGCGTCCCCCGCCAAAATCCGCATCTGCTCTAAGCTCGGCGACCCGGAGCTCACGGCCCTGCTGACGTCCGACCCGCTCGAGGCCCAGGTGCACATGCAGATGCTCATGGAGATCCGCGCCGAGACCCTCCAGGACTACCTCGACTCGTACCGCCCGCACTTCAGCCGCATCGTCGGCTTCCGGCCCTCGGGGTGGAGCTACCGGCCCGCGGCGGCGTCGACGAGCGCCACGGCGGCGTCTCTGACCAGCGCCAACACGGCGCCGGGGACGGTGGCCACGACGCAGATCCTGCACTCGATGGCGTGGCGGTCGCGGTTCACGGCGCAGAGCATCGTACCGCAGCGGGGCAGCACAAGGGAGGCCATGTGCTTTGGGGTGCCGTACAGCGAGCACAGCAGTTTTCGGGAGCTGGCCATGTTCGTCATGGCGCTGCGGATCGAGAAGGTGATCCCGACGGTCAACGTGGGGAGCGAACAATCCAGAAAGAGGATGAAGGCGTGGATCGATCGGTGGATGGCGGAGAGGCGGAGGGGAGGGCTCGTGAAGGCTCTTGTCGAGGGGGAGGACGGGAAGGGGGAGGGCGAGTGGGAGGTTGTGCTCTGGGAGGGGAAGGACAGTTCCGGGGGCGGGGCGTGGTGGTGAGGATTGGTGCTTGATACGTGATGGCTCGCTGCCCTTGTTGGGTGGTGATACCGTTGTCGGCGGTGTTGAATGGCATGAGAGCTTGTTCCTCTTGGTTTCTTCCCGGGACTATGACATATGGACATGTTTACTGATGTTCTCGCAAAGTCTTCAGGGCCAGGCGCCTTCGTCCACACTGCTTTCTGGAGTCGGGTGACAGACTACCTGGCGAAGCGAACCTGGGAGACCATCGGCGAAGGTCGAACTTGAATGTATGTTCGCCCGCCAGCAGTTTGAGAACACATCGATCCTGATATGCAGATGACATGTTGAATCAGTCCAACATGCGAGCCCATGAATCTTGGTGGCATTACCGAGGCACCAGACAGTACAGAATAATCGCTGAGGTTTCCTACGGTGACAGATCCGCCGTCTACGACTTTCTGACCCATCCCTGAGTGTATAAAGCCTGCGTGGCTTGCGTACATACAATTGCACGGCACCGCAGCGAGGCCCAAACCAACGCCTAGGTAGCGACATGTCAACGTCCCAGCTCTCCGGCTCATGGTATTGGCCAAGCCGGAGATCCGAGCATCAAATTCGCACAAGCTTCACACACGCGAGCACCAAGCTTCAAGCACATGGCGCGGCTGCAACCGCCCAGGCGAGGCCTGATCATCCTGAAGCCGCTGGCGATCCGCGGGGAGTTACCAGACGACGGGGACGGGATGAACAGGAGACATACCCATCGCGGCTTAAGATGAACACAAGTCACGACTCAGCCGCCATGTTGATCTCCCACTTTGCCATCAAACTCTACCCTAACGATTCATGTCTGCGTTGCTTGCACGTGCTAATTTTAAGGGGAAGTGGTGTCGATGTAGAATATTCGCCCCCGAGTAGCGGTACTTGCGCGTTGTCTCGCCCTGTTTGACTCAACGGGCGCCTTGTCTCTCTACCAGGACAGAAGGCTGGCGGCAAGAGAGAAGCAAGCAAAGGGTCGATGGTGTGGCAGTGCGTCCTGAGTGTTTCGGCGCATCTCGGCCAAACAGCTCGTGGACATATCCCCCGACCCCCTTATTAGTCGATAGCTGAGCGGCCAGGGGGGTGGGCAGGAGGAGGGCCGGATGGCAGGCGCGCCCTGGCCATCTGCCTGGCGCATTGAGGGCGCATCCCTGGTGAGACACCTGTCCCCCAGGCCCGGTTGCAGCGAAGAAACATGGAGGACAATCGGGCAGACTGGCGTGCCGTGTCTCACGACGGACGGGAGAGGCAAGGGGTGGCGCTTGAATGGAAGTGACGAAAATGGCATGCCTTGACTTGCTGATTTGCTTTGCATTGACGGTTCACTGTCCGGGTTGCTAGGTGAGGCGAAGAGTAGCGAGCGCATCGTCGCGACCGGGGGCGGGGTGCACAGCAGGTACTGCTGGGATGCGGTTGTTGGCGTTTATTGTTGTTGCACGAGCGCATGATCGTTGACGTTAATAGATGTCGGCACCATGGTCCTGATGACTGTCTGGTTGTCGATGTCACGGGCGAGGTCAAGGTAAGGTGGTCGATCAATGGAAAATGGAAGGACAATCTCATGACGCCGCATGTTTCGTCCTGTAACAGCACCGAGAGGCAAGACACGTCGATCTCCCAAACTGGTATGCCGGGAGGTCATCGTGGGTGTCGCGTGTAGCATCGGCTCAGCGTGTCGTCGGTCAAGATGTGCTTGACGCTGGTGGCGTGGCGTCTCAGGCAACGCGGTGATACGAATGTACTGTGCATAGTTGCTCCAAGGGTGCCGGACTCTGCACTGATGTCGACTGATTTCTTCCGACCCATGATCAATTGGTCGAACTGCCCAAGTAGTGTCGCTTGCGGAATCCACAGGATGTCACTGGTTGCTTGTTGCCATTCTCTGCATATCTGTGTGTTCTCCGTTGTTGATCGGCTGTAACGCGAGATGCACCGCTTCGGTTGGTCGGTGAGCTGAAGTGTGCGAGGCTTTGCAAAAAACGACAGTCGCGGACAGAGGAAATCGGCTGGTTTAAGTACATGTAGATCAGAGGCAAAGGACGCTCCTAGGGGCTCTCGTCAGGAGCATGTCGTCGTTTCAAAGTTGGGCGAGACCAGTCCATATGATGTCACTGATGGTTCGAAACATCCCACGATCGTAACACAGCCAATCATAGGCACCACCACGCCCGCCTCCTGCCTCTGCAACGAGGCACAAGATCGAGGATCGCAACTGCCCTCGGATATCTAATTATCTAATTCTTTATTGCAGACGGTATGTCACTTGCCTTTTGATCGGGAGACTCGTGACTCGCCAAGCGCGCAAGGGCAACCAACCCCACCCTGACATGGAACTTGACGAGGCATGGTGCTGTGAGTGTGGCCTGCCGCATTGGCTGACACGCCTTTTCTGTGCGTTCACTCATTGACCCCGCCGCAGCCTACTTCGAGAGAGGGGATGGGGGAAAGATAGGAGCCGTGGCCGGAACAACAGCAAGCCTTCCATCAGTCCAGTCTTCACCCGAAAAGGCCGTTCCAAAGCTAGGGCTTCTCATCAAACTCCCCTTGGTTGGACGGGCTCGACCCAGATTGCCAGCAAGACAACGTCCGCGGCCGAAATCTGGCCACATAGTACGA
The DNA here is from genome assembly GCA_002851755.1 of Verticillium zaregamsianum. NCBI lineage: Eukaryota > Fungi > Ascomycota > Sordariomycetes > Glomerellales > Plectosphaerellaceae > Verticillium > Verticillium zaregamsianum. The sequence goes on along the minus strand of NMXM01000001.1, from coordinate 3,533,359 downwards.
GCCCGCGTTTCCATGCCGATCACTCTGGACGTGTGCCATGGCCAACAAGCTTGAGAGGTTGCCGACTTGAAATGAGTCCCCGGCAAGAGTGTGAAGCCAACTGACGTTTGGATGTTCTACCAAAGGTTGTCCACTAGTCCGTTCTGCCGGTTCACGGCACACCATGTTCTAATTATCCTCGATACGACCCTCAAGACACCCGACAGACGACAGGAGACATTGGAGCACATGCTGGAAACCGAATGAATGCCTCTGCGACATCAAACACATGACCTCCTCCTTCAAAACACACGCCTGACGTCGTTGATGGCGGACTTGGAACCCCTGGCACTAGATGGACACAGCCACCGCCTCTGTGCCTGATTGAGCTGCTGGATGCCTTCGGAAGGCGTCCGACCCGTCCCAGGGCTGCTTTTGACTCAGCTCAATGCCTTGAGTGAAAATGCCCTCGCAGACGCGCGTACACCGACCCCACCATCTACGATTGAGCCGGGCGCCAATGCCACTCGCTCTCTCCACAGCGGAATCATGTCAGCAAAACTGCGAAGTGATGGCGTAAGAGGGCCCGAATGCCCGTGACGCTGAACAGGGCACATGTCCGGGTCTGCGCAGAAGGAAAACCAATCTATGGTCAGCCGTGCGGTGCGGACAGCGGGATAGCGGGACAGCGTGATTTCGTCTGGCCCGTTCCCTGGCGTCATTAAACAAGTCAATGCCTGCGCTGGCAGCTTATCGTGACAAACATCACGGCCCCTGCGTGCATGCCCATCAATCACGAGGCGTCAGCGACCAGCATCAAGATTCCCCATCTCCCCTCTTCTGTTGCGTTCTTCGAGAGCCCGTGACACCCAGCACTCATTCTCACATACCCTCCGAGCGAGCAACGACGAAAGGAAGGGGAGCCCGTCTCATCTGCAGTGTGACAGAAAACGGCTATGATCGTCATCCCCGCTGTGGATCCCTCTGGCCCTGGCTGAAATGCTCGATCCACTCTCGACGCAGGTTGTGACCCATCTTTGGGGAACCCATGTCGAGTCTGAGACGAGCCCTTGTCGAAAGACCGGGGACCTCCAGATTATCGGGGGGAAGACTTTGCAGCCTCGAGAGTTGTCTTCATCCTCCAGGATAATTACACTGACGACGGAAAGGGCAGACGGCGGTAAGGGTCCATGTGCCACACTCTGCTTCGGGAAGGGCTGCGGGAGCTGCGGAAACAGGCGGCATCATCACGACGTTCGCCAGTCCCGAGTCTAGTGAAGGGCGACCATCTGGACTACCGCCGCCTCAGACGTCTGCGGCGGCCAAAACAATAAGCCGACATACATAGAATAACGTTGTCGACAGTCAGCCGGTCAGCCGGCCTCGACCCGGCAGCTGGCGGTCTCGACCTTTGTCGTCGAGGACTCACCACCAGTGTTGCATCCCGACAACTGTCAGTTGTGCGGGCCCCACAGGAAATCGACGTGATCGTCCATCATGGACGCCTGGCGTACCGATAAGGATGTTTCGTTTCTTGCAGCAACCCACGATACTACGCTGTGGCTGTCTTAGAGGCTCCAGGCACTTCATCTCTGCCTGGTCATGTGCCGGGCCAGGCTTGCCATCGAGGCGGAGGATCGGCGCCATCATTTCGTCGGGTATCTGGGTTGAGGGCAACAGGGCATCCCGAAATCATCACCTGTCTACAGCCGGTGGCCGGATCTCGTCCCCTGCACCCCTCTGGTCTTGGCCGTGCCCGTAAACGGCAGCCCATATTTTCTCCGTCCTTACTCCAGGGTCTGAGAGCAAGCTGGCTGGCGCGGACGACGTTCCGCATCATTGGCGTCGACGCCGTCGTTCAATAGCCGCTGGCTTGGCATGAACTCCCGTTGGCCAAGTCCAGAGTCGAGATGGGTGCCTTGCAGTCAACTACACCCACCATAAGCAAAGGCCGCCCTGGGTATCTGCCGGTTCCGCTAAGACAGCGTAGACGTGCTAATGTGTAAAGGATTTCCGGGAATCCCCTTGCGGCGTCGTCTGGCTCTCGTCATGTCGTCTGGGGCCTCAACTCTGATCGGCGACCTCGAAAGACTGTCAACGTCTCCGAGGCATGGGTGTCCCCAGTCTAGCGTGTTTCAACTCGCTTTATCGGGCTTACGGCCTCAAGATGACATCCCGATAAAGGCTAGCGCCACCAGGATCCAAGATGAACGCAATAGTCATCTCGAGAAATGCCCCTCCAGCGCTCTCTGCGCCCCCCTGCCTGGTGCCCAAGCACCCAAGCACCCAAGCACAAGATGCGTTTGTTTGGTTACCAGTCGCCCTCATGTCCGCTCGAGCGCATCTCAGAACTGACCTCAGCCTCTGCGAGAGACATCCAAGACATGGAGGCTACGGTGACATCGGGGCAAAAGCAAGACCTATCCCAATTTGCAATGGAGGATTGTAGGGCCCCCGATGCCAGTTCTTGCATACGGCCATTTCCGAGTGGACGACGCTACGAGACCACTGGTATGCCGCTCACAGACATTGCCAATGCCGGCCGTTCCCACCCAACCGCAACGACAATCCGGGGAGCTCTGTGCCGAACGAGACGGGCCTCGACCTGACAACGAAAAGGGACACTAACAAGGCGCGCGGAATTCCTTGGTCAGGGCGACCGGATCTCATCCCACCCGGGCTGTTTCCGCCACGTCCAAGATTTGATGATTTTGGGAGGATACGGACAAATCTGTTTTAGTCGGACAGCAGGAAATGGCGGGCGCACGGTCAACGCCAAATGAGTCCAGCTAGCTAGGTAGCCAGCTAGCAAGCTGGCAGCGTCCCGTGATGAGGTGGGTGGATGGCCGTCCCGACAAGTCGTGTGGTACAGTGCACTTTCTGGCGCACCCAGGTGGCGCATTCGGTCCGCAACTTCAAGACATGGCTGAGGGCCGCCGTTGGGACTTGGACGGGGATGGCGTCAAGCCCTGCCACAGCGCCTTTTTCATCGCATCGCATTCAGCCGCCATGGAGAACCGAGCAGGCATGCGACCATTGGTGGCATATTGGGTCGGCAAAGTGTTGTTGGACAAAGGCGCGCGTGTGCCCTCCCCCCCGGCCTGCGCTGCGCTAAGGATGGTGTCATTGGCGCTGAGCCGAACGGTTCAGAGGGGGGGGTACAGGTACTTGAGGGACCCCTGCCGCGTTCTTTTGGCTTGCAGCGGTAAGGCCAGCTAGCGCGGCGCCACTCCCATCATCCGTCATCTCACAGGAAGACTCGGACAAAAATGGATGGGTCACGCTCAAGATGCTTGCTTTACGGCGGGTATCGGTACAGTCAAGTACCGAGAGGAGAGGAAGCAACGGGGGGAGAGGAGGGGGGGGGGAGGGCAAGGCATGGATCCTAAAGACCCGTTTTTACCGTCAAGGAATATTTTGCCATCGACGCAACAGAGCGAACAGGAAAGTAGTGAGACACGGCAAGTTCCTAGACTGCCAGGCTGGCCCAGCACCTCAACAGTCAGTCCGCTGCGACGAGCCCACGAAGCCCCAGAGCGCGGGCGGAGCAGCAGCCAGCGCCTGGCCGCAGAATACCAAGTGCCGTGGCTCTCGGAACTCGGAGCAGCGACTTCGGCCTACCAACAGATAGTCCGATGGCCCTTGATGAAACGAACCAGATTCGGCAGACGAGGTGTCGTTCGAAGATTAACACCATCTCAAAGAGGTGACAGAATGATCGCAACATCATCGACCGGCGACCCTGAATTATCTCGTATCCGACAGGGCTGCAACGGCGGCCATGGGAATCTGTCGCATCACGAGGATCCAAGAGCGCTTTGGCGAGATGTGGTGCTATGCGATGCGATGCGAGGGCAGAATGGTTCACTACGTCAGACGAAACCCACTCAAGGCGGTGGGAAGCAAGGCAACGGGGCAAGGCTGTGACACGATTACCCGGGTCACAGCGTCATTTCTACCCGGTCTTGCTATTCTAGGTAGGTCGGACTGGCTGGCTGGCTGACTGGCTGGCTGGGCATCCATTGCATTTGGGGCGCTTGAGATGCTTTTCCCCATCCTGACACCACCAATGGGGCCATTGTGTGCCCGTGTCAAGCACAGAGAGAGCGGAGGAGGGTGCAATCCCACGAACAGGTGTGTGGGAGGGGAGGAGGAGGAGGAGGAGGCGGAGGCGCGTTGCGTTGGACTGTCAATGTCAGCAACGACCACACACCACAAGGCTGCCTGCCTCGTTTGTTCCGTTGCCCGATGACATACCCCGGCATGCCAGGAGCGTGAAGACGTTCTGTTCTGCCCGTCCGTCCTACTGTACCTCCCGTCGTCGTAGGCACAAGATCCACGCTCGTTCCTGCTCCTCGGTTCACCAGCTAGGAGCAAATGAGCACTGCCACCGCCGTCATTCAACAACAAGCTTTCAGTGGCATCTACTGCCGCATCACACCGCATTCCCTTTTCCCCGAATGGCGATGATTCCTGCACACCCTTCTTAGATCATCTGCCTCCCCCGAGCCCCCCACATCCAATGTCATTGTTTCGTGTCGCGCAAGAAGTGGATGGGATGCTAGCCGGAGGGAAATTGGCTGGGTGACACAGCGGGCTGGCAAGAGCGATGGAACCTAGCGGAGAGGGAGACAGCGGCGGCGCTCTGGGGCTTTGGGCTTTTGGGGGGGGCAGAGGGGCGCGCCAACAACGCTGGGGTCTTTGGGCGAACAGCGACAGCAGCCAATGGGTGAATGCTGGGCGGTGTTTGTTTCAAGAAGGAGCGCCCCTGCTGCCACCGACGTCATTCGTCACTGCATCAACGCCCCTCGACCCCACCCCGTCTCCAGCCTCCAGGGCTCTTTCCTCTCTCATTGCTGGGTGAAGGGCAACAAGTCAACGGAACTCTCTTTCCCATCCTTGCCGTCATCCACATCTGCATCCATTCTGTCCTTTCCCCCCCACTCGCCCGTTGCCCATGGCCCATGGCCCATCGCGAATCGCGCATCACGCTCCCACACTTGGCCAGACACAAACCCCGCGACCCCTGTCCCTCCGTGAATTTTTCCCTTTCTCGAGAGGGGACCCAGTACCTTCGAGCCCCAGTCCCCGAAAGCGCATCGCTTTCCCGAGCCCACGGTCGTCGAGGTCGAGGTCGAGGTCGAGGTCGAGAGTCGAAGGGGTCGAGGGTCGCAGCCCGAAGTCGGTCTTGAGGGAAGGCAGAGGCAGAAACAGCAGGCAGCTGGATGGATGGGATGGCTAGGTATGCTGCCCAACCCGCCATTCCGGTGGTCGAGTCCCCCTTAGCAGACGGCCGCTCCCTGCGTCAAGATCTCAAGCCAGGTACGCCTCTTCCGCCATCATGACCACCGTCGCGGCCGCAAAAAGGAAAGACCAAGAAAGCATTGGAGGACGAAAGGCAGCCCCATGCTGTCATCTGGCGCCGCCTCGCACCGATGATAACAGCGCACGCTCGCTGGCACGGCACTACTCCTGTCTGTTCTGCGTTGGGGAGAGGGGCGGCAGAAGCTGCAGAAAGCAGCCTAGCACCAGCTCCGTCGTCGTTGGCCACCCGCATGCTCCATTGACGAGGGGGGCTTGCAGTGGCGGGAAACAGACAACCGCCGCCATCCCCGATCTCATTCCATGATCCATAGCATACGGGGCGGCGGGCAGGCAGGCGACCACTCCATCCACTCCATCCACCCACCCATCCATCCATCCAGACAATCCACTTCTTTCCTGCCAGTCAGCCAGTTTTAGCCTGCTGCCCAAGCTCAGAGCTATCCCGCATCCACCGCATCGTCAACGCCACGCCGAGTCAGGGCAGCGATGCGCCCAAGCCGCCAGAGTTGGAGCGCCAGACCCTGCATATTGATCCCGCCAACGATCAGGGAAATACGATCCAGCGCCTGAGAGCCGAAGGAAAAGACACATGATGGTCAGGCCAGAGATGTCTCGTCGTCTTGGGTTCGGCTTCTGCGAGAAGGGGGGCATGGACGGAGGTGGGACGATGCCCTCCGATGGACCGACCGATGCGCTTCAACAGCAAGCAGAGAAACATGCCAACAAACGACATTGGCCCTCACCCTCCAATATCAGCTCCTCCTCACTCTCCCCAGTCCTTCGTGGCCAGCAGCATTCAGCACGGACGATTGACAACGTCTGTTGCGACCCCAGCAAAGCGCAACAGCAACAGCATCAGTACCGGTACTCCCACCCTCGTCACCCTGTCCCTGCGGACCCCTGGGGCTCTTCAGAAAACATCCCCGACGCTGGACCCTTCCGCCTTTTTTTCTCCCACCACGCCCCCTCCCCCCCCCCTTTGCCTGCCCCCTCTTTTCTCGACCCCGTACCCCTGTCAATGCCCTTGGTATTATGGCGACCCCCTCCCTCGATCCACACCACGCTTTACGACAGAGCAGACCGACATCATAGCTTCGTTGTGTCTCTCCCGCGCACATTCGCCCGCCCTTCTGGCAGTTGGGCTTCTGTTCTGTCGTCAGTCGTCAGTCGTCACTGCACGAAGACCCGACCACCACAGATGTAAAAGCCTTGTCCCCTCGCCTCCCTCCACGCCAGCGACCCAATTTTTACTCTTGATCCTCATGATCATCACCACGCCGTCGACAACCCAACTGATATCTCAAACGGCTTCCCCCCATCCTGTTCTCCAGAGTACCTTCCTCGATCCTGTCACACCCCCCTCAGAAACACGCCTCCACGACTCCTGCTCGAGTCGACGTCCCGCCACCACGGTACTTCAGCCTGTGTACCAGCTGGACATCATCAACCCGTCTCTCAACGGCGAACCCAACAGGGCTTCTGTCCAACTACCCCAAAGCCTCCCTTCCACAGCACATCAGCCATTCCCCCTCATCATCTTTGTTGATCTCCTTCCGCTTCCAACCCCCACCGTGTTCCACCACTACGTCTGAACACGCTCATCATCCCCCCAATTCACATCATTGAACGCGACAAAAAAAAAAGCCATCGGAATCGAGGAACAAGACGCGAGCCGACCTTGACACCGACTGCCTGCCATCCATCTTCCCACCCCCCTGGCAACCTGGTCTCCAATCTGAGCCAGTCTGCGACCCTACCTAATCGCCCTAATCCTTGTCACCTCGGCCTCTCTCCTACGGGACATTGCTCTGTCGATCTCCCTGAGTCGGAGTCGTCACAGCTTCTGCACCAATTCTCCTCGCCGCCCCCCCCCCTCCCCTTCAAGCCAGCGAACGGACCAGAGGGCGATCTCCACCACCCCATGTCCCGCTGACCAGTGTGCGACAAGCTTCAGACGACTTGCTTCCCAGGCCTCTCTCCTGGATCCGCCCAAACCACTGGCCTCAGCTTCTACTGGTGTAGTGCCCGTGTCAGTAGTCCACTGGCTCACACTTATACCTCGCTGATCCCCCATCTTCAACTCTTCTTTGGAAAAGGGATCTTCTATCCCATCTGATCTGTGTCACCACTTGGCCTCACACCTAAGTCGGACATCCGCCTCTGATCAGCAAGGCTACCCGCAAACCTTCTCCGAAGGAACACCTTCTCACCTCTCACGTCGCCCATCATCATGACTATGACATTAGACTCCTCACAACAACGATTCGGCCCCTTGAACCTGGATCCGATGTCTTCCTATCAAGCCTCCTCCTCTACCTCTCCCCAATTCTCCAACCCCTGGGGCGCTTCCTCCTCGCCGCCCAACAACAGCCATGCCCTCTACGTCAACGGCAACCAGGGGCTTCATCCCGGCCTCGGTCCCCTCGACAGGTCGCACGCTGCGCGCGCCAGCACCAGCAGCTCCGCGTCCTCCATGGGCTCCTACGGCCAGATTCCCGTCACAGCAGCCTCAGCAGGTAGCCTCCCCATGGCAGACCCTCTGCCCAGACCGGATCTACTCACACTGCCTCAAGATGTCATGAGCATCAGCCGGATGCACCCTACGTCGACGGCTCCCTACACGGATGCCAGCAGCAGCTACGCCTCGTCTGCCTCCCCAGTCAATGCCTCCTACACCGCATCCCCGGCGCCATACGAGTCCATGGGATATGCACCAGCGCCGCCTGTGAGGTCGGCCTTCGCTCTCGCCCCTGAGCACGACCACTCGAGGAGATTCTCCCACCCGTCAGTACCCTCTGCCTCGTCATACGGCGGCGCCGACCCGACAATGCTGTCCAGACCGCAAAGAGCGTCGTTGATTGACTTTGACCACAGAGGCGTCCACGACGAGAGACGCAGCTTTGCAGACGCCATCGACGCCGGCCACGGCATGCTGGCTATGAGCCAGGAAACACCGCGACCCATCTATGGCACCCGAACCGACAGGAGCTCCCAGGACTCCTACGGCTTCCCCTCCACCCACTCAACTAGCTCCTCGGTCTCTTCGGCTGGCGGCTTCGGCAACTACTACGGCGCAGACTCCGTGAGCGACTACTCCACGTCGGACATTGAGTCTGTTACGTCTCGCACCCTGCCTCGTCCCCATGGCCTGTTGAACCAGGCGCCGCCGGCCCCCCAGTCCATGATGGGCCAGTTCAGCTCCAAGGTGTCGTCGAGCACCCAGAAGAAGCACAAGTGCAAGGTCTGCGACAAGCGCTTCACGCGCCCCTCGTCTCTGCAGACGCACATGTACAGCCACACCGGCGAGAAGCGTAAGTTTTACGGCCCAAAGCACATGCCGATCAATGCTGACTCTCAATAGCTTTTGCCTGTGAAGTTGAGGGCTGCGGCCGCCATTTCTCGGTCGTCTCCAACCTCCGCCGGCACAAGAAGGTGCACAAGGGCGACGCGAGGTCCGAAGCTGGCTCCGAGGATCACCAGTCTGACTAGAGATCTACCCCTGTTCATTCAACACCAACAGCGAGGATTCCCTCGCACGAGACTATGACCTTTCCAGTTCGAGTCATGATCATCCATTCCGGGTATCCCTCTCGCGGACCCCTGCATTTTCAGCTTGCTGCCTCCCCCTCCCCTCCTCGAGGTGAAGCAGCAAGAGTTCTAGACGATCACTCGATCGTCGACACTGTTTACGATACGTTTCTCTACCCTCGCTCCTGACATCCACGTTCGGCGCCTGCACCAAGACGAAGACAAAAAGGTCGCTTACGATGACAAATGGGCGATACGCGGGCGGATATTGTTTTGTTTCATGTGCACCAGCCGACAGAAGGGCTATACCAGGCCGTGCCGCAGATGCGCGGCAGTGGAGTGTTGGCCCCAGCAGTCGATAGGGGGGCAATCGAGGAAAAACGAGACCCGCCGGAAAGAGAAGGGAGGGCGAGAGTGAAGGGGCTGCGACGGCAGGATATGCTTCCTGTCGATCGTTGTCCCCTTGGGGCATGCGGCCCCCAAGCCACGGTGGCTCTCCCCCGAGCGGTGTTCCCGCTTCCCACCCCCCATTTGAAAAGCCCACACATCCATCATCCGTGGGACGTCTCGCACGTTCGAGGCAAGCAGGGGCAGGCGGGAAAGGGTGGTGAAAGGCGAAAACGATCTCTCTGGTTTTCCTTTCCCTCTTGTCGGTTCGGGGAGAACCTGGCGATACCCTCTCATCATGGCGTTACGGAGGGACTTTCAGCGGGCACAAGGGCCTCTTCGGCCGTGCCTGTTTCATCTTTATTTTTGAGTGCGGCGGTTTTCTGTCTGGATTTTTGCGTGTTTTTGCTCCCGTGTCGAGCCTATTACTGTCGCTACACTCGAGGGGGACCACTGGCGATTAGAGTGACGGATCGGACGCTGTTCTTGTTACTACATATCTTTCTCTCGCCGCCGACGGCGAGGATGTACCATTAGCCGATACATGATGATAATACCCACTGTTCCTACAGTGCCCTTTACACAACAGCATGGCTCCGAGTTCTTTTGATGGTTCTTCTCGATGTCGATCACGGGTCGGGTCTCACGGGGGGATGTGGCATCATGTGGACGGACAAATGAACACATTTATCGAGCACACTATCGGTATCACGAAAGATCTGCCTCGCAGCCGAGGGGAAGGATTTCGTTGGCCAAAAGCCGTGACCGGGCGGTGACGTGCCGCCGGAAGGCGCTCACGAGGCGGCCGTAGCTGGCTTCAGATAGATGTGCCTCGGATCACACCGACAACCGGTGCTGTCCGTTGTCTCTGCACAGCGTTGGTTGGGGCGGCATCTTGGTGCCAGCGGAGGACGGGGAGAGGGGGAAGCATGTCCAATGGGACGAGGTCCAGCTTACCCCAAGTTTAGGAAGAGGTGGGAAAAACGACGATCGCAGAGCTGGGTCGGTGATGTCGCCCGAGGGAACGGATGGAGTCGTCGTGAAGGGGGAAAAGATTGACGGTGAAGGAGCGGGCAGGTGATGGATGGCCTTGTCGGACGATGGGACGATGGCGCCAGCGCCCACTGAGCACATGAGATCGGCAGTGCTGCACATGGCTGAACCGTGGTTTCGAGATGGTGATCGGATTGGAGGGGGGGCGTTGCCCGAGCCGGATTCATGAGATGGAGACGGGTGGTGGGGAAACGGTCGTGCGTGCTCAGGCGCGCATTGAACGTTTTGCTGCTGGCTGGCTGCGAAGGCTCGACCTTGGCCTCCGCCGCACGCTGCTTCGGGCGAGGCGAGAGGGCATGACCAAGGCTAGCTGAAGTAGGTAGGTATGTTGATCTGATGGTCATTGGGGCGGGCATCCACCATGCCGGAGCGGAACGGGGCTGGCGCACGATGTGTGAGATGAGACTACCAGCTCCGCCCGGGACTTTCAAAAAAGAGTGGACGCCCAAGCTCGATTGTTCAATTGACAGCAAGACAGGTGGCTGGCAGTCCCGCCGAGCTAAGGCATAACCCTATTTCGATGGGCGGGGCTGAGAGGGTTACGGGGGGCTGCCAAAGGGGCAAGATCAGCAAGACCATGTGAGATGTGGGAGCTCGTGAACATGGCCGATAGCGGTGGTGAGTTTTCCCGGCATGGAGAGGTGGACTTCGGAATCCGGTTCGGCGAGGACGGATTGGCCATATGGATCGGTGGGCTCGTCCATTGACTGGTGAAATCGACGAACCCCGGGCTTTGCCTGCCTTGCCTGCATCTGGCATATGCAGGCTGCGTAAGTCAAAAGTGGGCAAGCTTGTTTCACCAGCCTTGGAGCACTTGAAAGGGGGGGGAGGAGAGGAAGCAGACGAGGGGACCTGGAGGGATTAGGCCTGACGGGCGTTCCGGGGCGTGCGGAGGGCGGAGGGCGGCAAGGGGGCCAGGGCCAGTGAGAGGACGACGCCGTCCGTGAAGGCCGGCGATCTTTGCCGGACCCGGGCAGAGAGGGGGAGCGGAGGGGCGAGGAGCGGTGGGCCGGGAGCTGGCGCGCGGGACCATGTCAAGTTCGATCAAGCTTTCGGATAAGGGAGGGAGGGGCCTGAAAGCCTTGAAGAGAACGGCGCGACTGATTGGATATGGATTGTGCCTCCTTGTGTCGCGACGGCCATGCTGACTGACACGTGAGGGCTGTCGATTGACTCGCAACCCCGTTGGCGTGGCCAGGTCACTCGAAAGGGAGGAAGGGGATGAAGCGGTTCACTTGTCTGTGTCTCGGTTGTCGGCTGCCTAGCTGTTGCTGTTTGCGATTTTGACGCCATGATGCGAGGTGTGCAGGTGGAAGGACCGTTTGCGGTTGTCACGCAGTTTTCTTCCTGGGGAGGATGCACCTCGGAGGACCGAATTGCTGCGCTATGCTCACCGCAGTACTCTCCACCGATCGATGGATGGGCGACGGAGGGGCCCCGGGGAAGAGGAGATGAAGCCGGGCACGGCCTCTAGGGGTGAAGGACGGAGTCCTGCTCCTGCGGCCGAACCTCATCGGGCAGAGAGTGTGGTGGTGGTTGAGTGGTGTCGATGTCGATGTCGATGTCGATGTAGGCCGTCAAGCATCAAGCGGTCAAGCGGCGCTGGTGGTTGCCACGGTGGTCATGGTGAAGCCAATCCACTGACAGGACGGCACCCGCGGACACGGCCCACGGCCTCTGAGACGGCGGGACACGGGGCAGAGGAGGGGGGAGGTTGCTGCAGGGGTCAGGGTTAGGGGGGGGGACCAGCACAACAGGGCGAGGGCGAGGGCGCACCGAGTTTCCAAATATACAGTGGCCAATGTCTTGCGCGTCCTCTGGCTGACCTTATGGCTGACAAGACGGGGTGAGATTGTGGGCTCCCCAGGGCTTTCATGCGGCGTACAGGGTTGAGCATCGACCCTCACGTCGCTTGACGGACAGCGTTTCGGCGACCTGTGACCTGTGACCTGTGACCTGCGACCCTGCTGCGAGCACCCAGCCGTGTGTTGATGTGGGATGCCAGAGATCATCCATGTCCCAGGGCGTCGTCGAGGCTGCGGACGGCAGACAATGCTTTTGTTGTGGTTGTCTGTCTGTCGCCCGTGCTTGTCGCGATGGGTGCGCCACAAGGCGACCGACAGGCAAGCGGCCGCCGTGGTGATTCGATGGATCTTCAGGGTCCCTGGACCACCCCCGGAGCCTGCGAAGGCCTGTTCTGCTGCTGTGTTGTCTTTTGTCTTTTTTGCCACCGAGGCGGGCGACGATGAGTGTCAGATGCTCTCTCTGGTGCAGAGGGGCCAGGGCACACAGAAAGGTGAGGCGAGGCTGGTTGGATGCTTGCCTGCCTGCCTGCCTGCTTCCTGCCTCGCCCCAGGACATGCATGTGCGGTCCTATTCGAGGGTACTCGGTCATTCTTGCGTCCCGCACACAGGCCTGGTGTACCTGGGTGCTCGAGTGCTGTGTACAAGGGAGGTGCGACCAAAAAGTGTCGATCCTGCCCCCAGGAACATAGTCCTTGCCTTGCTAGAGCCCAATGTCACCACCACCCGCCTCCCGATTGGGTTGCCACCTGCCAGGTGAGCCTGCCTCCCAGACAACGCAACCACGGATGGCGACCTGTCCCCAATGTGTCACGAAAGAAACGCAGCTGCTTCCCAGCGTCGTCTGGTGAGCGAATTTGTTGCTCCAACCCTCCATTGCCCTTCCTTGCTCATGTTGCTCATGCCAGCCAGCCAGTCCTGCCAGGCGAGAGGTCCAAGGGCCGACTCGTCAACGAGAACACAGATGACGTCGTCTGACGTCACCCGACGCGACCCTGGGGCCCCGCTCGTCTGTCATTTGCTGTGAACCGCCAGTGGCAGCGCCGCTGATTTGTTGGCGCAGGGGGTGGAAGAGGGACCTGCTTCCTTCCGCCTGTGTCCGCCCCTGCCCCCGCCGCACCCCCTTCACGTACCGGTACCTGAGCTTAATTCAGCGGGTCCCGAGGGGCGTGTCGATAGTGCCGGCCTGTGCGTGGGAAGCACCACCAAAGCGTCCGAACCAGTGTCAACGTCGGCCACACCCCCGACCTCCACCGACGGCGCTGTGCACGGCCCGGGAGAGCGCTGGAGGGGCGGTGGAGAAAGCGCGCTTCCCCCTTCCAAACCAAGGGCTAAGGGCCTTGAGCATACAGCGCTGTTCAGCAGAGGTGCAGACCCTGCGTACGGCGTGCTTCCGGGTGCTCATTTGGCATTTTGATGAGCCCGTGGATATCTCGACGTCAACACGAACTATGCGAGATTGGAACGCGATGGCTATTCGCGATCCCGAGTTTCAGATTCTTCTATCGATTCCCCACCGGCCTCCTCCCTTCATTTCCACATCACAGGGTCGGCGGCTTCCTTTCATTCTTCTCGAAACAAGTGATCGACCACCGTCAAGCTTTCCATTCCCGTTCTCCATCTCCTATCAGCTCGCTGGCTCGGAGCAGACGACGAGTTGACCAGGCAAGAAGGGCAAAGATGCAGACAGGAAAAGAATAGGGGCTTCGCCCGAGGGAATGGCATTCCGGGGACTGGAGAAGAGCTGTGAGACCTGCCGAGAGGGATCATTGGACACGAGCAGAGCGCGCCAGGCATGCCGGCTGAACCACTCGACCTTTGCTTTCTCTACCCTCTGCGAAAAGGAAGGAGAACTTCTGCCACAAGACCCAACACCTGCCTGCCTTGCGAGAGACCCCAGGGGGGGCCTTGACTTTACACTTGCACATTACACATTAGACTCGTGAGGTTGGGTAGGCAGGTCGCTTGACGCTGTCCCTTCCTTTCCGCCCCGCCCGCTACTTCCCTCCTCCTCTCTCCTCCCTCCTCCCTCCTACTCCTCCGACCCCTCCACCCCCTGCCTTCCTGCGGACCTATCGTCCTGTGCTCCTGCCCTCCATCATGCTGACCCCTCGCTCCGCGTTCCGCAGCCCGGCGTAGCTTCCGCAGGCGCAGGTCACCCATCCCTCAGTGGGCACTTCCCTCACCGCTTCCACCTGCTGCAGTTGTCTCTCACATCTCACATTCATCTGCCCTCCTTGTCCCGCAGTGTGGGTGGGGATAGCAGAACCACTTCATCTGTCGACGTCAACATCCGTCACCCAAGCACATGACCTGCTATTCACACGTCTCGATATCGGCACGTACCAACACCCCCATGCCGCCTCCCCCCTCCTCCCCACCACCATGCCCCCCCCCGAGGCCACCTCCCACGAGCCCACAGTCCCTTTCGTTCGCTACTTTGCGAGGGCAGAGGAAGCCAGCTACGCAACGAACGTCCTTTGGACCAAAAGCCCTCGGCATTCGCTCCGGCATCAGCAGCGCAACATTGCATGTGGAGAGCAATAATTGGGGTCTCCATCAGGCACCCTGGACGTGCCGAAACAAGCCTGGCTCAGGCAAGACAGGCATTGCCCATTGCCCCGTGGGCCGGGAAAAAGCCAAGATGGCTTAAGCAGTGTCCTCGAAAAGCTTGGCGGGCCGCTCAGCGCAGATCTCTTCAAAGCCCGCGGTGATCGTGACGATCGATGAGGCTCAAGAGGAGCTCAAGCCGAACAATATCAAAATGCCTGACGGAACAACGACCAACTGAACTGCTGCCGCGGTCAGAAACGGCACGCCTCAGAAACAAGATGGGACTCGAGTCTCGAGGGTCGGCGGCACAGTTGGGGGGAGCATCTCAACTCGGGTGAACCATGCCGCTCTGTCACCAGGTGCCATGGGCTCCCCATGTCCATTCTCTGGCGCCCCAAACCTCCTCAGGTATTGCCGCCGCCTCGCGAATGGCTCACACATCTTTCCTCGCTACCTGGATGGGCTCCACGGCCGGCAGACCCGGCAACATGCCCCATTCCCTGATGCCCTCTCCAAACCCCCCCTCGAAAGTCGCCACCACCACAGAATCACATCGCCTGCCTGCCCAGGACATGGCTGGTTGATTAGTTCACGCCTCACAATCACCAGGCAGAAGCTGTCCTGCCCCCGAACCTCTGTTTCCGCGCTCACCGCGCTTCTCCCCTCCTCTCGTCCCACCCCAGGCCGGCTTCAGCAGCAGTGAGTCGAAGCAGCAGCGCCGACGCAGACGCAGACGCCAACACATGTCTCACTCCCGCAGCACGCCCCCCAGCACCAGCACATCGCCCTCCCGACCAGCGCTGTCCCCCGGCTCCTGGCTCGTCCCATCACGCCTCGCATCCCCCCATCTCCTGTCCGCCTCCGCGTCGGCTCCTCACCGACACTACAGCGCGCCCCATGCCTAGACTAAATCGTCACTCCCCCGTCACCTCTCGGGGCCTGCTGCTGGCAAATGCAGCGCCGTTTCTTATGGCGTTCCCTAGCTCGGGGGGCGCAGCTCATCTGCCGCGGGCTAAACACTAGGGAAATAACGCCAGTAACGTTGCTGCCGCTGCTCGCGAGTCAGGTAGTGCAGGGACCCCTCTTGTCTCTCCTAGCCTGGGAGAAGCGAGGCCGTCCAACCCGGGCCTCTTCAGAATGGTCCCCTTGTGCTAACCTCTCGGCCGGGACATGTCTTTCGGAGGACGAGTCTGAGGGGCAGCAGAGTGAGAACTAGCGAACAGAGTTTGGAGCAGTTGCCGGTGGTCAGATGGCGCGGAATCGTGCGCTTACGATCCAAGACTTTGCAGGGGCTCCGTTTCCCGTACTGCGTTGCGAGAGATTCGTCGGAAGCAGTGTCGTCCGGCTGGAGAGGAGAACGCTTGACGCTGACGGGCTCACGACCGTTCCTGTCGCTTTGACGTACCGTGCTGACCATCTCGTGTTGTTGGAACTTGCTACTTAGATGGAGCCCGCTGGGAGTTACCGACGTGATGGTGCTGTACGCGCATTTCGTGACAGGTGTTTGGTACATCTTCTAGGGAGACACCCTTGAGAGGCACAATATAATCTATTCTCCGACCATCGTCCAAGATGGAAGGGCCTGACTCGAGGGACACGGTGAGCCTGAGACCTGGCTGGGAAACGCCGAGCAGGCCGCCTTCCTTTCCTGAGAACTCATGTGGTGTCAGGATCGCTCCCAGCAACGAGCAATGTCAAGCTAGAAGACGAAAGCGAGACCGACCGTGAGAGGGAGTCAAGGCCGTGCCGGCTCGTCAACGTCATCTGGCGGCCATAGAGGGCCTACAGATGAAAAGACCTAGAGTGTGAGCTCCATCCATCGATGGGTACACTTAACACCAGAAAACGATCTGGTTCATATTCAGAGAAACGACAACTCAACAGAACACCAGTTCGGCTCAGTCCGCAAAAGAAAAGAAGAATGAACAGAACTCATAACCTCAATTTATGCCGTGATGAGTCTATCGCTATGGTACACTACTTTACGACTTGTGACATCAGACCAAAACTCCAGGCTGCTGCCGTGATACTGCCA
This sequence comes from Verticillium zaregamsianum, assembly GCA_002851755.1. Taxonomy (NCBI): domain Eukaryota; kingdom Fungi; phylum Ascomycota; class Sordariomycetes; order Glomerellales; family Plectosphaerellaceae; genus Verticillium; species Verticillium zaregamsianum. Next base: position 3,516,696 of record NMXM01000001.1, on the reverse strand, counting down.
ATCCAAACCAATATCGCTGTTCCATCCCGGCCCTGTTCCTGAAGTCTCGTCTACTCCGCATCGTCGGGCATCGGCCACGGCTGCACGCCATTCTTTTGCACGCTAAGCTTCAGCTTGTCGAGGACCGCCTGGCGCTTTGCCCGCTTGCTCATGAGCTCACTCTTCTCGTCCGAGCTGAAGCCGCTCAGCTTCTTACGCGGCGTCGTGCTCCGGCCGCCAGACGACAAGACCGAAGACATGAGCGAGTTCCGCGGGTTGCGAGGGGACTCGCTCCGAAGCTGCTCGGGGGAGAACATGACGGAACGGCTGTTCTCCTGAGGCGTCGTCATGGGGGAGCCCTCGCGGCTGTTGACGGACGCGAAGCGGAGCTTGCGCATCTGGTTTTCCAGCACATCAATGTCGCCCGAGCGCTTCTCGACCATGCTGGTCATCTTGGTAATGGTGCGCAGGACGGCCTCAACCGTGGGCACCTTCTGGCCACCCTTGCCCGAGGCGCTGGTGATGGAGACGAGTTTCGTCTTCAGGAGCGTCAGAGCTTCCTCAGCTTCCGCGAGGTGCTTCGAGAAGGTGGCATACTGGCGACGCAGCTCACTCTGCTGCGATGCCTGTTCTGCGCTGAGGGGCAGAGACCGACTGACCTCCGCCTGGTCAGGGTCAAGCTTGACCATGATGAGCTTCTTCAGGTCCTCCTGCTTGGTGCGCAGGCGCGACATCTCCTTCGACAAGTCCTGGCACACGTCCAGTTTGTCCTCGACGTCTCGCACTCTACTGTCCTCGAGATCTTGAGCCAGGTCGCGTTCAATGACCTCCCCGAGCTCATCGAGCTCGCAAAGAACCCAGTCGTCTGCGTTCTCGAGGTCCTCCTTCTGCCGGCCGGATTCTTTGTAGGACTGTTTGTGCCCTTGAATGAAGGCCGCCAGCGAACGAGCATTCAGACCAAGCGTGTCGATCATCGAGTTGATATCTCGATACACTGCTTCCACTTGAGAAGGAATGGTCTCCTGAGCCGATGGCACGGCATTGGTGTGAGCGATGAAGTCGTCCATCTTGAGCGTGGGCTCGATCTCTGAAGCGAGGAGCTCCTGGATCTCATCGTCTTCCTCATCCTCGAGGACTTTAGTCTCCTCGGCTTCGCGACGGGAGCGTGCCAGCCTCTGCTGCTTGAGCTGGGGGTCCTCTTCGGGTCTGCTCGCAACGGTAGACATGCCCATGCCCATCTGCGACCCACCCCTCTGTGACGCACCCAGGAGTTGAGAGGCCATACCAGGGGCACTGACAGAGCGCGATGCGTTCAGCTGTGACATCCTGTGAGGGATGGCCGTTCGCACAGGACTAGGAGACCGAGGGCTTGTGGCGCTTGGCTGAGGGAACACCGGACCAGTGCGTCTCATTTCGCCAAATAGACCGCGCGGTCTATCCGATTGCGCCTGGGAAGCTGTGAATGCATTTCCAGCAACACCACCGAAGGAGTTTTGTGGTGTGTAACCAGGGGTTGCTGTCATGCCAGTGGATGATGGGCTGATGTCGTTGCCAACGATGACGCCGCTTCCCTCAGACTCGACATCGTCCTCATCCTCGTCTTCGAGATCGCTGTCACTCCCATCCTCTGGCACGGCGGGGATCGCTGAAGGCCCTCTGGAGGAAGACTTGGAAATGAAATCAGGGGGTAGGGGCGCGTCTTCGACAGAGCTACCCGGCGAGTTGTCGGGTGACTCCTCCGACGACCCGTTTTGGTCTGACGTAGGTGGGGATGCAGCCTGAGGCGCCCTCGGGGTAGCCATGGGGTCGGCAGGCAGGGGCGATGCTGCCGCTGCATGGGTCTTCGACGATTTAGGAGTAGAGGTGAAGTCAGGTGGCATAGGCGCGCTGTCTCCCTTGAAGACAGACTTACTACTACCATCCGTGTTGGCAGACGACGACGAATCACCAATGGGATACGTGTTCTTGCTGGTCGACTCGGGAGGCAGAGGCACATCTTCTTCCTCGACCTTGATCTGCGGGGGCTTGCTATCGAATATCGACTTCGAGGCCTGAGGCGTCTTAAACAAACTACCTGTATTGCTGCTCGTGGTCGTGGAGAATCCACCGAAGATGCTACTCTTGGGGGCGGTAGCGGGGGTTTCCGAGGCAGCGAATCGGTTCGGCGCAGGTGTGGTGGTCGGGGTAGTCGACTCAGGTTCAGGAGGGCTGAAGGGCGATTTGGGGGGTTCAGGAGCTTCGGTACTTCCCAGGCTGAACGGAGACTTCTGCTGAGCAGACTGGGAGTTGCCGAGGCTGAATGGGTTCTTCTGCTGGCTAGACTGGGTACTGTTTCCCACACTGAAGGGTGATTTGGCTGTCTCAGAAGCCGAACCACTGCCAAGGCTGAAGGGCGATTTCTGTTGACTGCCACCAAGACTAAACGGCGACTTGGCCGTCTCGGTTTGGTTCGCGCTGCCAAGACTGAAGGGCGACGTCTGTTGAGTGTTGCTGGTGGAGAAGATTGACTTAGGTTGGCTAGACTGGGTACTTCCCAGGCTGAAGGGCGACTTGATCGCCTCTGCCTGGTTATTGCCAAGACTGAAAGGCGACTTGGCTGGTTGCTGAGGCTCAGTATTTGTGGTGCTGAAGGGCGACTTGGCTTGCGAAGCTTGTGGTGTCGCCTGCGCCTCCTCCATACCGCTATCCTGGGAAGGTGTCTGTTTGGCAGCGTCGCCAAGCGCGGCACCGAAGCCGCTGCCAAACAGAGAAGAGCCGCCAGTGGCGGGCTTTTCGTTGTCTTCCTTCTGTGAGGGATCAGGCTTAAATGAGCTCTGAAGCTTGAAGGGCTCAGACTTCTGGAAGATGCTCGAGTTGTTCGAGTTTGGCGCAGGGAACGCAGTGTCGGCCTTAGATGATGAGCCAAAGGCGGATCCAGACGCCGGCTTGCTCGCAAAGATGCTTCCGCCGCTGTTGTTGTTGGTCCCGGCAGAGGCGAACCCGCTCGATCCAGCGAAACTAGCGAAGCCGCCGGATGCTGGCGCAGCAGGTGTGCTTGCATTAGAATCGCTGCCGAAGGCACCCTTGTTCGCGAATCCAGACTGACCAAATGCCGGCGAGCCAGAAGCTGCAGCGCCCCCGGTGCTGGCGGCACTTCCCCATGGCGAGCTCTTCGCGCCCAACTGGCCTGATTGACCAAAGCCAATGGCGCTGGGCTTGCCGAATGCAGGCGCAGACGACGCGGGGGCGCTTCCAAACGAGCTGCCACCGAAAGCCGTAGACGTAGATGTCGGAGCACCAGCGGCCGGGGCTGAATTTTGAGGAGTGCCCCAAGGAGAGGGCTTGGATCCCAAGGCGGAAGCACCGCCGAAAGCTGGTGCAGGGGAGCCAAAAGCAGGCTTGTTGCTTGAACCGAAAGCGGAGGAGTTGGCCATGCTCCCGAATGCTGGAGTAGCAGCGGCGGGTGCAGGTGTAGGTGCAGGTGCCGCAGCTGTCATCGAAGCAGAAGTCTCTCCCGTACCGATGCCGGGATAAGAGGTACCCTGCCGGATAGAATCTTCATACACGACCCACCACGAGGAGAGGACGCCCTCGTTGTTGAGAACCCAGTAACCAGGCAACGGACCGGGTGAGTCCTCAATCTCCTCATCTGCAGGCAAAGGCTTGTAGACCTTCTCTTTGCTGGACAGGTCAAGACTGACACCAATAGGGATCGTATTGTCCATAGATTCACTCATGGGAAGCTGCGCTCGCTTCGAGTCGTCGAGCAGCTCAGTCGTAGTGAACACATTAGTGACAGCCTCTGCCGGTCTATCAGGGGTCAGGGCCTTCTTTGATCTGCTGAGAAGACCGATATCAGGCGAGACTGTCGACGAAACAATGAGAAGATCTTGAAGATCCGGCGGGAAATCTTTCAGTCTGAGGATTGAATAGTGCGGCGCCTTCTCTGCACCAAAGGGGTCGACGGGATCGGTGAGCTTCTGAAAGGTGAAGGTCGAAGGGGGCTGTCGGTTGATGATATGGTATACTGATGAGGGGGGCGATTCGGTCGTATTCGTGTGGATCGCGAGGAGTACATGGTTCTCGAGCCAGGTAAGCGAAGAAACTGCGACAAGTTAACCACCAAAGCAACATCTCGGGAGACCTTGAAGAACGTACCATGCGCATTGGAAACACTGGGTGGCCTGGGAATCTCGGCCTTGGCCTCTCCTTCAGGGGTCATCTGGTGGATAGTTCCATCAGCCAGACCGGCCACCAGCTGCTTTCCCTTTGTGCTCCAGCTGATACAGCTGACTTGCGTCTTCAGCGCATTGCTGAACTGGCGCTCCTTCAAATTGGCCATGTGCAGGTTGCCATTCGTCGTGACGATGGCGCAAAGCTCCGCCTTCTCGGGTGTCGGGTTGGGGACGAGAGCACGCAGTGTCTCGCCGTTGGTGGACAGCTCAAAAGCCGCTTGCGTGTTGCCTTGGAGCAGGGACTGGACCTCATAGACCGCCAAGCCTCCGCCGCTCTCCGCTGAGAGAATCAGGTACGTCTCGTCTGCTGTGAAGGCCAGCTGGGACACGCGCATCGGTAGAGGGAGCTTGAGCTGGGGCTCGAAGCGTCGGACATCGGAGTCGCCTTGTTTCTCGCCATCGAAGGCCTTTCGCACCGACTCGGTGGTCGCAATTATGATGCTGTCCGGGCTGGCGGCCGCGACAAGGCCTTTATGCGCCGCGATGGCGAGGAGGGATGCGGTCTCGGTAGGGGGAGTAGACCAAGCAGAGGTCAGTTGCAATTTCGCGTCTCCGACAATGGACTTGAACCCCAGGACCTGTACATGACGTTAGCTTCCTGGCTGGGGATCAACAACAGCAACCGTCGCGCTCACCTCGGTCTGGATGAGCTCCAGCTCGGGGCCTTCAGAGACACCTCCGGAGGCAGCTGCGCCTCCCATGGCGGCGCTGCCAGAATTCCCGAAGCTGCTGAAAGCCATGATTGTTGCTAGGTAGCCGGCAGATTGGGGCCTGGCAAGACCTTTAGCATTCGGGGAGAGGTTGATGGATATCGTTTTGGCAAGCGTGTTGATGTAATGCGGGTGTGTTTTTTTGTCCCGGTCGTTGGCCTGTGCACCTTCACTGAGAGAAGGGAACAGGGCGTTCCTGGTTGGTCAGAAGGAGCGTCACCGCGACTTAGTCTATGACGAGCATTAGATGGTGCGAGAAGTTGCGCGCTGTATTGGCGAAGAATCGAGTCGGCCTGTAGAATCGGCACACTCAAAGAAAGTGAATGAGGTCGACGTTCCTGCCTGGAGTCCCTTCAAAAGCTTAGAGTTACACTTGCCCAAGGTAAGATCGAGCTTTGGAGGTCATCACGTGTGGGAAGCTTGGGCCATCCGCAGGCAGGGCCCCGCTGCCAGGATACCACCAATCAAGGGCGGCGATCCGATTAGATGTGTCAGGGGGCCTTGCATGAGTGAGCTGGAGCTCCAGACAACCGCGCTCGAAGGCAGGAAGGCAGCTTTTGAGCCTCGTCATCCAACGCTGCCTCTATACGACGACCACCCTCGACGCCTCCACTTCATCCACGAAATAACCCCCATCACAGCGACGGAACGAAACGACGCGAATACCCATTTCCAGACTCTCAGCAGAATAGACCGAGCGGGAGATACCGCCACTTCGCCATCATGCCTGGCTTCGACTTCACAAACTACAACCGCAATGCGGCCCTCCACGCTCGCGGCGTGCCCCTGCCCAAGGCGACGAGCACAGGAACGACCATCGTGGGATGCATATTTGACGGCGGTGTTGTGGTGAGTCCTATCCGCTTCCACCTGAACATCTACGCCCGTGTGGCCCCGCGACAATCACTAACTCAACCCCCAGATTGCCGCCGACACAAGAGCAACTTCGGGCCCCATCGTCGCCGACAAGAACTGCGAAAAGCTCCATTACATCGCCCCTCAGATCTGGTGCGCCGGCGCCGGCACCGCCGCCGACACCGAGTTCACCACGGCCATCATCTCGTCCAACCTCGAGCTCCACGCCCTCTCGACGGGCCGCAAGCCCCGCGTCGTCACCTGCATGACCATGCTCAAGCAGCACCTCTTCCAGTACCAGGGCCACATCGGCGCCTACCTCGTCGTCGCCGGCTGCGACCCCACCGGCACCCACCTCTTCACCGTCCACGCCCACGGCTCCACCGACAAGCTCCCCTACGTCACCATGGGTTCCGGCTCCCTCGCCGCCATGTCCGTCTTCGAGACCCAGTGGAAGGCCAACCTCACCCGCGACGAGGCCGTCAAGCTCGCCAGCGACGCCATCCAGGCCGGTATCTTCAACGATCTCGGCTCCGGCAGCAACGTCGACGTCGCCATCATCACCCAGGACAAGACAGAGCTGAAGCGCGGCTACGTCAAGCCCAACGAGCGGAGCGCCAAGCTCAAGAGCTACGCCTTCCCCAAGGGCACCACGGCGGTGCTCAACGAGAAGATCATCAAGAAGAACGAGATTGGCCGCTACGTGAGCGTCACCGAGGTGACGCCCGCCGGCGAGGCCATGGAGGTCGACTCTTGAGGGGAGAAATGAATACTGGTGGATGGATGTCTACACTGTACTGTACCAACATGACGATTGCAGCAATAGAGGACGTGTTTGAGCCCCATGTTCCTTTGCGTGATGAATGGCCGAGGGACCCGAGTGAAAGTTACGCCGAGGAGTCAAACTTGATTGCTTCCACTATGTGTCGGTTGCTGGCCGGACCAGTATGCCTAGCCCTTCCGTTATCGTATCGCATTGAGCAGCGGCCAGGAGGATGTTCAGGGACCGATTGAACGCGGATGTGAGTCCTCCAGACGATACATCAGTTAAGCAGATCTCGGCATATCATCAGGTAGGCGCCATTTGCAGGCTCTAAGCATTTCTTCGGTGTCCGGCCGTTTTGAACGGTCTGGCCGTCGATGTTAACCCCATTGCTTGAGGCCTGGGTTCATCATGAGGGCAGGCTGACAGCGGGAGCTAGAAGTCCTCTCACATTGGCAGCCTCAAGATAAACCGATAGCCGCAGCCAAGTGTTACATAAAAGCCCGTAGCCGTCTTGATTTCGCTACCTCCCGTCAAGTGCCGACTCAACATCAACAGTCCGGTCCGGGTCGACAACTGCAGCTGATGTCGGTCGGCATCCGAACAACGACTACACGCTCAGTGTACCCTGCTAACCACCGTTAACGAGCGTCTGCGGAAAACACCGCCATGTCCGGCGATCTGTCACGTAGAGAATGTTCTGAAGGCCGGAGACATATGTGGGATTACTATTTACCCCAGGTATTCGCCGACTCCATGCGCAGCTCCGTGCGCCAAAGTTCAAGGCGTCCTAGGACTACCCTCCCGAAGTAAGGTAAAATGGTGTATCTACAAAGAAGACAACGGGGTATGTTCGAAAAGAAGTAGGAAAAAAAATTGTAGGCCACAAACGAACAAGGCTACACGCCCTCGCTCAATCCCCGAATGCTCCGGACCGGCAACGGAATTGGCGATTCCGCTCGTCTCGCACAGCCTCAATAAAGGCAAGAAAGTTCGGTCGGTATGTCCGACCGCCAAATAAGTGACTCCTGTTTGAAAAGCAGCCGGCCGCTGCTAGCCGACGTCCGAAACTCCATAGATGCTGGGTATGATGGTGATGTGATGTCGATGCTGATTCCCCCTCATGATCCGTTAGATAGCGCGTGCTGTGATGTAGCATCAAGGCATGCGCGATGGTGGCCAAGACTATGAGCCACCTGTCTTGATACCGAAAATATTGCGCGTCCTTGACTTGCTGCGGACTTTCTTGAGTTCCTTCCCGTCGTCGTTATACTTCGACTTGTGAATCCTGTGACATGTTGGGTCAATACACGGCATCCCTTGCGACTTCATTGGAGGTTGCATACCAGCTGTTTCCGACCATGCTCATCCCTTTGGATTCGGCCTCCCTGTAGAATTTGGCGGCTTTCTTTAAATCCTTTTTACATCCCACACCCTGCGCGTAGCAATAGCCAGCCTCTGCCAACGCATCAAGGTCGCCCCAAGCTAACAGAAGGTCAGTATGACACCGTCACATCCCGTGGGTAGATTACTCACATCCAGCGATTTCAAAGCACCGGAGTGCAAGAGCCTTGTCTTGTTCGATGCCCCAGCCATTCATATGGCTGACGCCAAGCTCGTAGACAGCCAGAGCGAACTGTGCTTTGCGTGTTTTTCTGTCCAGCACGTCCACATGCTTGCCTTGCTTCGCCTGGCCCTCGTCATCTGCAATCTCATGGCTAACAAGCTCAGAGGCCTTTCTCAACCACTCCACGCCTTCACGCTGATTCGGGCGCATGCCCCAGCCGTGTCTGCAGGCCAAGGCATACAGAAGCATACCCGTAGGATGGTTCTGCTTGGCTGCGTGCCGGAGATGATAAGTGGACTCCTTGACCGATCCATTCTCATGGCACTCAATACCTTTAGCAAGATGTTCCTCGGCCGTCATCTCGGCTGCCGAGGGGGCAATCGAGTGCAGAGACTTCGCCGGCCTGACAGTGCTGGCAGAGTCAGAAGTTGCGATCGAGACGGCTGTCTTTGATCTGGCGGCCTCGTGCAGAGGAGATGTCAAGGTGCGTCCCCTCGATTCATCCTCCGATGCGCGGCTACTCTCAGTTGACGGACGGCTTGGGTTCGGCGATGGCTGTAAGCCAAGTGCATTGCGCTCCATGCTGCGCTTCCCATTCTCGAATGACTGCTTGCTCAAGTTCATGTTGTCTGGCACGCCCTTGTCCGACGAGCTCGATGGTCGGGTGGGAGGGGACGGAGGCGCTCCCCTCGGGATCGTCTGCACATTGCTGGGTGGCGCGACAGGCTGTTCCCACTGGAAGGACGCCTGGGGCTGGTTCTCCAAAGGCAGAGATCTCTGGACAGTCTTGCCTCTCGGAAGTGAGTATTTCGAATAAATGTATGATGTTGCTGCCGATTTCCCATCATCGGTCAAAGTGTCCGGGAATCCCTCGCTGTTCATGCTGATGGGTGTGTTTGCAGTGTCGTCGGCCAGGATAAAGGACGCCTGGGTGTCCGACGAGGCTTGACGTGATGGTGTCTCCGGGCCCGGGGTTCCAGCGCGGCTCAGCGGCCTGGAGAAGTTGAAAGACGGCCGTGGCAACGCGACAGAAATGTCAGAACTGATGGATGGCGATCTTTGATAGTGGGAGGACGTGGCGGCGGGAGACACAGCAACCATGCTCGATATGGCACTGCCAGTCGAGAGCTTACGGTTGGGCAGCGAGTGGAAGGAAGAGCTCATGACGCCGTCTTCGTCTGTCGGAACCAGGGGGGAAGACGTGGTGCTGGATGCTGAAGGACGCTTGACAAACATGGGTCTCGGCGGAGCCAGGCCAGGTCCATCAAATGAGTGTTTCTTGGGCATCTTCTCAGGTGACGCTATCAACGAGCTGGACGATGACGGCATCGGGAGGGACGCGGCGGTGTCCTTGCGCGGTGAAGGCACGCGAGCCGTCGGCTGATCATCGATTGGCGTGCTGTCCATTGGTGGTGGCGACAGCTCCCTCCTGGCCCCGAAGCTCGTCGAGTCTTCCCGGATATGGTCCAACTGACGACCGCGCATCTGATCGAGCATAGGCTGGGGCGGCAAGGGGATGCCATCGTCGGGGGTCGGGGGGATGCGGCTCATGCGTGGATGCATCGACATGGGTCGCTCGAGGTTCTCTTCGACTTCTGGCATCAGGCCAAACCCTCCTCTGTCGAGCGGCTCGGGAGACTGGCTAGCCTCTGACATGCCGTCCTGGGACATGGAGCGAAAGTAATCTGAGCGGCCCTGCATGACGAGAGGACTTTCGGTGGTGAGGGGGGGGAGGCGGCTCATCCGTCGCCCGGAATCGTCGCTCTCTTTCAACTGACGCGCCAGCAGTCGGCTCTGCAAAGCGAAGGCATCGAGGGGCGACAGTTCGGGTGGGATCTCGCCGGCGATGTGGAGGCGAGGCGATCGAAGAGGCCTCGAGGCGCTGGTCATGTTGGAGGAGCTCGACTTGGAGCGCAAGTCGAGCAAGCTTGGCCGTTGGGCCATCTTGAGTGTTGTGTTCGGGGACGTGTCTATGTCTATGTTCCGACGGGCCGTCGAGCGGGTGGAATGATGTCGTTGGTAGGTAGGCAGGCGGTCGCGGACGAATGGGAGTGCTTCAGCGACACGACAGCGCCAGTTCGAGGGTTGGAATCCGGATGGTGTTCGGCGTGTCTCGGTGGTTGGATTGGGTATGTCGTCAAACTCGAGTTCGACAGGGAGGTGTGACGGAGGCTCGAGCCATGCGAGGTTGGACGACTCAGGCGAGTTGGGAGAGGAGGCCCAATGCTGCGGTTGTGGCTGATTGGAATGCTGGGGCGGCGCGCATGAACAATGAGATCAAGCCAAACCTGCGAGATCGGCTAGGGTGTTATGGGAGAATGCGTCAAGGCGCGGCGAGAAAGGACGGGATCGATCGAGGGGGAGGCGTTGTGCCACGCAATGGCGGAGACGTGTATGTAGATTTGGGCGCGGGCGCGAGCGTGGGTTGTGTGTGCTGTGTAGGCGCAGGAATTCGTATTCGTCGGGGGGAGAAGGGAAGAGAGGAAGAGGAGGAACAAGGAAGGGCTCGTGTCGTCAACGATGTGTCGGGGGACGAGGCGCCGGGGTCTCTCTTTCAATTGTTGCAGTTGGAAATGAGCGTGGGGAAGGGCGGTTGGGAAACGAAAGAAGTTGGCGCCGGGCTTAGAACGAGGCTGTTTCCCACGTCACGCTTCTTCGTTTCAACCGAAACGCAGTCAGTCGTTCCTTTGGGGGAAAGTGCAGATGTTGGCAGGATGGAGATGAGGGGAGAGGGTTTCGCTGCATTGGCTGTTGGGAATGAGGTGCCGACGGAATACGAGGGGGAGAGACGATGGACGACGGTAGACGGGGTGACGAGGTGAAGCGGAACTCCCTCCTCCTGCCAATGCAACTGCACCAGTCCCTGCACCTGCTTCGTTCGGCTGTCACTCATCACTGCTGTGGAAGGGTGGAAGGGTCAGTGGAGTGGTACTGCCGCTGGAGAAAAAGGGGACCGGCAGCGGCTTCCCACTGGCCCAGACGGTGCCACAGTGGTCCAGTTGGGCCCCAGGGCGGGGGAGCGTCTGGCCAGACTCCGTTAGAGGTGCATGTACCTGGCCACAGAGCTAGGCCTCATGAAGATTAGCAATTCAGGGGTCAGAGCATCGCCGATGGACCATTATTGGCAAATCCGGCACGCCACGCCTGGGACCCTCAGCCACTGAGATTCTGGGGTGCAGCGTTCGTACAGCGACACGGAGCGCTAACATTTCTTCTGGTGGGCTCTTAGGCGTGCCCCTTTTTCATCTGGCCAGTCCTTTGTCTTCTGTATCCAATGGCCATTGGTGTTGAGCTGGTTGTCATTTACCCTCGTTTTCTCTTCTGTCCAGTCGACTCTTCAATCCACCTTCTCCAGTTGTCCCGCACTGAGTCTGCCATCCGCGGGGCAAGGTGCGGCATGCGTCTGTCTGGCCGCATGGAAGTCGTCGTGTTCCTCCTGGCCGCACGGCAGGGCGCAGCTGAAAGCGTGGCAAACTCGTTCGTGGTAGCCTGGGCTCATTGCCATCGCCATCCCAACTTAGCAACTTGATACGACAAGCCCGCCAGGCAACGCCGGCCAGACACGGCCATCGCACCTAGGCATCCTACATACCTGTCCCTCAGCCTCGACGCCGTTTCTGCTCTAAGCCCTTACAGCGCGCAAACACACGACACTCGAGACTCTCGCCTTGGCCAGATCATCCACACCAATTGAACGGCTAACTTTAGCAACAGTGTCCAGCACTAGCAAGACGGGCCAAGAAATCTAGCCCCCTCCCCTCCAGGCGCCCTCATCATGGACGTTTCTGCAAGGCTAGCACTCGTGACAGACCTCCGCTTGGTGCACCCGTGCTACCACCCTAGCGGAACATCGAAAGAACACAGACCTCGTCTTGCCTGTCGGGCTGCCCCCCTCTGACCCTCGCCAGCATCGTCACATCACAGCCTTGGTCAAACAGCTCTCGTCGAGCAAGGGCCCAGCTCGCCAGGTCTGTGTTCTGCCTGTCGGTCTGCCTGCTTGTCCTTCGTTTCGAACCCCTCCCTCTCCCCGCTGGCGCAGGTACCCATGTCGTGCTTCCTCACTTGCATGTGTCTCTCATTCTCTCTCTCCGGTCGCAAATCTCCCGTAACCCCTGCGTTGGGGAGCGGTCCGACTCCCCCATTGGCCCCTGCCGGGGCGCGCAATATCGCTGCCGTTTTCTCTGCGTCGCTCATGCTTCCCTCCTCTGTTGTTGCTTGCCCTTTGTGGACGACGGCCGAGGTTCAGCCAGGCCCAGTTGAGATGTGTTACGTTTACTATCGATTTGTGGCTGTCCTCGATTTGGCGCCGGCAGAGGCGGTCGTGATCGCAGTGGAAATTGCTGGTCCCCAGTAAATGAGGGCCTATTAACTTCTTTGCTTCCTTCAGCTGCTTGCTCGATTGTTCGCTGGACGTCCGACCGGTCGGCTTGGCGGTTTGCCAGGCTGGGGAAGGGCCTCGATGAGACATGATCATTCAGGGGACTTTGCGACGCGCGGACCCATTATGCCGACGTCACTGTGATAAATATGAGCGGTTGGCCCCTGGTTCTGCGCCGCCCAACTGCCATCCCGTTTCCTCGATGTTTCAAGAGGGCCCCCGTTATGACCACGCCGAGCTATGCATGCACTGTCCAGGCTCCATCCTGTGTACGACTAGCTATCTGTTCCAGTGTCAACATGCGCGTTCTTGATATCGTCAGTTTGAACTACAGCTTAGACTGCCTGTCATTCGACGGGATGCTGCGGCCAACCACCTGGCCGCATTTTGGGGTCCCCAGCGTATTGACGCGAAGGCGCCGTGCTCTACGGTACGCCACCTGCACACGGCGATCTGGATGGGATGCCTCGAAGTCTGAAAATACACGAAACAATAAAAAGAGACCCACCTGATCAGGGCCTTGATGTCTACCATGTTGAAGCTGGCGATGAAGCGAGAGCAGGATCGGCAGACACGTTCCTCCCCATACATTCAACGAAGGCGCCCCGAATCCTACAACTCCGCCTCATCACCCACGCAAGATGCAACACCAAGCACATACGACCATACCTACCGGAAAACTCGGGATCCCGTCCGCTCTCCCATTGATAAACTGGTAAGGGCCGGACTAGTAGTTGGGTGGGTGACCACCAGCGAATCCCCGGTGTTGTATGTTTTTGGGTGTTTTGTCCTCCATGCTCCACTGCATCCTTCGCTCTTTCGCTGGGTTCCTCTATGATTATAGCTTCTGCTGGCTTCAATCTTTGTGCATCAAGCATATTCTCTAGTCTATCGAACAGATATCAAGTTGGGGTTGTGGATTCTCGTGGCCTGCTTCGAACCGTGGAATCTGGTCTCCCAGTGGTGAACTGGTGTATGACTGATTCGAAATATGACGGCTGCTGTAACCACCTACATTATCTACTCAAAGGCTTGCACCACTGATTTCTCTCGTCACGCTCCCAAGCCAGTGCGAGGAGCTCTTGAACATATGTGTCCAAATGCTGGTTGAAAAGTCGTGTGACGCTTTCAACCATGTTGATGGTATCCTCCTCATCTTTCCTTGCCTCGACGATTGAGGCCATCAGGTATGTTGTGAATCGAGTGAAATGGGGACCTTTATATTGCGTCGGCTTCGCCTGAACTTTGGCGTTGGAGAGCAAAGCAGAGACATTGCACCAGCGGTCCTGGAAATGCGGGATGTCATCCTCAGCTCTCCTACGCCAAGTGTCGGGCCTCCACAGAATACAAGTCTCCCCGGCGGCTTTAGGGAGGCCAAGAGTCTCAACCATCTTGTCAGCAAGCTGGGCTGCCCTCAAGCGGAAGCCCAATAAAGGTGCTGGGTTCCAAAGCTCGTCGGCATCAACAGCCTCTCCTCGGGCAACCTGATTCAGCACGACTCTGACGCCATGCTCCCGTGGGGCATCCCAACTCTCAGGGCATGTCTGTAGAAATAGGGATGCTACTGACTGTAGAGAGTTGGAGGCAACTCTTGCTGGCGTCAAGATTTCGGCCTCTTGGCTAGCCATGGCTATTACTGAGGTGTGTATGTGTGAATGGGTAGGTGGAAATGTTTGGCTTGGCCGGCATCGTAGGAGGAGAGATGCCATGTCATTATATGCTACCAGTAGGCCATAGAATCACAATATGCAGTTAAACTTCCAATTTAAGATTCAACACCCTGTTAGCTGTACTTGGGCGCATGCACGCCCCCCAAAGCATAGTCTCAAAGGGGTTTCACGGGGGGCTTGATTCATTAGTTGATCGTTTGTGTAGCATGAATGAACAACAAGTCGGCGTACTCCAGTGAAAGAACGCTCACAGAAGTTGATTAATAGAAATGGTATTGTGCTCATTGTTTGTGCCAGAACTTGCAGGCGCCACCAAGCTGTACTAGGGTGCATAGATTGTGTCAACAGCTGACATGACCTGGACCTATTGTGTTGTATTTAAAAGCATCGTGGCAGATCAAGATTTTGTAGCGTCGGGCAGTGCAGCCCATGTCAAAGGTTGGTGGTCTGCAATCTACTTAAGCTTCAGCCCCCCAGCCGTGGCGTGACAGCCATGCATCGCTCCCCCAAGCGAGGGTGAGACCCCATCTGCGATTCATCGAGGGGAAGTATGCTTCGTCACTGGCGGCATCGCGATTCCATGTTGCCGCGCCGACCTCCTTGTGATGATGGCGAGGTGGGTTTGGACAGTTATACCGAATAGACACTATCTCCCTGCCATCATCCAAAGGGATTGGCCACGTGTTGACTGCAAGGGGAAAGTCGTTCAAAACAACACAACAAACTGGTGCAATTGTATCATGCTGATTCTCTACTTCTTTCCCGCCGTCCATCTCGGGACAGGCTCCACTATCCCGTGCCAGGCATTGACGTCGTCATGCTCCCACCTGCCCTTTCCAATGAGCCTGCCTCTACCCACGGCCGAAGATTAAGGCCACCAGTTATGACTATGCCTGGCCCCGTGCCCGTTCGAGAAGACCTTCCCAGAATACTCTTCACGAACATCTCCAGCGGGCAATGGGGAATGCCTTGTGACCATGGCATCGTATTGACCCGCCCACGTCTCGTGATGAGCCTGTTTGTCTATGTTGGGCGAGGCGCAGCATAAAATACACCATATCGCGGGGGCTGATACTAAGCCTCCCAACCTTTTGCTGCGCATTCAGCAGGTATTGAGTGCGTCGCATGGGCGGAGCCGTACTAGGACCCGTGCCGTCGAGGGGCTATGTTCACCAAATTCCTCGCAGGCCTTAGATCGCCTCTGGAACTGGCAATCACTGTGGCGAAGTAATAGAGTGCTTGCCGTCCTGCCGTTGTTCGCCATTTCGCCCGAAGCAGTCGTAGCTCGCCTGAAGCAGTCGTAGCTCGCCTGAAGCAGTCGTAGCTCGCCTGAAGCAGTCGTAGCGATTGTCGCTTATCCGTCATTAGTAGTTATACAATGCTCCTGATCCCCAACTCTAACGCCTCTGCTGCTGCTGAAACTGGGCGCGCAGAGCCATTATCTGCGCGCGCTCCGCCTCGGGCAGCGTGTTGATCGTCTCGATCGGGAGCTCCATGACCTGCCGCATGAGCGCGTCCGTGTCGTGGCCCAAGGCGGGCGCAGGCGCAGGCGCAGGAACCCCGTAAGCTGGCTGCGGCGGCGCGGCATAGGGAGCTGCGGCGACAGGCGGAGTGTTAGTCGCGCCGCTGGGCGGGAACCCGGGCGCCGACTGCGGTGGGTAGCCAGCCGGGGGAGCCTGAGGCGCAGCGACGGGCGCGCCGCTTCCAGGCTCGAGGACGCTGTGGATTGCCTCAGGGGAGACGAGTCCCATCAGGAGGAGGGCTTGGAAGACGGCGTATGACAGCTGGGGGGCTTGCTGGAGGAGTTCGGTCGCGCGCCCTGGGTCGTTGGCGGCCAGCGCTTTCATCTGGGTGAGAATATCGAGCAGTTGCGAAGGGGGAAGGGTGTTCAGCGTGCGTGAGATGGCATCGGTTGCGGTGACGTTCGCGGGCAGTTCTTTGCCGGGCGGCAGAGGTGGCAGAGAGTTGGACTGCGGTGCCACTGGGGCAGGTTGACCGTAGGCATTCGGGGCGCCAAAGTTGCCGCCATCGCGACCCTATTGCTGGTTAGAATCGGTTGTTACGCCTTCCAAGCGCAGGTGGCAGTGATTACCTGGTTGAAGTCGCTGTCGTCTGTGCCTCCTTCGTTAGAGAAGTCGACCCTCAATTTGCGGCCCATGGTCTCGTAGTCGTTCAAGTTGCGCACGGCTGAAGCTGCCGAGTCTGCCACAATGTTAGGGATGCGAGGCAGCAGGGGAGGAGGCGCAACGAACCGTGGTCTGGGTATTCGGCGAATCCAAAGCCCTTTGGTCTCCCGGTCTCGCGGTCGTAAACGAGGCGGAAGTTAATAACCTTGCCTGCACTGCTGAAGATATCGGTGATCTGCTCTTCGGAGAGACCTGGGACGAAATGTCAGAAAAGGCAATGGCAGGCTTGGTAAAGCGATTTACCGTAAGGGATGTTGCCGACAAAGACAACACGCGACAGCGTCTTCGACATGGCGAAGGCGGTGATGAGGGCGCAGTCGTTATGGATGGAGAGGAGAGAAGAGAAAAGCGCGCTGTTCGGTGGACTGGCGAATGTCTGTGGGGGCGGATTCAATGTCGTGTGAGGTGTCCGGTCATGTGCAGGCAGGCAGTGTTGACGTTTCGCCTTGTCGATCCACCGGATCTACAACAATGCGCTGGGATTTTTTAGAAGACCGTCCATAGAGCGCAGTAGCTTGAGCACGAGCCATCCTAGGGTCGAGACCAGTAAGCAGATGGTTAGGTAATCCAGTGCTAGTGGGAGAGTCACGTGAAGCTCTCCAGTCAGTGATTGATGCCAGCGACTTCATCAGAGAGGAGCGAGGAAGGCGAACTTTGCACATGTCATGTCGGTTTATACGCAAATTCATTCGTCTTCTGTTTCATTGTATAGCCTGAAACCAATCTAAGCCAGCCCAGAACTCCTAGCCGGATGCACGAGGCAGAGTCAGAGCTGCCAGCACCACATTGTACACACACGCCTCCCCGCATATCAACATCCATGCCCCTCTCTCCACAGTCCGATGCTTTAATTGCATTTAGTTATCCTTGGACCGGATCTTCTTCAGCCTCAGTGAGCCCTCAAACATTCCACGATCCACAGCGGCGGCCACAGTGAGGGTACCACCGATGACGGCACATAGACCAGTCAGGAAGCCGGTGAAGGACTTGGAACGCTCTTCACGGTTGATGACCTTCATGGGAGAGATGTCCTTCACATATGTTAGTGCACGTCCTCCTGCGGATACAGGGATTGGGACTTACGTAGGAGAAGAAGACGCCAGGGATGCCACCGCGAGTGTGGATGCGCTCAGCATGACCCTCAGCAGAGTCGTCGCCACCAGACAAGCTGCGCTTGTGACTCGTAACAGAGTACTGGTGCGTCTCGACGCTGCCATCGCTGCCCTGACCGAAAGACCCCAAGAGTCCGCCGTCGTTGTCCTGGGGGGACCGCTTGCTGTCCCAACCGAGAGGCAGGTACGATGTGGGAACAATCTTGACGAAGTACATGAAGTTGAAGCTTGGGTCTGTGGTGATCTGGGACGTGCCGTCGAGCGGGTTCAGGTGGTGGTTGGTCCAAGGGGCGGCCTTGTTACCAATGTTCTTCGTGATGGACTCGGGCAGCTGAGGACCGAAGCGCAGGGCGTGGATCTGGTGCGTGAAATCGTGCGTAATGTCGGCATCCCAGTAGTTCTTGAGGTCGTGGACGTGCATGTTGCCGTTGCTGAAGCTGCGGCCCGGGGCCAGATGGAAGTTGCCGACGACCTTGTTGACGCGCAGACTGCCCTCGATGCGGCAGCCCTCAGCGCGCTGCTCGTCAAGCCTCTCGGCGTAATGCTCGCGCGTGCACTGCTCAACATTCTCGCCCTTGCCGAACGCCCAGGATGCCTGCGCGTATGCCTCCCGAACCTCGTCGCAAGTGTTGCAGCAACCAGGCTTCGCGGCATTCGGGGGAGCCTTGGCGCCGTAACAGTCGCCACAGTAGTCGGGGGCCAGGTGGGTAGCAGTTTCGTCTTCGGCGTGCCTATCATCAGTCAATAGGTGAGTTATGAAAGAGTGGAAGCACATGCGCAGCCACTTACAGGCTCAGAGCCTTCGTATCAATGACACCACCTCCGTCCTTCTGCGACCTGAGGCGGACCTTGGAGATACCAGAAACGATGCCGTGTTGCTGCTCGCCGGAGACATCCATGACATCGAGGGTCAGGAGCTCGCAGGGCATCTTGGGGAAGGTCATGTTAAGGTGAATCTCCATCTTCTCGCCTGTGTACGACCCCGTCAGCTATTGCCTGCCTCTGCGGGAGTTCTGGTAGAACATACCTCTTCCCTTGTCGACGATCAGCTCAGGGTGCAGCGTTATCCTCCGGTAGTCGGCCCATTCTCCCCACGCCAGCCAGAAGACGACAAAGAGCGACACGATGGTGATGATGCCGCCCGAGGAGGTTCGGATGCGCGCCTCGTCTACCGTCTTTGTGAAGGCATCAAGCCTCGTGAACCTGGACTTTCCGGCCATCTTTTCGAATGCCGTCGGGCGGGAGTTGTGTGGTAGTCGCTATGCCGTAAGAGTCTCGTACAAGCAACGTCAAGTCGAGCAAGACTCAGGTTCCCCACCTTGCAGGTATCGCTCCAACGGACAAAAGGTACCAGGGAAAATTTAACAAAGAGCAAGTCAATTGCAAAATAGACACGAAGACAATTGGACCATGGAAGAGGTCAGGAAGGCGGCGATCCAAGAACCGAGCTGTAGTCGCGAACAGAAGCGGGCGCGGGCGGAGGAGCTCAATCAGCAGAAGTTCAATGGACCCGGCGGTTGAGGCCACCTCACATTTTCGGGGACCGCTAAGAGCTGCGGCTATCGCAGGGGACAGGGGTCCTGTCCAGGTCAGGCCTTCCAAGTTGGGGTAGTCTGGCCTGTTCCTTCCTGGCGCATTTGGGGAACTCGCGTTTGGTGCATGGCTGCGGTTTTGCATACGCGGGGCTGTCCCGCTAAACCTGTATATGAAATGACCTCGACCTCCATCCCAAGTTCCATCCCTCTATAATTAAATCCTGGACCATTTTCTTCTGGTGATTTTGATTAGCCTTGATTACTGTTGCCCCTGATTGACTGTGCTGTGTGCAAAGATATTGATATGCATGCAGCAACATGCCACACCGGGTCCTAGTGACATGGCACTCTGCTTTGCGTAACCTCAGAAGTGCTCAGCGTCGACAACTGATTCGAGGGCATTAGTGATGGGCCTCTGGTCAAGATCACAGGCGGCTTGCAAAGTTAAAAAAAAAAGCTTTATCGACTACATATCTAGAAGGCCCTGCTCTGCTTTTGGGTCGCAAAGCCGAACTTTCATAGATGTGATGCCCCAAATATCGGAGACAGCAAAGTGCTAATTCTGGTCGTCTCCGCCGGACTCACCACGAGAAAAAGTCACCCATATCCTATTGCTCGTCTAAGCCACCTCGGATGTTGGTTGGTTGATTCTGCTGGGGACGATACGGTTTGTTCGCGTTACAACTGCGAATGGCAAAAGCACAATCTGCGTGCTGCAGAGGTCTTTAACACAGCAAATGGGTGAGACAATTGAGGATCACATTGCGATGACGACTATCGTTGGACTGCCCTCGTTTTTTTTGTACGGGCCGATGTTCAAATTCAAAGATTTTATCGTCAAGCATCCACGTCATTCTGGAGTTCCCCAGTCTTCTGACATGGTGTTAGGTTTCCAGATGAGCTGTATGGCATCTATAATCAGGTCTCTCTCACCTTCAGGTCATTTTTATTCAATTGAAGCGGATTGTTGTTTCAACGAGCTTGAAGATTGCAGACGACGAGAGTCCTGAATACATCGATAACCATTCTTGTGAAAATCCCACTTGTGCGGTCGATACCTGACGCAAGGAGCTTCCAGCTATTCAAATTCACCTCAACCTCCAAGTCGCGCCTCCAAAAAGTACTCGCTCTCGCGTGCTCGCTCCGTTTACGGTATCTGAAGAGCACAATATCCAAAGCAAACCGTGGCCCGAGGTAACTCCTGAATCCCCCACAATACATTTTCCCTCCAAAGCTCCGCCTTTCCACCTACACAATGTTGTACACCCTCTTCGCAACGATGAAACATGTCAGCCCAAAGGCTATTAGACCAGCCGTCAAACACCAGAACCACGTGAGGTCGCCCTCGTACTCCTGCCCGGGCACCCAGACGTTCATGCCCCACAGACCGGTGATGATATTCATGGGCAGGACGATGGTGCCAAGCACGGTCAGCTTTCCGAGAACGTCGGCTGTTTGCTCCGAGCGCTCGTTCATGCGAATGTTTATCTGGGCAAGGTAGTTGCCGTGAGAGCGGGCGAGGATCCTGTAAAGATTAGCATCGAATGTTCGAATACGGAGTCAAAAAGGGGCTTACTTCTCGTAATGACTCAAGTTCGAGGTCATGGTCACAATGTGATCCTGGATATCACCCAGGTATAGCCCAATGTCGGAACGAGGGGCGACTTCCCAACGCTCGTTGCAGCGCTTGGCGAAACCCTTGATGACGTCCGCCTTGTTGCCCAGCAGACGGTACAGACTCATGACGCGCTTGCGACAATCGCCGACGCGGAGCAGCATGTCGCTATCCTTCTTCACAGGCTGCCCATCATCTGACTTCTTCTCCGAGTAAGGAGGACCGTCCTTGGTCCGCTCATCGCTGGAGGAGTGAAGACGAAGAATGGCATCGTCAATGTCGTCAACCTCGTCCTCGATATTTTGGATCAGCGGACCGAAAACATCCGTGATGTCGTCGATGATAGCGTACGATATCCAATCCGAGTTGACAATGACAAAGTCCTTGAGCTGGCGAATGCGGCGACGGACATTGGCAGAATGAGGCGTCATGGAAAAGTGGAAGCTCAGGACGCCCTCGCGGAACACGATGACGTACATGTTGACGGGCTCCAGGTAGTCTTCGCTCTCAGAATCTTGGTCGAAGGATCGGTAATTGACGAAGTAGTAGTGTCTGAAAAGCTCGACCTTCTCGCGAGCCTCTTGCACCATGATGTCCTCAGCTGTCAGCGGATGAATGCCAAACGCCTTGGAGAGCACCTTCATCTCAGCTTCCGTTGGACATAGCACATCGAGCCACCATACCGGCCGTTCGCCGAACCTAGGCTGCTTGGGCGCCGACTCTGGCTGCGAGACGTTCGGCGTAGGCGACTTGACTCCTGTCGGCGTTGCCTTGCCGGAGGCTGCCCTGGAGCTCTCGTGCGACGTCTTCTCCCGGCCTGGAGATATGGATTCCGGCTCTTCGCTAATCTGCGTGGGGATGGGCCCAACGGATCCTTGGCGTGTAGGCGGGTTGGATAAGCCGTTCTGTCCGTTTGAAGGGTGGTTGTGTTGCGTGGCAGCCATCATCGAGATGTCCTCGGCATCGGAGTCGTCCTCGTCGCTGTCGTCGGAAAGAACACGGGGCTCAGGGATAAAGAGCTCTTGAAAACTGCCACCAACTTGAACAAGCTCCGAGATAGTCTGGCTGTGGATGGTGCTCTGGAACTCTTCGTTGAAGTAGGTGAACCGATAGGGCGAGTCCTCCTCTGGACGCATCCACCCTCGGTGCACCGTCCGGAGACGTCCATTGATGAGCTGAGGCTCTGTGATGCGCTTGACTCGTCGTTCCTCACTGCGACCTTCCTTCTCGATGCGGCTCCATTCGTCAAGGATGGTGAGGTCAGGCCAAGCAGCACGCCGGCGCCGGGGCCTTCGCATGTTATTTGACTCAAGGTGCTCCTCTTCGCCCAGTTCCGAAACACCACTCGGGAAGCAGACGTCGGCCTCGGCCTGCAAGGCGATAGTCTTCCTCCGCGCCATACCTGGGGATGAGCCTTCCAAGCGTACATCGTGGTCCGAATGTTCGTCATCGAGTCGATAATCGTCATGAGGAGACCGACCAAGACGGGCATCAAGCTCATCGGTGATCATGACATCGCCAAATGTCAGGTCAAGAGGATCTGAGCCTGCAATGCGAGGCGAACCAGGCATGGAAGGAGGATAGTTGATGCTGTTGAACACAGGTTGGCGCTGCCTCGATGACCGGCTAGAGCCGCGCCGGCTCACACGTGGCCTGGACTGGCTCGCACCAGCTCCGTAGCTTAGAGCTGGCATTGTATTCGTCCTCTGTGCAGATCGAGAGAGCAACGGGGCGTTCTCATCCCACGATGGCTCACCCTCCTCGCCGCTCTCCCCGCCCAGCGCATGGCTTACACGCAGGCGACTGGCGGGCGGGGTCTGGAAAGACCCAGGCGTGGCCATGGTAGAGCCACGACGGGGCCTCAGGGGCTGCTGATCACGGTGATCCAGTAGAGCCTGGCTGTCAAGACTGGCATTGCTGAAGTTGCGCGTCTGCAGGTAGAAGTCGGGCCTGGCAGCGGAAGGGGTGGTGTTGGAGGCCTCGGCCTCATCGTGGGACTCTTCCGGGAGCACAGCGAATGATTTTCTCCTCCCACGCTTCTTCTTGCCTGTGCGCTTCTTCTTGCTGCGCGTCGCTTGTTGTGATCCAGGGACCGCGGGGGCGGAGGTGGCAGAATTGAGGGGATTCGGAGGCGGCCGCTCGACTTGCGGGCTTTGTAGTGGTTGGAAGAAGTTGCTAGACATTTCGTCGGCGGCCCTGGAGCCAGGCTTGCTCTGCTTCGTAAATTGAGATTCGGTCGCTGGCAAAGCGTCGCCAAGATCAATATCTAAGTGGTGGTCGGAGCTGGAATCGGAGTGTGTGAGATGCGGTCTTGCGGAGAGCGACGCACGGTTGGAAGCGGTCTTGGGACGGGCCTCGGTATCGTCATCCGGAATCGGCCATGGGTGGAGGGGACTTGGTGAATTCGAACGTCAGATGGAAGGGTCACCGTATCGGAGAAACCAGAAGTTCAGAACTTGCGCAGGAAGAACGAAACGCAGCGGAGATAGGGTGCCTAGGGCTACGCAAAGAAGAGTTTGAAAGCGAAGCTAGAAAGAAAGTCGATGATGGGTTGGTGGGCGATCGATCCATGTGGCAGTGTCCGAGTTGCAGGCAGGTACAGTGGGCGGGCAGAACAGTCGAGGCGCTAATGGACAGGCTAGAGGCGCTTCTGGTACTGGACCCGACAATGATGTCAACGGACCGTATGCTGCAGATGGCCCCTGTAATTGGCTGTTTGAGCTGCATCGAGCCACCTAAGCTTTGAGATTGCGTAGCGATTGGATGGCCTGGAACGATAGCTGTCCTCCACTGTGGAGCAGTTCGCCTGCTTATCTGCTCCACTAGCATAGCAGCTCTCGACTCACCTCACCAAGGAGAGCGCAGTGGAGCGGGAACGGGACCGCTCCAGCTCGAGTCAGATAGCTCTTTGCGGCAACAGGTCACACGAGCTCTCTGGTATCGGACGAACATGAGAGACCAACACGTTGACATCCGAGTTGAAGGTAAAACGCACAATCACTAGTTCATTGCTCCGTATTACGCCCCTAGTTTATCCACAGGTTGTGTTACGATCGACTACATCCGCTCCATGTCAAGATGTGGAAAGAAAGTGCATCTCTACGGGTATCTGTCGCACGTATTCATCCAGCCTTAACCAACTTGACATTGATCCACCCTGGCTGGGCTTTCATGCAAAGTCCCACAGCTTGGCCACGAGGCTATCCTCAACCCCCGAGTCGGCGTCATTGGCGAGGAAGATCCTCTTGGGGATCTGGAACTCAACGACCGGCGGCTTCTTCACCGTCTTGCTCATCTCGGCCTCCAGGAGCTATACCATTTCATTAGCCACTGACATTACCATATCGCCTGAACAGGGCAACTTACACTGCCAAAGGAGTGATCCAAGAAGTCTTCAATGTTGTAAGACTGCTTGGTGAACTGCTCGGAGATGATCTTCGTGATGGTCGCCACGTTGGGGTGGTAGTGCGACTGCAGCTGTACGAACTCCCACAAGCAGCTGTCAATAGCTCGTGTCTCCATCGGATCTGTCTCGTCCGGTAGGAACGGGTCGACGTAACCCTCATCCTCCATGGATTTCTTTGCCTCCTCATCGCGCGTCTCGCGGTGCATCATGAACGTGCAAAGAGGATGGCGCTTCATGATGTTGTACGTCCAGGGCACAATGAAAACAATGGCCGCAGGCGGGGCACTGAGGGACAGGCGCGCGAGGCGCTTGATGAAGCTCGCAACAAGTACGGCAGGCAAATGAGTCGAGCCGAGGAAAGTATCCATGAGACGGAAGAACCTCGCCCTGTGCTTGGAATGCAAGATATCGCGGTCCAGCAGCGAATACAGCTTTGTGTAGAAGGATGGGTAGTCGAGGTTCCTCTCTTGGATGAGGAAGAATACACCGGACAGAGCCAGGAGTGACATAGAACCGCCGGTGTTGTACGAGTCGGTGAGGAAGTCAGCTAGCAGCTCGGGTCGAGTGAACCACGGCGCAATATCTGTCGTCATGATCTCGAGGATGCGCTTGCGTTGGTCTCTGGTCGTGGCAAGCTTCATGACTGCAAACCACGCATCCTGTCCCTGCCGCTGATGCTGGTGTAGGGAGTTGAGGGGATGCGCCTTCTTGCTAGGCTTCTCCAAATGGTAGTTCTCCAGCTTCTTGGGCACGTCTCCAATGGCGTTCAGAAGCTCAAACGCATCGTCAAAGAGCTCTTCGTGGTCTGCGCCTTCTTCCGGCTTTTCAACAATGTTCCTAATCCGCGTCAGCGTGAGGTCCAGCGGCCGCTTTGCCAACAGTAGACTCACTTGATAGACTTGAGCCCAAAAAACCGGACATCGTCGAATTCGGTCAAGTACTTGTCCACGAACTCGCCACGAGCGTCATCGCTGCTGGAGCTGAGAAGAGCCTTGATGATCTGCTGTAGGAAGGCCTGAGGGAAGTTGTACTCATCCGACTCGTACAGGTGTTGCGCCTCAGACTTCAACATCCGCATGGCGAGAGTCAAAGCCGGCGACCCCAGCTCCTCATCCTTGATGAGCTCAGCCAGAACATCCTTGTACTCGAAGTACCGTTCTCTCAACCAGCCAACGACGACAGTCTCCTTCTCCGCGAGGCCCTTCTTCTTGATGAGAGAGCCGGCCGCGAGCAATCTCACGAAAACTCTGGTAAGCGCAACAGAAGCCAGTGCTGCCGAGTCAGGGTCCTCCTTGTGAGCTTTGGCGACGTCTAAAAGTTTTGAGATGTTGTTGTAGTGCTTCTTCGATTCGAGAATCTCCTGTTCCATGAGCAGGATCTCAGCCTGAGGGTCGCTCTCGTCGGATCCATCGCTCTCATCGCCGCTCTCCGAACGAGCTCGTTTCTGGGCCGCTTCCTTGGTCTCAGACGACCTCTTCCGCTTCCGGGCTTCGACTGGGGCTTTTGACGGCATTTTGCGAGTTCTGGTCGAGCAATAAGACCCCGAGTGCTGAACGGCGGCAGTGTGCTGGATTTCTCACGTTTGATGCCAAGACCTCGAAAATTTCCAGCGCCCTTCTTGCATTGAAGAGTGGATCCTTCAGGAGGTGGAGTCGCCGGTCCGTCAGCACCCGGCAAATTCCCGTACTCCAAGCCAAACAGTCAGCCGCCTCACGTGATTCCTTCTACCCGAACTAGCGCGATCCAAAAAACCTCAACCTCATTCCCTGCCCTGCGAGCTCCGAATGACCTCAAGCCTCCCAATCCGCATCCCCAGATTATCTCAAAATGGCGTCCCGTCTGGCTAGAAGCGCTGCTGGTGCGTGCCCTATCCTTCCGCCCCCCCCGGCGAGGTCAATTGACCCCCGCTCGACGAGTCTCGGTTTGCTGACGTGCCTCCTGTTCCAGGAGCGAACCTCCTCCGGCCGACCGTGGCCCGGCGCACCCTGCCCGCCATCGCGGCACTCACCTCCTCCCGCAACGTCTCTGGCGTGCCCGCCGAGGACCCCAAGAAGAAGGCTCAGTCCCTCATCGACTCTCTCCCCGGCAACTCTCTGCTCTCCAAGACGGCCATCCTGTCCTCCTCGGCCGGCCTCAGCGTCTACGCCATCAGCAACGAGTACTACGTCGTCAACGAGGAGACCGTTGTCGCCTTCTGCCTTCTCGCCGTCTGGGGCGCCCTCATCAAGTATGGTGGTCCCATGTACTCCGAGTGGGCCGACGCCCAGGGCAACAAGATCAAGGGCCTCCTCGACCAGGCCCGTACCGACCACGCCAAGGCTGTCCAGGTCCGCATCGATGATGTGAAGCAGATGTCCGGTGTCGTTGACGTCACCAAGTCTCTGTTCGAGGTCTCCAAGGTACGATCTCTCTCGATGTCACGATGCGCGAGCGTTGGGATGCGATGCGGGGTAGATGCCGCACATGCCGGATAGTCGCTAATGCGTCATTGCAGGAGACCGCCCAGCTCGAGGCCCAGGCTTTCGAGCTCGAGCAGAAGACCGCTCTGGCTGCTGAGGCCAAGACTGTCCTCGACTCGTGGGTCCGCTACGAGGGCCAGGTCAAGCAGCGCCAGCAGAAGGAGCTGGCCGAGAGCATCATTGCCAAGGTCCAGAAGGAGCTCGAGAGCCCTAAGGCCCTGCAGCAGGTTCTCGCCCAGAGCATCACCGATGTCGAGAGTGAGTTGTGTAAACCGCTGAAGCGCGAACGGCCGACTGACAAACCATTGCAGAGCTCCTGGCCTCCAAGGCCCAATAGACAACCAACCTCTACGTCGAACTCTAGACTCCAGGAGAGGAAGATTTCCTTTGTACGAGGGGATCCCCTACGTGTTTATAAACACCTGTGCATTAGCCGAATCAAGAATCTTGAACTTAATCTGCATCGCTTGCCCGGTAGACCCTGACCCGAGGCGTGACGTGTGATCTGAACTGGTCGAATGACAAGCGCAGAAGGCTTTAGAGCCGAGGCCAGCCTGGCTGAGCCCTTCCTGACAGCGGAAGCCCTGGAAACTCGTCAATGGCATGATTCTCCTACACGTAGTTGCCATTGCACCTTGAACTATGGCTTCTGGCAGGACAAATTTTCGAGATGATTCTGTTTGACTAGGATATCCCAGATTTCCCATGCCTAGCCCTACAACTCTTTGATTACGCCAACTGGGAAGATTGCAACACTGAACTATGCGGTGATCATGTCTTTGAACTTCTGGAGACCACGCCGGGTTTGCTCCGAGCTTTTCGGCCTTAACACCGAGAAAGTCTTGTTGCCAACAGCAACAAGCGCTAATCAGTTCACAAGCCTTCCACGACATCGTTCCCCGACGCCAATGATATTTGCTGAATCGCCGTTTGCTTCTTGTGATGTAAGGGGAGACGGTGGAACACTGCTATCACGCAAAAAGCATAGCGACATCAGTAGGTGTCACGAATGGCAAAAATGAATGGACAATGCGCGAATCGAACGCGCGACCTTCAGCAGGTAGTATCTCACGATCTCTCGTGTCGATGCTAAGCAGACGTTATACCACTAAACCAATCGCCCGACATGAATGAGCTGGAATCCCGGTGGCATGATGAATCTGAACTGCCTGTGGGTGGAGATGGCTAGGGTTCTTGACGATGGAGTCAGTCCAGCCCAGTCGGCTGGTCTGATGCGGGGCACCTCGGTTGGCCTCGCCTCCAACCCCAAGGCATTGGGCTTTCTCTAGACACGGGAAGGGAAGAAAAAAACACGTGTTTTGTATGTCTTTGGTATCAAAATACACACATGTGCGTTTAGTGTACGATAAACGATCATAATAACCTAACCTTGGTGCTGGCGTCGTTTGCATAATCATTACAAAGAAAATAGACGCAGGCCAATGTCAGAGCCCACGGAATTAAGGTAAAAACAACATCCAACGCCTTCAGTAGATCGGCCGCGACTCCTGCCAAGTCGAATGCGCCGCAGCCTTCTCGGCCATCTCTCCCTTCCCGTCCTCCTCCTTCACAGCGCCGGGCCCAAACGATACACGTCCGCTCCGCCGCCTCCGTGCGCTGTCGCCGGTGAGAGGGCCGATCCACTCCCAGGCACGTCCAACCTCGCCACTACGGCCCTCGCGCTGGCTGGTCCGGACGTTGCTGTTCTGTTCCACAACTGCGCGCACACGCGACCAGATTCGGTCACGGTTCTTGAGTGAGTGAACAGAACGGAGGACGTCGTCTCGCAGGTTCGGCAGGAACAGCCAAGGGTCGTCGATCTCCTCTTCGCCGAGTTCCTTCTGCGACGCCAGGCGCGCAAGAACCAAGTCGACTAAAGACGGGACTTGAGCAACCTCGGCCTTGTGTGATCGATAGCGCGCGCGCAGGTAAAAGTACAAAGCCACCAAGGCGGCTAGAGATCCAGCTGGGAGTCGATATCTTGCCAGTCCGAGCCGGAGGGAGCGCTTGGCCGCGCAGCTGAGCGAAAGGCGAGCGAGAGAGGTGGACGAGAGGTAGGTGTTTGGAAGGCCGGCGGAATTGGCTTGTCTGCTTCCGGCGCGACCGATCTGGTTAGTGACGATGGTCAGAAAGGATGCTATTGTCGAGAGGGGGGAGTGGGCTTGTGGGGGTTGCGGTAACAGGAAACCGAGTAACTCACTTGATGACTTCAACCTCTTCACGGTCCTTCACCTCTCCAATGGCAGCAGACCACAGGTCATCGAATTCCTGCTTGTTCATCTTCTTGCTGCGCTTCTCACTGATTGCCGACTTGAGTTCCTCCTCCTCAATGGCAGGACTCTCCTCGTGTTGACCAGTCTCGTCCACTAGCTCGCCACACTCAAACTGCGCTCTCCTCTCCCGAAGCTCCTCAACAGCTTTATCGGCGACAGCTTTGACACGCCGAACCTTCTCGCCGTCGGGTTCGCAAGTCGGGGGGAGGGGCAAAATGCCACCAATAGAAAGGGGGTGAGGAGTCAGGATAAAGTCGTCCCAGCAGCGGACGGAGTAGTCCTCGTAGCAATAGGCATGCGGAGGGCAAGGCTCGCACTGCGGCTCAACGTAGGGAACGACCCAATCCGGAACTGGGACTTCAGATGGGATGATCTGAGTTGCGGGCCTGCCGAGTCCACAGTAACCGACCGCAATCTTCTCCTGCCGGTACCAGCCGCCGTAAGCTCCCAGCAGCGTGACTGCCAATGCCATTAAAGGTGTCTTGAAACCGCCGCGCTTCTTCGCCGGCCGCGGCTGGCGTTGTTCGAGCATCCCGTTGGCTCCCTTCATCGCCATCTCCATCTCCAGCTCGATTTGTTCTTCGGGAGTGAATTCCTCACCAGCGTCGAGCTCAGATACGTATTCAATCTCGTGCCGGGTGCTCTTGTTGGACTTGGCAGATTTGGGCCGCTCGTACTCATCGGTGCGTCGTCGCGCACTGCCGCTGTTGTACGCGACGGGAGTGTCGTGGCCACCAGTGCGCCTGCGGCTGCTGCTGGGCCTGGAGACGGTAGGTGGTGAGCTGCCGCTCTGGAAAGGGTTGTCGGTGGAGAAGTTGATGTCCGTCTCTTGAAGGCCGAAGAAGCCATCCTCAGGGTCCTCAACCTTGACTTGAGGGGTCACCGTGCGGGTGCTCCTTCGGACTGATCGAGGGGGTTCGGCCTCGGTCGGGTACAGATCCGCCGGCGGATGGGATAGTTGGCGGCTTACGCCTCTGACCTTGCGCTTTGTCGGGCTGACAGGCAAGACCGGCTCTTCCTCGTAATCTTCCGACCTCAGCCTCGCGGAAGCCTTGCGCGGTGACCGAGATCGGGTGGCACGTTGAGGGGGTGGTGCCAGGTCGAGGTCTTCGTCATCATCGAAAGCCCCAGTGTCGAAGGACTCGCCCCTGGGCATGTTGATGATGCCCATGCTCGAACGCTTGGCGCGCGCTTGCTTATCAAGGAACTTCTTGGCTTTCGGGACG
This sequence comes from Verticillium zaregamsianum, assembly GCA_002851755.1. Classification (NCBI taxonomy): domain Eukaryota; kingdom Fungi; phylum Ascomycota; class Sordariomycetes; order Glomerellales; family Plectosphaerellaceae; genus Verticillium; species Verticillium zaregamsianum. Next base: position 3,486,748 of record NMXM01000001.1, on the reverse strand, counting down.
ACGCCGTCGTTGAAGATCTCGATGAGCTGCGGCTTCTTCGCGGTCGCGGGGTACTGCACGTCATGCGCCACCAGGATGGAGCGCAGGCGCGGTACCGTCAGCGACTTGGGGTCGAACCCCGGCTGAAGGTAGTCGTAGACCTCGTCAGACATGTCGCTGATGATTTACGATCGAAACGTCGATGGCAAACCGAAGCGAAATGCTACTTGCGATGCGGTAACAGAGCGATGCCAGGCTGGCAAACTAACTCTGGGCTGACCGGGGCAGCGGGTGAGACAAGCTGCGACAGCCGTAGAAGAAGCTTCCAACTGGATAAAGCTGCTGGCTGCAGGAATGCGACCGCGCGACAGATTTGGCCTCAGCTCTGCGACCAAGCTAAGCGAGCACCAAAAAAACAGGGTGTTGACAGGCACAAGATGCCAGATGTTGTAGGGCGGGGGGCACAAGTTGATGTAAACTCGAAATGCGGTTGCTGTCCTGTCGGGAGGGAGCTGTTATCCTGTCTCTGTGGCAACCTGATAACGTCCCATCTTGGTTAGCTGGCTGCGGGCTTCTTGTCCAAAGTCATGTCATCGACCCCACGTCACCTACAGAGACGCTTAGTAATACACGTGACCCGTTCTCCCCTCCACCCGATCCCACCTTGTCCCTGGTATAGTAGCTTGTTGTGCCAGTTCTAGCTGGCCCAAGCGCAGTTCGACGACGCTAGGCCTTTCTTGGACTTTTGCTTGAGATGCACTTACATCCGTCATTGCTGGTGGTGCAGCCATCGCATGATTCTGGGAATACCCAATTGCAACATTAAAATGGCGGCAAATCCTCGTACGCTCCTGACGAGGCCTCGGTTCGTGTGCAGAAGCTGTACACAGCGCTTCAAGTCGCAGACTCGGCGGTCCTTTGCCAGTGCTGCGCCATCAAACCCCGATATCTACGATGTCGTCTGTGTTGGAGGCGGGCCGGCAGGCTTGAGTCTCCTCGCTGCCCTTCGTGAGTTTACTCGAATACCAGGCTGTTTTCCTTACTATCCGTACTAATATCTTCCAAAGGTTCCAACCCAACCACCTCACGCCTCCGTGTAGCCCTCGTCGAAGCTCAGGATCTCTCCAAAACCAGCGCCTGGACCCTGCCTGCCGACCGTTTTTCGAACCGATGCAGCTCTCTGACACCTACCTCTGCCCAATACCTCAACTCCATTGGTGCATGGAGCCATATGAAGCGTGACCGGATCCAGGCATACCAGGAGATGCAGGTGTGGGACGGCGTTACCGGCGCGCGCATCGAGTTCGACTACACGCCGGATTCCGTATCGACTGGCGGCAAGACTATCGCGTACATGTGCGAGAACCTGAACCTCACTTCTGGTCTCTTGAGTCGGTTGGAGGAGCTCGGGGGCGTCTCCGTCTTTGACGCCGCAAAGGTTCAGGACATCACTTTGGGCGAGGAGACTGAGGACCTGGACCTGAGCCAGTGGCCGGTTGTCCACCTGGAGGGCGGCAAGCAGCTGCATGCACGACTCCTGGTTGGTGCCGACGGCGCGAACAGCCCGGTCCGCTCTTTCGCCGACATCAAGAGTCGCGGCTGGGACTACGAGAGGCATGGCGTTGTTGCGACGCTGGAGATGGAAGGCGACGGCTGGGGCGGAGAATATAACAAAACGGCGTATCAGCGTTTCCTGCCTACCGGCCCGGTAGCCATGCTCCCTCTGCCAGGGAAATACTCGACTCTGGTGTGGTCGACCACGCCCGCCAACGCTGCGCTGCTGAAGAGCCTTGCCCCCAAGGACTTCCTCGCTCTGGTCAACGCTGCCTTCCGTCTGAGTCCCGTTGACGTCAAGTTCATGCACACCGAGTCATCCGGTCAGGAGGAAGAGCTACTTTGGAGGATGAGCCACACCCCCGTCGACGTTGCGGCCATTCCCCAGACGGCAGTCGGCGTTCAAGAGGGCACCATCGCATCCTTCCCGTTGAAGCTCCGCCACGCCGACACTTACATAGGCGAACGCATCGCTCTCATCGGCGACGCCGCGCACACGATCCACCCTCTTGCTGGCCAGGGTCTCAACTCTGGCCAGGGCGATGTGCAAAGCCTCGCCAAAACCATCGAGTACGCTGTCGCCCACGGCCAGGATATCGGCTCGTCCCTGTCGCTCGAGACGTTCAACTCGGAGCGATATGCGGCCAACCACGTGCTGCTCGGTGTTTGCGATAAGCTGCACAAGCTGTACTCGTATGAGAGCGGTCCGTTGGTGCACCTCCGGTCGCTGGGCCTGAACGCTGTGAACGCGGTGGGTCCTCTGAAGAAGTTCATCATGGACCAGGCGGCGGGCAGTGGTGCCAGGTTTATTTAAATGGCCACCGGCTGTTATCGTGTATTGTCTGTAATATGTTGTATCAATTGTAAAATCCAGAGCAGACAGGAGAAATCGCGCATATTGCCCTCTTGTAGCCCCGTCGGAATGCTCTCACCCGCCAAACCCCTATAAAATATTCGACCATTGATCGAGCTTGAGAAGACTGGTTTCAACTAACAAGACAAAAGCGTATGTTGGCCACGGATATATTCGAATCACCGTCTCCTAGGAAGAGAAAGGCAGGTCTGCGGAGTCGGAAGGTCTTTAGGAGAAGAGACACCGGGCGCTCTAATAACCGAGCTACGCGACCTTTGCTAGGGAACTGATGAAAACAAGCTATTTGCTAATAGATAGCAAAACAGTTGGCGACGCTCGTTAACGTTGTGGTGGCTTCGGTCGTGACTATGATAATCTGGTGGATAGGGATGGGGCGGATCGCCCGGATGGGCTGCATGACTTCACTTGTAACCTGTAGACCCGGCATTCTAGAAGTGTTCACTACGATGGACGAAGGTGGGAGCAACAGAACGAGATATATACGATGGTGCACTTTCTCTTTCCAGCCTACAAGTACAAACGGAACGGACCTTGCGATCTCGGGATTTGATTTGCCACTTCGCCCAACGTCTACCGATCGACCTCGCCTGTGGCAGATATCAGCAATGTAAAAGCAAGGGGAAAAACAGAACAACTCACCGAACACCAGATCCATGGTACCAATAACCGCAACGGCATCAGCCAACATGTGGCCCTTGCAAACGTGATCGAAACCAGCAAGATGGGCAAAGCCAGGGGCGCGGATGTGCACGCGGTATGGCCTCTCGCTGCCGTCGCTGACAACGAAGACACCCATCTCGCCCTTGGGGGCCTCGATGGCGGAGTAGGTCTCGCCAGGGGGGACAGCGTAACCCTTGGTGTAGAGGAGGAAGTGGTGGATGAGGGCCTCCATGTTCTCCTTCATGGCGGCACGAGGGGGAGGAGAGATCTTGTAGTCCTCAACACGGACGGGCCCGGCGGGCATCTTGTTCAGGCACTGGTGGATGATGCGGAGGGACTGGCGGAACTCCTCCATGCGGACGAGGTAACGATCGTAGCAGTCGCCGCGGACACCGACAGGCACGTCGAACTCGACCTGGTCGTAGGCGTCGTAAGGCTGGCTCTTGCGGATGTCCCAGGGAACACCGGAACCACGGAGCATAGGTCCGGTGAAGGAGAGGTTCAGCGCCTCGGCAGCGCTAACGACACCAACACCCTGCAGACGCTGAAGCCAGATTCGGTTGTCCGTCAGCATCTCTTCGGTCTCGTCGAGCCTATCACCAAACTGCGTGGCCCACTGGTAGATATCGTCAAGCAGACCGACGGGGATGTCTTGGTGAACGCCACCAGGGCGGACGTAGGCGGCGTGAAGACGGGCACCGGAGACTCGCTCGTAGAATTCCTGCCAGAGTTAGCCAATGCCTTGCTCGACAAAGTTTATCGGCGCTGCGCAACATACCATGAGCTTCTCACGTTCCTCGAAGCCCCAAAGGAAAGGCGTCAAAGCACCAACGTCCATGGCGTGGGACAGAACAGACATGAGATGGTTGAGAACTCGGGTGAGCTCGCCAAACAGAGTACGGATCCATTTCCCGCGGTCCGGAACTTCGATGTTGAGGAGCTTCTCGACGGCCAGGGAGAAACACTGCTCGTTCGTCATCATGGAGACGTAGTCGAGACGGTCGAAGTAGGGAAGAGCCTGGAGGTAGGTCTTGTATTCGATGAGCTTCTCGGTGCCGCGGTGAAGCAGACCGACGTGGGGATCGGCGCGGACGATTTCCTCGCCATTGATCTCGAGAATTAGACGCAACACGCCGTGGGCAGCGGGATGCTGGGGGCCGAAGTTGACGGTGTAGTGCCTGACCTTCTTGCCCTCGACTCCGTCCTTGGCCGCGGAATGGTCGGTGCCCTTGTGGTTCACGGCGGCGTAGGGATCGGCAGGGTGGTTGAAGTCGGTATCGACGGGAACAAGCCTCAAGCCCTGGTACTCAGGCTGGGGCTGGGCATATCTCCGGAAGGATGTCGTCGACAGAGGGCGGGCGGCGAGGGAGGTGGTCGCGGCAGGTCGGAGGCATAACCGCTTGGCGCTGTGGCCGGCGAGTCGGTAGAGGCTTGCCATTGTGGTCGCAGAGTGGAGAGGATGTATGCAGAAGGATTGAGGAGATGGGCCTCCTCAATTGAGCCTCTTCGACTATGCCAATGGCAGTGGCGAGCTAGATGGATGATGGGGGGGTATTCGGCGTGGTGTTGTGCGATATGGCCGTCATCTACTTGCGGGAAAGCTAGCAATGTCGAAGAAATCAGCCAGTGCTGATTGGACAGTGAGGCATCAAGTTCTTCCGAGCCTGAGCCGACTGACCGTGCCAATTGAAAGTATGCACTGTCATCTTCGGGACAATGGGCACAAGGCTCGCTCATATTGCTGTGAACTCACCCATGACCAAGGGTCTGGAACGAGTGGGAATTCTCCTTGATCGTTTTATTCTACCTGCTATCTCATCTGGCGCATCCAGTAAACGATCTACAATCTTATTTTGGGGACTTTCTCACGACTGCCCAAGGTTACTGCAAAGACTGTGCTGCAGCACAGTGTGATATAAGTCACCAACTTATTTTTGCACTGTCTTCAGACTCGGTACCTGCGCAAAGCCACCATCAACACTGACCCTGATCCATTACAACAGAAGCAGTCGAACGAATAGTCACTTCAGTCGGCCGGCTATCGGTGCAAATTCTTCGGAAATACTTGCATGCTAGGCTGAGGTGCTCAAAGGCAGACGTGAACTCGATCCTTGCTTTTTATCGCACTTCCCCGGCATCACAACACATCTCTTCTCACCTCAGGCTCAAGTGTCGTCTCATAGCACTCTGAGCCCACACCAAGATGCCCTGGCCGTTTGGGCCCTCAAGCTCGCCCGAAGCGCCTCCGGCTGATAAGTCGAAAAAAGACAAAGTTGAAAGCAGCAATGGAGCCACATCGTGGAACAATCTGCTACCCAAGCCTGACCCACCATTGCAAGCTGCCAAAGAATGGGCTCCTGTCTTCCTGACCGCTGTCGGTTCTCTCGCCGCCTTTATGTTCTATCAATCCTATATGCGTCGGTTTGCCGGTGCAGCCAGCGTGCAGGAGAACTTCTTCAGGAGGAGAAGCCTGTTTGGTAAAGTCACAAGCGTCGGAGATGGCGATGGCTTCCACCTGTATCACACACCAGGTGGAAGACTTGCGGGCTGGGGATGGCTTCGGAAGATTCCAGAGGGGAGATCGAACCTGAAGGGCGAGACTGTACGTTCATTACTCGACAGCTCAGAACAATGCTGACACTGGAGCAGATCTCCATCCGTCTGGCCGGCATCGACGCGCCCGAGGGGCCCCACTTTGGTCGCCCCGGTCAACCTTTCGCAGCGGAGGCACAGTCACATCTTGCTAGTTACATCCTTCATCGCCGGGTGAGAGCCCGAATCCACAAGCGGGACCAGTACAACCGTATTGTTGCAACAGTTTCCGCCAGGCCGTCCCTGTTCAGGAAAGATGTTGGTCTCGAGATGCTGAAGCAAGGCCTCGCCACGACGTACGAAGCGAAGAGTGGCGTGGAGTGGGGAGGGAAAGAGAGCGTGTACAGGGCTGCTGAGGCGAAAGCCAAGGCCAAGAAGCTGGGGCTATGGTCAACCAAGGCGTCGGACTTCGAAAGCCCCCGCGACTTCAAGACCAGGACGCAAGGGGCCGAGAAGACTGGAACTAAGGAGGACAAAGCCGTTACTCAAAAGCCGTGGTGGCGACGCTGGCTGACTGGCTGAACATGTGGTGGGTAGGAAGTTCGTGTGAGCCATATTGAAGTTGCAAAGCATCAAAGGATACCCTGCTAGTCTCAGCTGTCGCTTAACAGTAATAAATTTAACATCATCATGTATTCACATCGTGTGCTTCTTTTCTACGGTGATGTCCATCCAATAGCTCCAATGTTGACCTTTCCAAGAGACGGCCATGACTTGATATTGGATAATTGAATACAAAGTATCTCGTATGCAATACACGGGTGATGTGAATGTGGGGGCAATGAATTGCAGGTGGCGCCAGGGGCCGTCTCTTAATTGGACAAGGTCTGTGTCTGCCTACCCCTGTGTGTCGCATCAAGACCTGAGCGCTCCTGAACTTCTCATCTTCTCATCTAGAACATGTTGTTCTCAACATGACACCTTCATCGACGAGAAACCACCTGCTGTAAACCGGAACCTAAGCTCTTCACTATATCGAAGACATACCGCCAACTGGGCGTTGTCGAACGCCACGCCCAGCCTCGGGCGACTCTCTCAAAATGGCGACACTTCAACCACGTGGGTCATGGCTCCCAGACACCAAGCGGAAGGCCTTCGAAGATGCGAAGAAGATGCAAGCAACAGTCGACAAACAGTCGGCCGAAGCTGGGAAGGACTCCCCCCCGTATGCTCTCAAGGAGCTTATTGGAAAGGGTAGTTTCGGGCGCGTCTACACCGCGACCGACTTGACGACGAAGATGCTCGTTGCTGTCAAGATTATCGACATCGAAGAGAGCGACACCATCAACCCCAAGCTTGCCGACACGTTCCGGGAAGTCATGGCCGAGATCAATGCTCTCAAGCTGCTTAGTGACAGCGGCGCGAAGAACATCAATATCGTCATTGATGCACTCCCCGTTGGACAATCGATGTGGATGATCACCGAGTACTGCGCTGGAGGCAGTGTGGCGACACTCATGAGGCCGACCGCGCCGGGCGGCCTACAGGAGAAATGGATCATACCTATTCTTCGTGAGGTCTCAGAAGCTGTCTTTTGGGTTCACCGCCAGGGCATCATTCATCGTGACATCAAGTGTGCCAACGTCTTAATCACCGAGACCGGAGGTGTGCAACTCTGCGACTTCGGAGTCGCAGGTATCATCGAGACCAAGTTTGACAAGCGTTCCACCTTTATCGGTACGCCTCACTGGATGGCACCGGAGCTTTTCGACCAGAACAAGTCCTACGGCACGGAGGTTGACATTTGGGCTTTTGGATCTCTGGTCTACGAGGTGGCCTCTGGCTTGCCTCCCAATGTCATGGCGGGCTTCGATATCTATCAGCTCGGCAACCACATCAAGACACACGCTCCTCGACTACAAGGCGACCAGTACTCCGGCCAACTGAAGGACATGGTGGCGTTCTGCCTGCAGGAGGACCCCAAGAAACGCCCGACCATCGAGCAAGTCCAAGATCATCCATACATCCGCAACTCAGCCCAACAGTACCCTGGATCGAGTCTCGCCATGCTGGTTAGAGGCTATAAGCTATGGGAGTCTCAAGGCGGCATCCGCAAGTCGCTTTTCGCACCTGGTGGTGCACAAGGTCCTTCTGATATGGACATGTCTGATCTATCTTCAACGGCCCTGGCGAACGACGAGTGGAACTTCAGCACTACCTTGGCATTTGACCAAGAGGTTTTCCAGGACCCGGACACGCAGGCCGTCTTCGATGTGTACGGTTCTGGCGTGGATTTCGACCCAAGCGAGATGATGCCACCCTCCAAGCCAAGATCACGACGAAGGCCACCCCCTCGGCAACTCGCTGCTATGAAAGTCCCTCTGGAGAAGGTATTTGATCCGAACACCATCTCCAACTACCAGGAGAATTCTCGTGCGTACTACGGGCTACCCGAGCCGCCCCCAACTTCAGATCTGCCCCTCAGAGACGATTCGGCGCACGCAACAACAGTCCGAGAATCGCTCATCGATCTTGACGCATCGCTCCATGGGGCTGAGCTCTCAAACTTTGTCGATATGAACACCATTAGAGCCGGTGAGCCTCGAATTTCGGTCGAGTTGCATGGGGAAACAGGCCATGATTACAATAACCCCCCCCTGAGCGACCCCGCGGACGTCAACCCCAACCGGAGAACACGGGACTGGAAGTTCCCTTCAATGGCCGCCCCAGCGTCAGCCAATCCTGAGATGTCACGCTTCCCATTCAACGAAGAGCGATCAGCACCCAGCTCGGCAAACCGCCCGCAGCTCCTTCACCACCCTACGGAACCCCTCGTTACGCCGAACTACAGAGAAGCCGACCTTGGTGTCCCCAGACCTAGTACTCAAGCCAGCATGCGGGAGTCAGTCAGCAGCCTGATTGACCTCGACATGGGCACCATCCACCCGCCGCCCCCCAGTCAAGCCAATAGCCGCGAATCCGTGAACAGCCTCATCGATCTCGACATGAGCGAGATCGAACCGCAGTCGGGCATGCCGGCCAGCCGTGAATCGGTCAGCAGCCTTATCGACCTCGACATGAGTATGCCGGAACTCACTCGCCCTTCGACGGCCAACTCGGACGCTGCCTCAGTCACTGGCTCCGAAATGAGCCTGGCAAATCCTTTTGACCTCGAACGCCACGCCTCCCTATACGTCCCGTCCTCCAATCGTGAGCCCTCGATCTATGTATCCGACGACTCCGACTTCGTGTCTGCCATTCCCAAGGGCAACGAGGACTTCTCCAACGGCCTCGCCGGCCTCGCCATTACGGACGGCCCGCGTCCGGGCTCCGCCATGTCTCACCACATGCGACAGAGCAACGGCAGCAGTATCAGCAGCCTCGGTGCCAGCAGCACGACGTCGGGTCTGCGGCTTGATACATCGGGCTTCGCTGGACCTGCGTATCCAGACAACAGCGGCGAGTATCTCACCCCGCAGACCATGCGGTCCATCCACACGGGGCCCGCCCCAGTGGCACCCGAGGGCGCCAAGCAGGACGGGGCGTCCATGCCGCCGGCGCCGGTGCCTCCTTCGGTGAGGGTCATGCAGGGCCAGGCGGACGCGGAGGCGGTGAAGGAGGAGCTGAGGCGCATGACTATGAGCCTGGGCGAGCACCTGGCGTTTATGAACCAGTACCTCTCCGCGATGCCCGTTCGAAACACGGGGTTTGAAGGCAGTGAGAGCGCGAGACGATGATAAGGAGGATGAAGCGTGGTTTCTATACCATTTGTATTGTATTCTTTGCAGGCGCTACCAAGGCTGGGCGGCGCGTCATCATGGATTAGGGATTTTTGGCTTCCGAGACGATCGGCCGGCACGCGGCTCGGGAGGACAGTTAGGCAAGGCGTCAGCGCATCCATCAGAATGAATTTTCTCTTCTTAGCAACCTGTCGTCCTATGTGAACCCGATCATGTCCCCCATCAGCAGCGCGCGGTGCTGCTCCATTGCTTCCTGTAGAGTGATGAGCACGCCTGCCGCGAGCATCTTGACCTGGTTCTCCTGGCCGCCGTCGTCGCCGCGGGTGCCGTTGAAGACCGCCGAGACCCAGTCTTGCGTCTCGACAATCTCGCGGGGCATATCAGCGCAGAGCCTGCGAAGGCCGTCAGAGGCGCCGGCGGCGTTGACTTCGAGCATGGCGGCGAGGGCGATGAGAAGGGCGTGCGTCGTCGGGAGGTCGGGAGCGGCCTGGGCGCGGAGACCGAGGAGTAGATCCCAGAGCTCGGCGGTCATTTGGGGAAGGGAAAGGGTGGAGGGACCGGCAGCGTGGATGAGGACGGCGAGGGTTTTGAGGTAGAGGGAGAGGAGGTGCGGTTGGAAGAGGGGAGCGGTACGCCGGTGGGAAGCCGGGGAGCGGAGGGCATGCTGGAGGCGGGCGGTCAGGGGGAAGAAGAAGTTGGTAGCGATCAAGGAAGCAACTGTGTTGGGAATGGAGCGAATCCGAGGTTTGGGTTTCGCTGTCGATTTGGGCTGGCCTTGAGCGTTGAGACGGGATGTGAATGATGACAACTTGAGGACGTCAGGGCCAGTGGCAGCGTCGGCAGCGTTGGCCGCTAGGGGAGCGAGGAAGGAGGAGGTGAGATCCTGGGCAATACTGTCGAGTGCCGTGGCCGGAATGGCCTTGAGGCTAGAGCCTGAGTTGGCCTCCAGCTGATTTGCATTCATGTTCGCTTCGTCCAAGTAGAGCTTTTCCATTCGTTCAGGCAGACGCTTTGAGGGGAACGAAGCAGCGGCAGCGAACTCGGACGTGTCGAAACCAGCGAGCTCTCGTGCACTGAGGCCAAGGACAATCAGGATAGACGCTCTTTGGGAGACTGAGTAGTCACCGTCGTAAAGTGTTTTGGCGAACCACAGTGCCATGATCTTTGGCTGAGCGACGATGATGGCTATCATGCCTTGCAGGCGGAGTTCGTAAAAGTTGGTGATGTCGAACTTGTCTTGGAGACCAACTAGCTTAGAAGCAAGCTCATCAGCGTGAGCGCTGACCTCGGTACCAAAGTTTGCCTTGCGCCGGATCAATGATGGGGCAGTCTCCAGGGCCAGCTTCTGCCTGTCATAGTTGTCGTCATCTCGCAGGTATGCCACGAGATCGCGAACGTAAACCGGGGCCTTAGGCTTGTCCCGGCTGACGAGGGTTGCGTCTTCTTCGGAGTCTTCGGCGTCGTCATCAGGCTTCGCGTATACTTCCAGGTCATCATCCTCGCTCTCCGAGGAGTCTTCAACCTCTTCGATGACGAACCCGGTGGTTCTAGGCGGCACAGCTCGCCTCGGTGTCGGTTTTGGAGGCGCTGGCTTCGTCGCCGGTTTCTTGACCTTGGGAGCTGAAGCAACGACCAAGGGTTTGATAGGACCGACCTCATCAGCTATGGTGGGCAGCCGTTTGTACCACTTTGCTTCCTCAGTGTCCATTTCGTCTGTTTTGAAGTCGAGTTTGGCCTGGTTCGTGTCGGAGATGGAGGACAACGCTTCACCGATTGCCATGCCAAGTAGCCGAGCCTTGGGTTGGGTTGAGCTTAGACGGTTGGAAATCGTTTGAAGGTAACTGCTGGATCTCATAGTCATCTTGAGCTTCACAGCCGAGGCCCGGTGGACATAGCCAGCGCTTAGAAGCAGCACCTGGGCGTGGGCTAAGCTGTCAGTAAGCACGATGGATGAAGCGAGTGCGCAACGACGTTACCTTCTTGTTGCAGGATTGGCGAGTGTTTGATGTAGAGCTGATCACCAAATTGGCCGAGACTCTTCTCCAGAACCTGACCGATGCATTCTTTATCCTTGCCGAGCACGGCCAATACTGCCCGTCGAATCCCGATGGCCTCGCCCAGTCCAGCACCAGTCGAATTAGTGAGCCACAGAACAAGATGGTTCTTCCGGCTTTCATTGTTGGCAACGAGCTTGTCGAGGACGCCGGCAGCAGCCGAGACCTTGATGCTTACCTCGGGAGACTCGGAGGAACCTAGCTTGTTCAGATGAGTGTCCGCAAGATATTTGATGATTGCGTAGAGCATTCGCTTCTGCTCAAGCTGCGAGAGATGACCAAAGAGGCGCACGAATGCAGCAGTCCTGTCGTCCAGGCCGAGAAGAAGGTCTTCTATGAGTTGCTTGATCAGATGCTCCGAATAGCCCAAGCGGAGTCCCTTAACGAACAGCTCGGAGCAGAGCTTCTCCTCGTCAGGGGGCGCATCGTCGGACATCCAGGCTGCGATGCTCCTTCCGAGCCACTTGCTGTAGAGAAGTCCGTCCGAAATCCAACGGGTCTCTTTGTCAGATCGATCCTTCTGAATGATGACGTGTGCCTCAGCGGCAGCCGAGACAATCTTTCCGCCAGCAAATAGCGTGCTCAGCTCGTGGGCCATGGCCTTCTTCTTCATAGGGTCGCCCAGATGAGAGCGACTTGATGACCAAAGGGTCATGAGTTGACCATCGCCGTCAAGAAGAGCGGTGAATACTTGAAGCAGCGTCTCGAGGCCGAGAGTAAGGTCTGGTCTTTTGGCTGCCTGGCCATCGGCCTTGAATTCCTGGATCAGGGCTTTGATCCGGGCCACGAGAGCATTGACGCCGGTAACGTTGCGAAGACATCGCAGGAGAATAGACAGATCATGCGGTTCTCCATCTCGGAGTACGGGCCAGTAGTTTGGGATGATCTCAGAGACGAGAACTTGGATGAGCTGGGCGGACTCAGGGGTGGCGTCGGAGGTGTTGTTGTTGCGACTTGCCGACTTGAGAGCTGATATCAGGGTATCATAGTCTGGCTGACCCTTTAGCTGCTCGAGAGGTGTTTCTTTTGAGTCGGAGACCTTGGAATTGGTGACCTCTTTGGCGGACGTCGACGACGATGAGAGACCGAACGGCGTATCCGAAGTTCTTGGCTTCAGGTACGTCTGGCTGACGGGTGTGAAGAAGTCGTCCATGATAGCTCGCTCGCTGGGCGATGCAGAAAGACGTGCTTGATCCAGCGCCGTGTGAAATTCCGGCCCAAGCGCTCAAAATGATGAGATGAAGCAGACCGTCTTCTCCGTCTTCATCTTGCACGCTGGAGAGGTTGACGGCAGTACATTTCGCACGGTGTCGTTGATGACTTCCCAGGACACCGCCCCACTGTCGCCAGGCGGCAGCTTGCTTTATCGATAAGACTACACAAGCGGGGCACCTAACTCACTGGGCTCAAACAACTGGAGCATGCCATGAGCTCACGCCAACTGCCAAACACTGCCCCTCCATCGATCAAGCGATTGCTATCCTCATCTCTCGCAAACCCATTGCTCCCACCCAAATTCGGCCCGGGAGTTCACTTGAGATGGCGCAAGCTGAAGTGGCTTCCATGCCTGTGAATGAGACGGCAAGATGGTGCGTCCTGCGTCGACAACTGCAATGACGGTGACTAACGGTGGTCCTCTTCTACAGGAAGCATCTCGACACCATCCGCAAGAACCCCGGCCCCTTCACCGATCCCATAGCCGGCACGCAGGAAGCGATCGACCAATTCGACCAGATCAAGGTCTTGTAGGTTTGGGATGCTCGCTCGGAGCAGTGACGAGGTGCTGACACGCGCGCAGAGTCATGTCCGTCACCACCCACACACTTGGGCAGGCAGCTGCTGACCCCCTGTAGCGGCGCGGGAGGTCTAGGATGCGAGATTCTCAAGAACCTGGCCATGTCCAAGTTCAAGGATATCCATGTCATTGATATGGGTATGGTGAACACCTCATGTCCGCGCAACATGCAAGTCTAATCCCCGGGCAGACACGATCGACATCTCGAACCTCAACCGACAGTTCCTCTTCCGCAAATCAGACGTCGGCAAGTTCAAGGCGGACATCGCGGCCGAGTTTGTCATGCGGAGGGTCAAGGGCGTCAACATCACGGCGCACAGCTGCCGCATCCAGGACTTCGACGCCGATTTCTACAAGCAGTTTCAGTTCGTCATCTGCGGGCTGGACAGCATCGAAGCGCGGAGGTGGATCAACGCCATGCTGGTGTCCATAGCCGAGGAAGGCGAGGACGCGGACTGCCTCATCCCCATGATCGACGGCGGCACCGAGGGCTTCAAAGGCCAGGCGCGCGTCATCGTCCCCTCCATCACGTCGTGCATCGAGTGCCAGCTCGACATGCACGCGCCGAGAGCAGCGGTGCCGCTCTGCACCATCGCCTCGATCCCCCGTCAGCCGGAGCACTGCATCGAGTGGGCGCACGTCATCGCGTGGGAGAAGGAGAAGCCGTTCCCGCAGCTGGACAAGGACGATCCCGAGCACATCACCTGGCTGTACCAGAAGGCTCTCACGCGGGCGCAGGAGTTCAACATCTCGGGCGTGACGTACGCCTCGACGCAGGGCGTCGTCAAGAACATCATCCCGGCGATCGCGTCCACCAACGCCATCGTCGCGGCCGCATGCTGCAACGAGGCCTTCAAGCTCGCGAGCTCGGCCGCGCCGCCGCTCGGCATGGAGGAGAACTACATGATGTACTCGGGCAACGACAGCATCTACACGTACACGTTCAAGCACGAGAAGAAGGACGACTGCCCGGTGTGCGGGCAGCAGGCGCGGCCGCTGGAGGTCAGCCCGAGCATGACGCTGCAGGACCTGCTCGACTCGCTGGCGGTGCGGCCCGAGGCGCAGCTCAAGAAGCCGTCCATCCGAGGCGAGGGCAAGACGCTGTACATGCAGTTCCCGCCGTCGCTCGAGGAGAAGACGAGGCCGAACCTCGAGAAGACGCTGGAGGAGCTCGAGCTGGTGGACGGGCAGAACGTGGTGGTGACGGACCCGGCCTTCCCGCTGGAGTTTAACTTCTTCCTGCGGTTCAAGACGGGCGCGTGATCGGCCGACTAGGGCCGGGCGGGGTGTTTGCAGATAGACGACACGACGAAATGACTTAAGCGCTCCTCAAGGGGGCCTGACATGACATTGGTATCATGATTTATTTTGTCTTCCGAGTCCGTTCCGTTCCCCATGCCAGAAAACAAAGAAACACCAGAGATTCTACCTGTAGCGCAAAGAAAGCAAAGAGGGGTATGTACAGTGAGGACCACGCCGCCCGGCCGTCACCTGACCATGTTGATGACCTGCTGCTCGAGGCGGGCGCACTTCTTCTTCATGGTCTTGACGGCCTCGAGCAGCAGCTCGTCGCTGTCCCACTGGCCGGTGGCGGCCTCGACGGCGAAGACGAAGTGGTCGCGGCGGCGGCCGAGCTTGACCTTGCCCTGGAACTCGGCGTGGCGCAGGCACTCGCGGGAGACGGTGTCCTTCATGGTGTCGCGGACGACGGCCTTGCGCTCGCCCTCGTGGCCCTCGTAGCCGGAGCCGGGGGTGCGGGCCTCCTGGGCGGAGACGCGCTCGACGCCGATGACGCCGGCGGGGAAGCAGCGGGCGAACTTGTCGGCGTCGGGGCCGAGGATGGGGCGGGTGATGGTGATGGTGGGGAGGAGGCGGTAGGAGGCGGTGGCGACGGGGGAGAACTTGGCGTGGTCGGCGCCGACGCCCTTGTGCATGTGCATGTCCATCTCGAGGACCTGGCCGGGCCGCAGCTTGGCGAGGAGGATGTCGGGGTTGGTGGGGCGGACGGTGTCGAGGGGCCCGTCGAAGAACTCGAGCTGGCGGCCGGAGGGCACGAACTCAATGTCGGAGGCGTGGACGTGGGCGTTGCGGAAGGCCTTGGTCGGGTCGGTCTCGCCGGGGGCGGCGTCGGGGTTGCGGGTGCACTCGACGCGGAGGCGCAGCTGGACGGTGTTGTAGTCGAAGACGTCGCCGGGGGTGCCGTCGGGGTTCTTCTTGCGCCAGCGGAGGAAGTCGCGGAGGCCGGCCTTGGAGGCGGTGAAGGGGACGAGGCCGAGGCGGTGGGCGAGGACCTCGTCCTGGATGACCGAGGTGTTGTTGTAGATGTAGACGGTCTCGATGGCGAGGGTGGGGATCTCGGCGATGAGGATGCGGCGCAGGGCGTTGGCGATGGAGGCGTCGACGCCGATGAGGGAGAAGGAGGACTCGGAGGGGGTGAGCTGGTGGTAGCGCACGCGGAAGGTGTCGCGGAAGGTGTCGAGCGACCAGCTGTTGTCCTCGCCGGGGAAGTTGCCGGGGAAGTCGGTGGAGGCTACATCGTAGACGGTCTCCTTCTCGATGCTCACCGTCTGGGGGGGTCAGCAGGCTGTCCGGGTCAGTTGCAGGTGATTCTGGGTGGGCTCACATTTCTCCTCTCGACCTCGGCGGCACTGGGCGTCACGTAGGGAGCCATTGTGGGTGGTGGTGGTGGTGGGCGCGACGGCGTTGATGACGATGGTGTCGAGGAGTCCTGGAAATTTTTCGATTGAGACCCCTCGAGTGCTATCTTATCGCGGCCGATCTAAGCTCTGGCGAGGTACCTGGAGGGTTAGTCAGCACTCCATGGCCGTCCCCTGCGCGGCGCATGGGAGCCTAATACAGCAACCGATCCTACCCACTCTTCTACCGTGGAGCGCGTTCCGGCCTTCTCGGCCGGGTCTCACTTTCCTCCGTGTGCCCGCCAATTAAGTGTTGACAGTCATCTTGGGTGA
Organism: Verticillium zaregamsianum; assembly: GCA_002851755.1. Classification (NCBI taxonomy): domain Eukaryota; kingdom Fungi; phylum Ascomycota; class Sordariomycetes; order Glomerellales; family Plectosphaerellaceae; genus Verticillium; species Verticillium zaregamsianum. Next base: position 3,470,591 of record NMXM01000001.1, on the reverse strand, counting down.
CAATCACTTGTGGGGACAGGCAGAGGGTACTAGAAATAGAGGCGTGTCGCCCTGGATCTTTTCTTTCAGGACTTCCTTTCCATAGTTCTCGCGGGGTCGTGGAGTGGCATCGACGAGGGAAAACTCGGCGCGCATCGATACTCGGTTCCAGGCGTGCCAACTTACATCGCGAGAGGAGGCATCAGTATCCTGCTTAGCAACACAGAGATCTACTGATTGTATCGATCTACATGTTCGTGTTGACCATGGCCGTGCTGTGGGCACCGTTGGTGCCCGTCGGCCCTCGCCGATCGTCCGGTCCGTTGACCTGGTACCCTCACCTTATCTGTGCCAGTGCACTTCTTAGGGCGCAGGCTGTTGAAGCGACCCCGCAGATGGCCGAGCCGTCGCTGCGAGGTGGAGGATTTGATTTGGCATGGGTCCTGTTCGCCGTGGCATGCGCTGTTGTTACGGGACTACGGTTCATCCGCGCTGCTAGGCGCAATCCCAAAAAATACAACGGCATCGCCATGGTCATTTACGGGCTGTTTTCCCTGCTTATGCACACGGTCGACGTTCGAATCCTGTCGGTCCTTTTGTGAGTCTAACCTGCCCAGGATGCCATCCCCTGTTCGACCCCGGACCATTGTCGACTAACCCTTGGGGCACAGGGGTTTCCTGGTATATTTCACCTGTAGGTACGCGATTCACATCCATAAGTATCTCAAACTAAAACACGGATCCGTATGGCAAGTCGATTCCATGTTCGCTTCCACAGGCTGCGGGGGGACTTAGCTGACTTTCTGCCACCAGCTACTATCTTGTCGTCGTGGCCGTCGGTGTCGTCTTTTCTGTCCTTCCCTTTCTTGTACCGTCGGGGCATGGTTTGGAGCAGATACTCCCCATTTTTCCGGTTCTTTTGTGCCTTTGCCTTTCCGTTTCAGTAGTCCTCTGCGGCGAGATACGTATATATCTCTGTTCTCCCAGGCGCTTCTGGGCGCGTCCAGCCGGCGACGAGGGGGGTGACCCTCGCACTGCCTCGGTGGTATCGAGCCCCCTGACGGATGGGCAGATCGTCTGAGGTTCCGCACGTGGCTGTCATGACGCTGCGTGCGAGAAGGTGCGGCAGCAAGAGGCACACGCGATGAGATGGATGTGGGCTCGAGGGGCAAACGCTTGTGTGGGGAATTCGAGGGACATCCTCGGGGGACGTACGATGACAGGTTATGACATTTCTTAGCGACATGTGTGTTAGACGACGGGTTGGGTATAGAATTTCAGCACGATTGGCCCTCTCAATGTACACTCGTTTATCGCCGGCCATGCAGCACTCACTTGGCCAGCCCGGCGATCATCTTCGCGTGAATGGCCTTCCAGTTCCCCTCGCACTGCCCCTTGATGACGCCGACCAGCAGCCTCGAGCACTTGATCGTGACCTCCTCCTTCATCTCGACCGCGGCCTCCGCCCCCGCGGCCTCCCCGACGCTCCACACCGTCTCGAGCACGATGCCCATGGGGCTCCGGATGCGCACGAACAGCCCGTCAACGAGGTCGGTGAACTCGTAGGTGCTGACGATGTCCGAGTCCCAGAGGCCGGCGGGCAGCGCATGGACGACGTCGGTGACCTGGTAGCGCTTGGTGTCGGCGATGGGCGTGAGGCCGGACGGCAAGGGAGGCGCGGGGGAGGGGGCGGCGGTGAGCTCGAACTTGGCCATGGCGGGGGAGCAGCGGATGAAGTGCTCGTGGTCGTGGAGCATGGCGACGGCGTCGGTGCGGGTGGCCGGCGGGGGGATGGGGGTGACGTGCGTGAGCGTTTGCGTGGTGTTGAGGAAGCCTGGGGTGTTAGTCGTGGGCGGGCGGTGGGGGGCGGGGTTTACGTACTGGCCATGGTTGCTGGTCTGTCAATTCGGTATATGAGTCTTGGAGGAGATGACTGAATGGGATCTAAGGTACTATGTAAGGAGGGGATATGCTTGATCTCGGCTTCTCATGAGGTTGTCGGGAGATAGGACTCAGGGCAGCGACAGTGACACGGTTGGTGTCTCAGTGGGGAGGTCCCTGAGAGGCGCGCAGTGGCAGGGCCTCAGTGCGCCGATCAGGGGTCGAGCCCCTGCCGGCTCCACTCTGCCGGGTCCTCCTGAACTCAAATCCGACTTCATCTGTCATGGCTGTCGGCTGTCATGGCTGTCGGCTGTCATGACTGCCTGTGGCTCTGTGGCTGTCTGTGGCTTCTGTGGCTGTCTTTCATCCATCTCGTCGTCAAGGTCTTCATCGATGCCATCGCGTACATGCCGTCCAAACACCAGGAATCATCCTGGCCCCACACCCCCCTAGCTCGTTCACTGTATTCCAACCTGGCCCGATGCCCTGATGCCCTGTCACCCTTATAGATGGAGCCAGGCAAGGCTCATCAAGCCACCCTCCATCCAGGTCCATGGCCGGACTGATCGCAGCCCTCATAAGCGTGCTCCATCTTGCCCATACAAATCAGAAGGCCGCGTAGCTCAGTGGTAGAGCGCCCAGGTTTCGCTCCTAAGAAACTCTCTTCTCTCCGCAGACCTAAAGCCAAACATGGTTATCATCTCCCTGGGAGGTCGGTGGTTCGATTCCACCCGCGGCCAGCCTTCATTTTTGCCGAAACATGGTACATAACTCTGTCACTGTAGTGTATCACCAGGTGGAATCATCAGCATGGGTATCTGCCAGTTTACAAATGTGAAGAACGATGCCAGGCCGGGTTTTAATCAGAACTTGAGCAGATTTCAAAGCATCCCAGAGCGGCAACCACTTGAGAGCAGGTCGTGGCAGCATCAACTCATCATCAAACCATACAAGGCTTTCATACTAGTCAGATACAATGGCCATTCGTCACCAAACGACTAAAAACAGCATGCCCAACCGCGCACAGCTACGCCCCCGGCCACAGCACCTCCTCGTCAACACTGTACGTCCGCTCCTCCGTGATCACCTTGACCACGTCCATCAGCACCCGCTGCTCCGGCCGGTCCTTGGCGCTGTTCGTCAGCATGCTCCCGCAGCACCCCTCGACCTCGCACATGAGCGAGTCGCCGTCGTGCTCCCCCTTGCCCGCCGGACACGTCCACACCGCCTCGCGGCTCGCCACCGCCGCGCCCACCCCCAGCGTCTGGTGGCCCTGCAGCACGTGCCGCCGGTGGAACGGCTGCCGCTCCAGCACCTCCACCTTGCGCAGGCGCACGTCCACGGTCACCGCCCCGAGGTACGCCTTGCGCGCGAGCCAGGCCTCGAGGTCCGCGAGCGCGAAGTGCCGCGCCGCGGCCCGGAGGGCGGCGTACCGCGGGAGGTCGTGCCCCGCCTGCGCGGACCAGAAGAGCGGGTAGAGCGAGGTGCGCAGGTGGGCGAGGAGGTCGGCGAAGGGGGCCGGGTCGGCGTCGAGGAACAGCGGCGTCGGAGGAGTCGCGGGGTGCTGGGCGAGGAGGCCGCGCAGCAGGGGGCTCTTGCGGAGGGTCGAGCGGGTTGTTTCGAAGCGCCGCTCGCCGACTTGGAGGGTGATGCGGTCGGAGAACGGCGAGGGCGGCGCCTGGTGGGAGCCGGCTGACGTGGGTGTGGTGTGGGAGGAGCGCTGGGGTCGATGTTCGCCGGGGGGCGATCTGGGCATGGTGAGGGTCTTTTTGCTAGTATCGCTCCTGGCCAGTCCTCTCGCGTCTCTGTCGTCCGATTTGCCACCCCCTTCGCCCAAAGGCATGCGCGATGATCCCCGTGCGGCGCGTCGCCGTCTCTCTTCCTCCTCGATGGCCGCGACGACGATGTGGTTCTCGCTCAGAGACCCCTGCGCCAACCCCCGCAGGGAGCCGGCCCTGCTGGCATCAGGAAGGAGGACGCCTTCGCGCAGCTCCCGGCCCAGCCACTCGCGCGCTTCCGAGACCTTCTGGAGGGGCGAGAGCGTGTTGGTGAGCTGCGTGCGGCGCTGGCGCAGCACCCTGCCGGCGGTGACCTCGTTGTTGTTGCCCTCGCTCAGGAGCTTGGTGATCAGGTCGTCGGCGCGGCGCTCGTCCAGCCGGACCTCGTCTTCGGTCTGCCATGGAGCCAGAATGTCAGATGGAGCTGTAGGGGATGGAAGCAGCACGTACGTTGGGCTCGGGATACACATCCTGGCCGTTCTTCGTGGGGATGAGTCGGAGGGAGTAGCGGCCGTCGCCGACGCGCTCGATGCCCAGCTCGATGCCAGGCTCCATGGCGTGACGATGTGGTTGGAGTTGCTGCGATTGGAGATGCCGTGAGAATATGCTGCTGCGTGGGAATGAGGATAGTGATGTAGGTGTCAGTGTCAAGGTCGAGCTCCTCGGAGTCGCGGACCAGCTCGCGAGGAAGGCACGCGAACGCAAGCCCCTGCAGAAAAGCACCCAACCCCAACCGCTGCCGTAACAATGAGAAACCACGGAAATTCTTTTCAAAATATTAATTTCATGCGGCTCGACTACCTCACATCAGGCTGCTCCGCCCCCCAATCTCCATGCTCCCCTGCCCGTCCTTCATCTCCCCGCTCCGCCCGACGACAAACTCGTGGTAGATCCTCCTGAGCCGGTTCCGCTCCTGCGCGCTGATGGACGCCTTGGTGCCCGCGAGCGCCTTGACGAGATGCTTCCACCCGACGACCACCTCCTTGTCCTCGACCGCCGCCTTGGCCGCCTCGGGCTGCTGCGCCCGCCGCGCCCGCCTGCGTGCCTGCTTGATGCTCTCCAGCTTGGCCGTGATGGCCGCCCTCTCGTGGAGCTTGTTCGGCTGGACGAGCGGCTGCGGGGCCGCCTCGTCGGGCGCCTGGTAAGGGAATTGCACGAAGCCGGGGACCGAGCCCGCCTTGTCCGCGCCGTTCGTCCTGCCGTGGGCGGCGGGCTCGCTGTGGCCGTCGTCCTGGAGGACGTCGTGGATGGCCTCGAGCTGGGCGTTGGAGATGAGGCCCTGAAGGTCGGCGCCGGAGAAGGCCTCGCAGCGCCGGGCGATCTCGGTCCAGGCCTCGTCCGACGCGGACATGTCGGGGTCGAGCTTGACCTGCTGGGAGAGGGCCTTGAGGATGTCGACGCGGTCCTCGAGCGTGGGCAGATCGCAGAGGAGCGACTTGTCCAGGCGGCCGGGCCGCAGCAGGGCTGGGTCGATAAGGTCCGGCCGTGACGTCGCGGCGAGCACGTACACGCCCGACAGGCCCTCGGCGCCGTCCATGAGCGTGAGGAGCTGGTTGACGACGCGGTCCGTCACGCCCGTCGAGTCGTGCCCGCGCTTGGGCGCGATCGAGTCGAACTCGTCGAAGAAGAGGACCGCCGGCTTTGCGGCCGACGCCCGCTCGAAGAGGTCGCGGACGCTCTTTTCTGAGGCGCCGATGTATTTATTGAGGATCTCGGGGCCCTTGACGCTGATGAAGTTGAGGCCGCACTCGCCGGCTACCGCGCTGGCGAGCAGCGTCTTGCCGCAGCCGGGGTAGCCGTACAGGAGCAGTCCTGAACGCAGGCGGAGTGGGCACTTCTCGAACACAGGCGCGTATTTGGTGGGGTAAAGCAGCGTCTCGAGAAGCACCTGGCGCGTCTCCTGAAGACCGCCGATCGAGCTGAACGTGGTCGTCGAGCTCTGGAGGGAGACATCGCGGAGAGACGTGGGCGTGAAGTCCTTGAGGGCGTTGTCGAAGTCCGCCCGGCCTAGGCGGATCGGCGAAACAGCAGCGTCCGGCTTGGCGCCGCTGACGGACCGGATAATGGCCTCGTTTTGCGCCCTCTCCACGACAACGCTAAGGTCCTTGGGCATGTACCCGTCGGTCAGGCCGGCAATGTCGAGGAAGTCCAGGTCCGAATCCAGGACGAACCGGCCGGGCCTGCCCCCGGCGTTCTCCCGGCTGCCCTGGCTCGCCCCGTCCATCCAGTTGCTGTCCTCGGCGGCGGCGCTGCCGTCAGCCGTTGTCGGCCGGCTGCCGTCGTGGGAGAGGGCGGCATCGGTTTCGGGCACCGCCGCTTCTTCCCTGACGATGGCCTCCAGGACCTGCCGCCTGGCCTCCTTGTTGGGCGCCTTGAGCTCGAGCACCTCGCGGAAGATGTTGGCGCCGACGATGATGTCGTTGAGCGCCTCCTTGCCCTCAGCCGTGGCGAGCAGTACGACGCCGCTCTCGGCGCTGCAGTACTGGCGCGCCATGGCGCTGATGATCTCGCTGACCTGGCGGCTGCGGCCGTTGTCCGTGGTCTGCAGCTCCGTCTCGGCGGGGCACGACGTGTCGAGGTCGTCCAGGACAATGACGGCCCGGCCGCCGAACTTGGCGCCCCAGCTCGCGGTGAGGAAGAGCTGGTTGAGGGTCGAGCGGATCGACGCCATCCTGCTCTCGTCGTTGACGAGCTTCTTGCAGGAGAAGTAGGTCGTGTGGAAGAACGAGTCCTGTCGCAGCCGCTGCGCGACGTACTTGGCGACCGAGGTCTTGCCAGACCCCGAAGCGCCGGTCAGGAGGCTCGTGGACAGGTTCGAGAGGTGCGACTGCAGGTCCCGCAGCAGCTTGTCGATGCTGACGAGGAGGCCGTCGTAGGAGGGCAGGGGCTCCGCGATGGCGTCGTCGGTCATCCAGGCCGGACGGGGGATGGGAGACTGGAACTCAATGGGCGTCTTCTCGCTGATGCCGAGGGTCCACCGGCCGGGCTCCTTGGCGGCGTCGGGCGCGGTGGACGGCGGCTCGAAGCGGATGACGCCGCCCTCCCAGCCCTGCGGGCTCTCGAGGCCATCGTAGAGGCCGAGGAGCGCGCCGTCGGTGAGGGGCCCGGCGAGGAGGGACGAGGCCTTCTGGGCGCCGGCGTAGATGTGGCGGAACGTCTTGGCGGCCTCTTCCCTCTCGGCCTTGGACTCAGAGCCGAACCTGAGCCCCTCGCTTGTCTTTCTGGAGGTGGCGAAGGGGTAGACTGCCAGCTTCTGCACCGCATCCCGGCCGACGGGCTGGGGAGCCGCCTCGATCTCGATGATGCCGCCCACCATGCCGGTGAAGCCCAGGGCGGCGCACAGGGGCGAGGACAGGGCGGCGGGCTTGCTGTCGGGCGGGTCGTCCCAGACGCGCAGGTTGGCGACGACCTTGGTCGCGACGGTCGAGGTGGGCTGGGGCGCGGCCGGATCGTCGCCCTGTGGCCGGGGCGTGGCGGCGGCGCTGCCGGACTCGCGCAGCACGGTGACGAGCACGTAATTGACGCCCCTGAAGCCGCGGGCGTGCAGGAGGTCGTGGTCGACCCAGACGCTGAAGTCGGGGGTGGCGGCCTCGGCCCCGTCGTCGTGGTCGAACCAGTCGAGGCAGGTGGTCCTGTCGACGCCGCGGAGGGTCATCTTGCTCCTACGCTCGCGCGTGGCCTTCCTGCGGCCGGCGCTGGTGCCGCTACGCCTCGACTTGGAAGTGCTCGCGACGCTGCGGTTCTCGGACGAGGCGCCAGCAGTCTTGGGGCGGGTCTTGGGGGCGACGATGACCTCGGCGTCGGGCGAGATCTTGGCGAAGGGGTAGTCGGCCGGCGGCGGGGGTTCGAGGGATACGGTCTTGATGCGGGCGGTCGAGGTCGGGGAGAGATGGAGGGTCAGGGGGTGGGCGGGGACGAGGGCACCCCCGGCGGAGGCGAAGGCGGGGTTCGGGAGGGCGCGGACCTGGGACAGGAGGTTGAGCTCGAGGAAGGTGGCGTGCAGCTCGATGATCTCCCAGTCCTCGGGGGTGACGGGCTCGAGGTGGATAGTGTGGACGAGGGGGGGGTCGACGTGGATGGAGGCCGTGACCCTCTGGCCGTCGGTCAGGCCGAGGGTGTTGGCGAGAGTGGCGTCGATCTCGACGAGGCCGACATCCTGGTCGCGGGAGGCACCGCTGCCGCTCCCCCTCACGCCGCTGATGCCGTCCCGGCTGACGATGGGCGTGGTCTTGCGCTTGCTGGGCATGCCCGTCCAGCCGACGAAGATGGACTGTGGTGTACCGGGGGCGCTGGCGCCGGGCTGAGGGGATCGGTAGGAGAGCTCGACGACGACATTCTGGGCGGGCTCGAGGGGGTTAGCGCAAGCTGGTGACAGAGACGTCGGGGGGATCTTACCGTGTTGATGTTCACCAGCAGCGAGACCAGCGAGGAGGGGAGGTTGACGAGGCAGTTGCGCAGGTGGACGAGGGACAGCTCGGCTGGCGTGGACTGGGCGTTCTTGCGAGGGGCCATTGTGACGGATGTAGGCTGCCCTAGGCTGCGGAGAGGATGTGTTCGGGAGAGACGAGGGGCATGCTCGGTGGTGTGCGATTGAGCCGTTGGCCGTCAGTCGGTCGCCGGTTGAGGGGATCGTCAGGAAGTCTGGGGCAGGAGCTGTGCTGTCGCTGAGCAGGAGCTGCGCTGGAGCTGGCGATGCAGGAGCGGCCGGTTGCATGTGCCGACGCCGAGGCATCTTCGGGACTGGCTGAGGTGGGTCCGCCCTGGCCCCCAGTCTCAGGACCCTGCCCACTGTATCTCAGCAGCTTTGGCACCCACAGTCCCAAGGTCAGCCGGATTGCGGGGTTCTCCAGCCGGGCGACATGGGCATCCTGTTCAGGCGTGGCGTAGTTGTCGCTCTGGCTCAGAACCCGCACAGCCACAGCTCATTCCCACGTGGAACAAACGTCGAGCATAACGGAGAACTCGAAACGCCCGTTCAACAACGGCGTTCAATCGGCTTGTTGAGCTGTCTACGCAAGGCGCATAGCCCATGCGTCTTCATACGCAGAGACCTGGGCTTGAGCATGTTCTACGTATGCCTCCATCTGATCTTGCTCCTCGAGAGGCAGTACCGGCTCGGCGCCTCCGAGGCGGTACTTTTTGAGCACTTCGTAGTATAGAGAATCGACCTGATCGGAGTGGGTGGCTGCATAGTTGAACCAGATGCTGCCGGTTTCCCACGAGCTGCGCATCAGGCTTGACAGTGGTTTTTGCTCGGTGTCAGTCTTCATGTTCTGCTCTGCCTGTTTCATGGCTTCCAAGAACTCATCAAGCTTGGGTTCATACTGCTTCTGGAACCAGGGAAAGAAGTCCATATCGAGACACTGCGCTGGCAGAATGAGGAACAGCCATGGGGGCGGATCCTGCGCAAATTGGGCCGGCATCGCGTTAGTGAACTCGAAGTCGATGAGGCCGGTGATGATGCCCGTCTCGGGGTCGACGAGCACGTTGCGCGGATCCAGATCTGGGCAAAAAATACGGGAAGAGGCAAGGTTACAATCTTGGTTGCAGAATTTGCGAACCAGTTGTTTGAAGCCGTGGCGGGCCTTGAACCGGCGACGGGCCACGTCCGCAATCCTGTTCGAGTCGCAGGCTTGGTCCGGCTGGTCGTCTTCTTCTTCCCCGCCTTGTTTTGTATCGAGGCTGTTGAGGTTTCGCAAGCTCCAGAGCTGTACTTTATGCTGTGACAAGACCAGGTCAAAGTACTCGCTGGAAGTCTCGAGCGGCCCAGTAGGCCAGTGCCGAGTCGGAAACTCGTGGATCCCAATGGCGAACTGGTGCATGTCCATGGTAAGTGGACGCCGCGTGATGGCCCACTCTCCCGAGGCACCACCTTTGGAAATGGATCCGATGCCCTTGAGCGGCAAGTGGTAGAGCTCGAGATAAATAGAGGCCATCTGCTGCAGGATAAGCGATCGCATCTCGGCGTGAGATTCGTCTTGGAGCCAGCTCCGAAGGTCAACACCGGAGACCCAGTCCATCAAAATGTAAGGAAGACCCAGGGACGTCGGCAGCATACCGCTACTGTACACGTGCGGGACGGGGACTGCCGTCTTCTCCTCGAGGAATTGCAACCAAGCTGCCTCGTTGGCGATCTTTTCTTGCTGGAGGTTCGGTGCCGTCCTCCCGGGCATGGGGAATTTGAGGGCGACGTTGCTGCCGCCGGAGGCGAAGCTGAAGCGAAGGACGCGGTTGTAGGAACCCTGGCTTGCGCCATCTAGGGCCAGCTTGGCTGGGCCACGGCCGTCGACGAGTTTGGTGACGAAGGGCTCCAGCTCGCGCAATTTTGGCTCTGTGAGAGTCTTCTCCCAACGACTGAACTCGTCATCGTATTCAGCGTACACTATGCCATCGTAATAAACAGGGAGAGGGGGCATGACGAAGAAAGAGGCTGGGTTTGATACGGTGGGGGCAGGCTAAGCATTCCTCGCGGACGAAGAGAGTACTATTCAGTAGGCACACCCCTGACCTTCAAATAACCGAAAGGCGGCTTTTGAACACCAACACATGGTGGGCTTTTGGTTGTCGACGTGTTCCAAAGACGGTCCTGTTGGCCCAAGCCAGGCCACGTGCCTCCAACTTGTGGCACAGCAAACGGCGTGGACGAGGGTCGCCGTTTTATTAGTAAGCTGCCAGCCACGGACGAGGACCGGCGCCGTTTATCACAAAGACGTAGACATCGTCTTCATCTCCCTCAAGAGCCTAGCCATATAAAACATCTGTCCCAGCCTTTCATAATGTCGACGTTCGTATTGCTGGCTCTGAATTTATCGATAGGTGGAAGCCGTATGATCCCGTGGCGTGTTGCCGAGGCATGTATATCTGACTTCAACCACTCTCCTCTGAGGTGGACCAAACGACATCTCCCACATAGTATCGGCGTGCTCCCGGCGTGCTCCTCTATCTCCTTCATTCACTTTCGCGACTCGCTAGGTACTCCTCAGAAGATTCACTCTCCCCTGTCCCAGTCTGCCGAGGACGTTTCAAATCAGCTGCCACAAGCGCAAGGGACACTCCGTGCCGTCTTCGCACTGAAAATTCCCTGGCCAGGCAGCATGCCTTCCTATGCCACAGCGAATGTTGGCGCAGTGAAGCCCGTCCTCTCGCCGGCTCCCATGAGCGGCTAGTAACGTGATGGCTTCGGTCACGCCCTCATCGCCTGGCAACCACGCGCCTTCCTCCCGTCGCTGCCTTCATAAGGCCACCAACCTGGCCTGGTTTTCGACCAGTACCAGCTGAACCCCCGTGGTGCAACTGGTATAGGTGGTAAAAATCCTGCTCAGCACGACTAGGCCTGCGTTCAATACCCAGACCGAAAAGTTGATAGAGGGGTTTTCGTAGGCGCCCGACGCGGGCGCCGAGCTTTTTGCTCTCGGCTGTTTTGAGATACCCTAGTATCTATCCTATCCTTTACGGGCCCCAAATTGTATGACATCTCTGCCTCTGCGGGACGTATTGCCTGGGCTACATTGGCCGCTTGCATGAGCCTGAGGCAGGCCCTTTGCTGCGATGGCCGTCCCTGGGCGTGACTGAGAGTGGCCGCACGATGTCAGATCTACAGAATGAATGTGCATGAAACCTGGATGTATGAGAGTCTGTGTCTTTCCAGGGCTTTTTACAAGAGCTAGACGGCATGAGAACTGGTCGAAGCCTGTCAGCCATGTAAATGCGCCACACCAGGAGCTGGCGACGAGGATACGATGCGCATCTCCAGAGTCTTCGAACAATATACATGAACTAAAGGAAGGCCCTCTCGTCAAGATATAAAATCCGCTGACACAGTATCTGTTATGGCTCCTGGGAGGCAAGCCTATGAAATTTGTCCAAGTGTGCAGAGGACGACACCCTGCCAAGGCCGAGGCACTGGTCCATGGGCTCTCGTGGCGCAGCAAATTCCATTAAACCTGCAGTGGCTGGTGCGCGCGACGCGAGAAAACGCGTCTTCACGCGTGCCCGGCGTTCCAATTTGTGAGACGGGGCAACCCCCTGGCAACCAGCAACGACCATCCCATCCAGCCCATCCTCCATCCCACATCCCAGCCCCCACCGACAGCTCCTTGCGCAGACTCGATCGACGAAGCGCATCTCCTCTCGTCGCATCCCGCATCGCATCGAGCGCACCCACGACCTCTCCTTACCCTCAATCGTGTTCTCCCGACAGCACACCGTTGATCCCTCAAGATGGCGCTCCGTCAATTCAAGGCGCCCGTCCAGTACGATGCGCAGCTCGGTACGACCCCCCCGCCATGGAACGCCCCCGTCGCGACGAGCGAGAACTGACACCATGCGTCCCAGCTGCTTTCGAGTCCTTCCTCAAGGACTTCAAGGCCACCCCCGAGCAGAGCATCACACATGCCTTTGGCAACGTCACGATAAACGAAGATGACCTCGACGAGGACGACGACGTCATGGAGGACGACGAGGTCGCCGACGAGAGGCGCCGCCGCCAAAAGGAGGCGCGCACGCCCCAGCCCAAGTACCAGCTCATCCTCCAGGAACTGGCCGATCGCAAGATCAACGAGGTCATGCTGGACCTGGACGACCTTTCCAGCGTCAGTTGTGTCCCACGCGCTGCTGATCGTCGGGCGCAAAGCTAACACGCAGTCCAGTGGGAGACGACAGTCCAGGCCGACACGGGCGAGAACCTTAAGCTGGTTGACTCGATCGAGCTGAACACCAAGCACTACGTCGAGATCTTTTCCAGAGCCATCGATGCCCAAATGCCCGCGCCGACAAACAAGGAATCGTACGCCCGACCCTCGGAACCCCGCCCTGCTGTGCCGATGCTAACAAGGGAGCAGCTTCAAGGAGGACGTCCTCGACGTCGTCATGAGGCGGCGAGAAGAACACAACCAGGCCATGGACACGGCCGTCGCCAACGGCGACCTCCCCGCCGCCGCCGAGCGATTCCCTGCCGAGCTGACTCGTCGCTACACCCTCGCCTTCAAGCCCCGCGCCCAGACCACCGACCACGAGTCCAAGGCCATGGCCGTCCGCGATGTCCGCGGCGAGCACCTCGGCCACCTCATCACCGTCCGCGCCATCGCAACCCGCGTCTCCGACGTCAAGCCCGTCGTCTCCGTCAGCGCATACTACTGCGAGGGCTGCGGCAGCGAGATCTTCCAGCCCGTCACCGACAAGCAGCACACGCCCTTGACCATGTGCCCCTCCGAGACCTGCAAGAAGAACCAGTCGCGCAGCCAGCTGCAGCCGTCCTCGAGGGCATCCAAGTTCCTGCCCTTCCAGGAGGTCAAGGTCCAGGAGATGGCTGAGCAGGTCCCCATCGGCCAGATCCCCCGCACTCTCACCGTCTTGTGCTACGGCTCGTCCGTCCGCAAGGTGAACCCCGGTGACGTTGTCGACATATCTGGCATCTTCATGCCTACGCCCTACACCGGCTTCAAGGCCATGAAGGCCGGTCTCCTGACCGACACGTACCTCGAGGCCCACTACATCCTGCAGCACAAGAAGGCCTACTCCGAGATGATCATCGACCCGGCCCTCGTCCAGAGGATCGAGCAGTACAGGCAGTCCGGCCAGGTGTACGAGCTGCTCGCCAAGTCCATCGCCCCCGAGATCTACGGACATGTCGACGTCAAGAAGGCCCTGTTGCTGCTGCTCATCGGCGGCGTCACGAAGGAGGTCAAGGACGGCATGAAAATCCGTGGTGACATCAACGTCTGCCTGATGGGTGACCCCGGTGTGGCCAAGTCTCAGCTGCTGAAATATATCTCCAAGGTCGCGCCGCGCGGCGTGTACACGTCGGGCCGTGGCAGCAGTGGCGTCGGTCTCACGGCCGCCGTCATTCGCGATCCCGTCACCGACGAAATGGTCCTCGAGGGTGGCGCCCTCGTCCTCGCCGATAACGGCATCTGCTGCATCGACGAGTTCGACAAGATGGACGACAACGACCGTACCGCCATTCACGAAGTCATGGAGCAGCAGACCATCTCCATCTCCAAGGCCGGCATCTCCACCACCCTCAACGCCCGCACCTCCATCCTCGCCGCCGCCAACCCTCTGTACGGCCGCTACAACCCCCGCCTCTCCCCCGTCGAGAACATCAACCTCCCCGCCGCCCTCCTCTCCCGTTTCGACATCATGTTCCTCATCCTCGACACCCCCAACCGCGAGTCCGACGCCCAGCTCGCCAAGCACGTCGCCTACGTCCACATGCACTCGCGCCACCCGCCGGTCGCCGGCGAGGACGACGTCATCTTCAGCCCCCACGAGGTCCGCTCCTACATCGCGCAGGCGCGCACCTACCGCCCCGTCGTGACGGCCGGCGTCATGGAGTACGTCAGCAAGACGTACGTGCGGATGCGCGAGGCGCAGCGCCGCGCCGAGAAGAAGGGCGAGCAGTTCACGCACGTCACGCCGCGCACGCTGCTCGGCATCATCCGCATCGCGCAGGCCCTCGCGCGGCTGCGCTTCAGCAACGTCGTCGAGCAGGACGACGTCGACGAGGCGCTGCGCCTGCTCGAGGCCTCCAAGGAGTCGCTGGCCTCCGACCAGGGCAGCGGCCGCAAGAGGCTCAACCCCAGCAGCAGGATCTACAACCTCGTCAAGGCCCTGGCCGACAGCGGCGCCTGCCGGCCCGACGACGCCGACGCCGACGACGACGAGTACGGCGTCCTCAGCCTGCGCAAGGTCAAGGAGAGGGTCATCGCCAAGGGCTTCACCGAGGACCAGTGGCTGGCCGCCCTGGAGGAGTACAACGAGCTGGACGTGAGTGTTCCCCCCGCGCCCCGTGATCGCACCGCGCTGACTATTTTCACAGGTCTGGCAGACGGCCGGCAACATGACGAGGCTGGTCTTCATCAACGCCTCGGGCAACGATGCCGAGAGGGACGGCAGAGAGGAGGCGTGAGGCGGAACCCGTGTTATGGCACCCGGGCCTCGCTCGGGGTGATGTGGATGAGTCTGTTTTGGGTCCGGCGTTGGGATAGGGAAATGAAAGCTTGGCGGGTGGTGAGCAGCCGTGTCGTTGGCGACGGTCCGTCTAGGCGCGAATACAATTGTCGTTTTGTTCAAACTGTTCATCGAGTGGGTGGAGATATTCCTTGATGCTTGACCGGAAGCTCCTAATCCGGCAGGTAGCAACCGGAGGACCTAAAGTGATGAAGCTCTTGCAGAAACTTTGGGCGGTGCTCGTTGACGCTGGTCGTTGATTCCCGAACACGTCAAGTCTATTTGTCTCGCAAATTCTCCTTTCAGACAGCTGGACACTGAGAAATTCTGCAGCGTACCTTGCCTTACCAGGAGAGCTGCTACTTCACCAGCAGCACGTATGTCAACTCCATGCCGGGACCAAGGGCCTGCAGAGGTTGGCAGCAGCACAAGTGGAGGGTCACCACAAGATTACGACATCCTCACGCTCGCGGCACAAGGACCATCCCCCTAAGGCACAGCAGCACAGTCACGTCAAGCACGAGCTCACTCACACCACGCCAGCCAGCCAGCCGGTAAACAGACAACTCTTGTTCCATATGATACAGTATACAACATGCCAGAGGCCATGGTACATCTACTCTACAGCCCATCTAGATCCGCGAGTTCAGCAGCGCGGCGCGCTCAATCTCGCCGATGACGCCCTGCCCGCCGAGGGTCCACTTCTCCGTGACGGTGCTCTCGTTGACCATCGACCGCAGCATGCCGCTGGCGGCCCAGTACTCCATGACGGCGCGGGCCTCGGCCTTGGTGACCGTGTCGACGTGGAACACGTCGACCTTCTCGAGCGCCTCGTGCACGCGGGCGTCGTAGTCGCGGCGGTAGGGGTGGGCGACGGGGAGGGGCTCGCCGGCAGCGGCGGCCACGGAGCGCGCGAGGGCGAGCTCCATGCTGGGGGAACGCGGGGCGTTGCTGCGGCTCGTGGCGGCGAGGACGGCGCCGCCGTTGGTGAAGGGCGTCTTGCCGGCGAGGGCGTCGGTGAAGAGGCGGACGAGGGAGAGGTCGTGGGAGTGGACGAGGTTGAAGGCGGGGTCGCGGTACTCGCTGATCTTCATGATGTGGGACAGGCCGTCGAGGGCGAGGAGGACGGGGGGCCGGCCGGGCACGGCGGTGAGCTCGTGCCAGAGGGCCTTGAGGACGGGCCAGGCGTAGTCGGGCTCCTTGGCGGCGGCGATGAGGTCGGCGAGGGTGGGCTCCTCGGGGAGGTACAGGAGCTGCAGGTGGCTGTAGTTCTTGGAGGCCTTGAACTGGCTGAGGACGTCACGGTTCGCCTTGAGGATCGCCTGCAGGAGGCTGAAGCAGTAGACGGGCTGGGTGAACTCGATGGGGGATGTGTTGGGCACGGGCGAGTACTCGGTGTGAGCGTTGGTAAGATCCTGGGCTGCAGGTTGTTAGTCGGGCAGTCGTCACGGGGAGGGCAACCAGAAAGTGACTCGCCTTCAGGGATGTGGATGACAACCCAGTTGTTGAGAAGCGCGTGCGACATGGCCTGCATGAGCAGCAAGCTCTTTCCCGAGATGCGGTCTCCCGTCAACACGGTCCTCAGCGTCTGCTTCTCGGCCTCGGCCTCCTTCAACCTCTCCATCATCTGCACCGTCTCCTTCCTGACGAGCATGTGCGGCTTGCGGAAGAGCCCCCAGCACTGCGTGATCTTGAACGACTCGAGGGCGCGGAGCTGGTCGATGAGCTTGTCGGGCAGGCCGATCATGCGGCCGAGGTTGTCCTTGTTGAGCATGGCGTCTCCGTCGGCGACGGGCAGGCCGGTCACGGCGGCGGCGTTGTTGTTGCTGAGCTGGATGCGCTTCCGGAAGGCCTTGCGCTCGCCCGGCTCGGGCTTCTTGAAGCGGACAACCTCGCGCTTCTTCTTGGCGTTCTGGCCGACCTTTCCCTTACGGATATGCTTTCCGATGACCTGACGGGGCTTGGAGCCGATGACCTTGCCCGCCGCGGCGGCCGTGGGCGTGGTGGTCGAGAAGGGGGCGGTCCATGTGATGATGGGCGTGATGCGGTCGGCGAGACGCAGGCCAGAGGTCGGCCGCGTCAGGCATCGTGTGCAATTGGCGGATGCCATTGTGGCCGGTGTCGAGCTCGATCAGGGGTTCGATTGATATGTCACGAGGCCATTCGGGTTCGGGGCCTTGGACTGCGGTGGCTCGTCGAGTCGTCACCAGATTTTTGGACCAGGCTCAGAGGTCGACAGGAAATCTCGAGACGGTAGGTGCAACCCCCAGATCGCGTGGTGGAGCACGGGTGACGGCGTGTCATTGGCTGTGGGAGCTCGCCCGGCAATTCGGCGCTAGCTGATCCGACCTTATCTTATCGCGACCTCGACCCTCCAAAATTTCCAACCCAGAAAAGTTCACGATAGAGAGACCAAGAGCCCGCCCGCCCGCCGCACTCCAACCACCCCCGAGTCACCGTCAACGCCCCCGCGAACAGACGAACGACAATCCTCCACAATGGCCGTCTCCGATTCGAAAGCGAAGCTCTCCGTCACCGTCGACCGTGCGACGCCCTACTACTTCGACCTCGGCCTCCTCCAGGCCACGGACCCCAACCCCTTCAAGATCACCTCCAACGTCGAGGAAGACCTCGCCAGCATCGCGCGCGATGGCGCCCAGGGTACGCCGCCTCCTTACATCTAGCCCAATCTCCTCAGGCCAAATCCGCTGACAGCACTTCAGTCCTCATCAACCAGCTCATGACCGCGTGCCCCATCACCGCCAACGCAGAAGGCGTGCTCCTCACGCTGCCCCCGCCGTCGACCCCGCTGCCGCGCGAGCTCCCCGTGCCCAAGGCCAAGGAGCCGACAAAGTGGGAGCGCTTCGCCGCCAAGCGCGGCATCAAGCCCAAGACGCGCGAGCAGCGCAAGAACCTCGCCTTCGACGAGGACACGGGCGAGTGGGCTCGCAAGTGGGGCTACAAGGGCCTCAACAAGAAGGGCGAGGACGACTGGCTCGTCGAGGTCGACCCCGCCGCCGAGGCCCAGCGCAAGGCCGGCACCGAGTACCGCGGCGACGGCCGCCGCGAGCGCAAGGAGAAGGTCAGGCGGAACGAGAGGAAGCAGAGGAAGAACGCGCGCGAGTCGGTCCAGGGCGGCAAGAAATAGCAGGCCGGCGAGGAGGCTGCGGGCGGGAGGGCCGCGGGGTGGCGCGAGGCGCCGCCGCTGCCGATGTCGCCGCCTGCATGTCTGAGGGTGCGTGCGCGGGAGGACATGTGCACGTAGACGACGGCTTGGGATGGGACGCGGTGTTTCGGCGTTGGTGCGGGAAAATTGTACCCCGGTTGTTCGTCCTTCTCAGGCTCTGCTGATACCAAAGAAAAAAACACCATCTTCTCCATCAGTCTTGTCTGTCCTGTTGAAATTGAATCAAATCACAGAAAGCACGCCACGTAAGAGGACGACGGAGGGACGGACAGGCGCCATGGGGGTTCATCTTCAAATGTATCCGCCGCCAGGAAGGAATCTTGGATATTGCCACGCTATTATCCCACCCGCTCCGGCTTTCGCAGCAACTCCCTGGTTGTATTATACACAAATCCATCAGCAGACCGCCCAGCCCATGTTCCATGCACTCGCTCTCTTTCGTGCCACCCAGATCTTCCTGTATCGCATTCTCCAAATGCTCACCGCTCCTCTGCCGGCCGCGTCTTGTCGAACAAAGAGAAACATCGCTAAATCTCGTAACACGACGCAAGAAAAAGAAAAGAAAAAGAAGAGAACCCCCGAAATGTCCGGGGAACATAGGACCAGCACTCCACTAGCAAGGTGTCCTGGCACCCCGCCCAGGGGCCGGGAAGTCCAACACGGTGGTGGGGGCGCTCGTGCCCAGCTAGCAGCCAGGGTTCGAGCGATGCGAGGGAATGACGATGTCCAGAGACAAGTCGCCTTGCGGTGACCTACTCCGTTGGGCAGTGAAACCCCCATGCAGATCGCCGGCGGGACCGATCTAGCAGAAGGATGCACATGTGGCTCGATTGAGCCCAGGTCTGTGCTGCTCCTGCAGCCCGACCACCGACGGAATGGGGGAGCAAGGGGAGTCGTCAGGCGTTTTATCGTCAATGAGATGCTGAGCCGCGCACAAATGATGCCGCCCGGGTATTGTAGAGGAAAGGAAAACGTAGTTTCAGGGGGTATCCGAAGTAAAGGGGACTAGAACCCCAGGGGCGACAGAGGCTTGATGGGCGACAGTGGTCGAAGGTCTCCTGACCCCCTCGGCACCTCGCGGTCGCTGTTGATAGTGAGCGTCGTTGAGATGGTCGAGTTGGTCCCCACACTGCCGTTCGAGTCGGACAGCGGCAGCGCCTTCTTCTTCAACCGGGTCTTGGGCTGCTGTTCTTGGCTGTTGTTGGATTGTTTGCTGCTGTCCGACGAGGAGACGGCTCGATCGATCACGACACGCTCCTCGGGGGTCGGGGGCTGCTCGTCGGGTACCGGCTTGCGCGACTCGGTGACGCCCCGCGGAGGGGGCTGGTTGAGCAGCAGGTACTCTTCCTCGATGAATTTTGCTTCCGCCTTGCAACCCTTCCAGCATTCGCGCCAGTCGCAGACCAGGAACCTGAAGCAGAATGCGTCAATCTTCATGCAGGGCTGGAAGCAGATGCACAAGTTTCGGAAATCCATCTTGTTCTTGTCAGAGTGCGCCAGCAGGAGGCTGAGATGGCATGTGATGGCGAAGAGGAGGTAGTAGTTGAATGGCGAGAGGTTTGAGAGTTCGTCGATGAGCAGCTGGGGGACCTTCTCGGAGCCTGCGCACTCCTTCGCCACCCTTTCCTGAGCAGCCTTGGGGAACAGCTCGTCGGGCAACTCGCGCAGCCATGCCTTGAGCATTGAGCCGATGATGTTGATGTCGTACAGGTCGTCCTGCTCAAACAGGTTGACGTCGAGTTCTTGCTTGACTGTTAGTCATGACTCCGCAATAGGGGTGCCGCCAGACAAACCTTCGTCGAACCTCCGTTGCCATTTCTTAATTTGGGGTCCGCTGCCAGGCACTCGATATAGACCTTCGACGTCGCAGCCTTTGTAGTTGAGATAGTCGATGGCGCGCCATGGGAAGGAGGGCATCCAGAACTCGGTCTTGTCTCTAGAATCCTCGAGTTTTCGTGAGATGCGTGTCCTTCGCGTCTGTTCGACAAGCGGCAGATTGATGACCTTGAGCACATAATGCTCATCGTCAATGACCGGCTCCCGTTCCGTCGTGCTCCCGCTGCGCATGCTCTTGCCGAACAGCCCTTTGCTGATCATGTCGGCGGCCTTGGAGTTTCTCAGTCCGCCGAAGAAGCTCCCGTTGTCGCGAATGGACGGAGGGGCGTATTGCTTGGAGGGCTCTCGCTCTCGCTGGGCTTCCTTGGGGTCGCGTGGTGGGAGGGGCGGTGCGCGGTCTTCCGACCTGTTTCGCGCGGCGGAGGTCATCTTCTTGGTGCTGTTGCTGCTGAACGACCGATCGGCCGCTTGTGGCCTTGACATGAGGCCCGGATGGTTGTTCCCCAAGGGTTGTGCCCTGACGGGGTCGGCAGTCTTGGCCGGCGAGGGTAACGTCTGGCGGTGCTCCTTGGGACTGGGGAGTTCGTTGTCGCGGGCTGACTTGGTTCGGCTCAGCAGAGCAAAGGGCTTCGGCTTGCTCTTCCTCGATGAGTTGTTTTGGGACGTGCTGGTGGTGTAGTCGCCGGTAGATGACTGGGGCAGGTTGGATTGGGAAGACGAGGAGGCGGCTGACTGTTGGACAGAACGGTCGGTACAAGAGGTGTCTGTGTCGCGGGAGGTGCAGAGGTTAGCGTGCGTGCGCGAAGAAGGGATCGTGACAGGCGAAACAAGGAAGCTGGACCATGCATTCTGATGAGGGACCCGCTCCGCGCCCGCGCCCGCGCATGCGCATTCGCATTTGAGGGGGGGAGGTTTCAGCACAAAAGGGGAAGAAAGCGCGCGCACTCATGCCCGTACCTGAAAGTTTTGCAGACTTGCTGCTTGGAGCAGAAGTGTCAGTGCCCCGGGATGCGATCTCCCCCCGCGACTCAGAGCGTCGGTGCTGCTGCTGCTGGTGGTGGAGGCCCGATTGGGCGTGGCTCGGCTTGGAGGACTTTGTCAGGTTGTGAAAGAAGCCGCTCTTGGAGGGGCGCCTCTGGTCGCGAGGCTGGGATGGCGGCGCGGCGTTGGGCTCGACTCGGGGCGGAGGGCGGTGATTCGGTCGAGTGGGCGTCTCGGCGGGTTGGTGTAATGCAGAGGTGATGGGAGGGTAGTTTTGGGGATCGTCGTCGTCTTCGTCGTCGAAGTCTTCGAGTGCGCGGGAGTGGGTGTGGGAGCCGGGAGGGTTCAGGGCGGCCGAGTTGGGCTTCTTGGGCGAGAACCTGCTGAACGGCGAACGTGGTGTTCGGGGGGACGAGCGGTGGGAGTCTGCGCTCGGGAGAGAGACGACTTGGAGGGTTTCAGCGGAGCGCGGGTGGTGCTCGTCCTCGGGCAGGGCGGAGGGACCCGACAGCGTCAGCGGCTGCGGTACGGGTTTGCGTCCCATTCTGGCCGGTGCCTCTCTGCCTCGCCCTACTCACTGTGCTGCGGTGCGCTGTGCTGTGCTTTGTTGCAGGTGCAGGTGCCGGTGCAGGTGCTGATGTTGCTGATGCTGCTCAAGGGCCGGCTTCTTACAGCCCGCAGTCAGAGGCACACGGGGGGGCCGGTGTGAGCGAGCGTGTGTGTGTCAATGGCAAGGTCAGGGAAGGCAAGGTCGAGGTCCAAGGTCCAAGGCCTGAGTGAGGTCTGAGGTTCGTATTGAAGGGTCGAGCCTGATTCGTAGGGTGCCGCAGAAGGGGGAAGGTGGTGTCTCGAATTGGGCACGCGCTGGGACGTGTGGTGCGAATTCTGTCGGGTTCGGAGGATGTCCCAGGGGGGGCCGGCCGTTGGGGGGGGAGAGTCCTTAGGGGATTGGGGCGGGATTGGAGAGGGGCGCTGCGGTGGGAGCAGCAATGCGGAGGAGTGAGGGTCGAGTTTCGAGGTCGACAGGCGAGAGGTATAGGACGCGAAGGATGCTCCAGGAGCTACAAAGAACGCTGCGGCGGGAGCAAATGTCGGGGAGCCTTTTGCCCTGCAGCTCGAAGACCGACGAGGAGCAGAACCAGGGTCGAGGACAGGAGCCGGGAACAAGGAGACGAGACGAGGCCAGACAAGGAATGACAGGGTAAGGCAAGGCAGGCAAAGGAAGGCAAGGGCAAAAGGCGGGAGTGGAGGAGAGCAGTGTGGAGACCGGAATTGCTTGGTCGTTGTCGATGAACGGATAATGCGCAGGGCAGCGGGTGCGAATAGAGGGAGCGAAGTCGTGGTGTGATGTGGTCGGCGCGCAGAGGCAATAGTACTCTCGGGTCAGGCAGGGCCAAGGTGAATGAGTGTTCGTGACTGTCTGTGGCTCGAGGTTGCAAGGAGGGCAACCAAGTCTCCCTTGCTGAGAGGGAGGGTTGGAATGGTATGTTGAGGTGTGATTCCTGCCTGCTACTTTCGGTTCTTTTGATGACGGGCGGGGTGGAGGCTGTCGAGGACTGATGGTCAAAGGCTTGTTGTCCAGGCATGCCACCATGTTGGCGGATGCAACCGGGCGCCAGTTGGAGGGTTGCTGGTTCGTGGGAAGAGCTGGAGGGGCAGACAGAGTCAGCGGCAGTAAGGACCCGCACAGGGCGAGGGCCCGCTCCTGCTGCTGAGGAACTCTGAAACACCAAGGCCTGCATCGCTTTCAGGGGGTGCGCGTGTTTAAACGCCGCGCCACACTCGAACCCGCCCCGCCTGCTGGGGCCGCTGTCCACTGTAACAGGCACAGCACCCACCTCCACTCCGGGTCTCTGGGGCCAGAATTCCCAC
Organism: Verticillium zaregamsianum; assembly: GCA_002851755.1. Taxonomy (NCBI): domain Eukaryota; kingdom Fungi; phylum Ascomycota; class Sordariomycetes; order Glomerellales; family Plectosphaerellaceae; genus Verticillium; species Verticillium zaregamsianum. The sequence continues at coordinate 3,448,127 of NMXM01000001.1, read as the reverse complement.
CGCCCTCCCTCCCCTTTCTGCCTATCCCCGTGGACTTGGACTCGACGAAGAGCCAAGGCGGTAGTGACTCTGGTCCATGAGGAACGATCCGGGGTAAGGTGCCATCCCGAGAGACGGCACCATACGGTCCATACCGCACCGCGCAGCACAGCACAGCACAGTACAGCATAGCACGAGGCATGGTGGCAATGCTCCCGACCCCTTGGAGGCCCTTCATCTCACCTCGGAAGTTGCCCCACGAGCCATTGGCCTGGCACCCGCTCCAGAGCCAGATGGTGGCAGAAGCGTTTTTCCGGCCTCTTCAGTCGCCCGCACGAGGGTGCCGATCATGTCGTTTTCGAGGCCACATCAGCAGGTTCGCTTTCGCTTGTACGCGCTGTCGGGATCGATTTGCCTCTGGCTCTAAGGAAGGCTCGTTCAGCTAGATTGCGACGGCTGCCGGCCGTCCCGCTGTCCACGCATCCCCATCAGCCCGTTTATATTGCCGGCGGCCTTGCCATGCCCACGTCAGCCCGAAGGCCATCTGTAAATGCCCACGAGAAATGAACAGGACAAAAAAGGCAATCTGCCTTTACGAGCGAAGAGCAGACCACGGCGGACACACGGCGTCGGAGCCTGGGTCGCTCGACATGCTGCCTATTCTGATGGCTGGAGCCAGGCTTCCGAAGACGACAGCTCCCCCGTGACCACCGCGCGCAGCCAGAAACGTTGCACGGCATTTGTCTTCGGGTCAGGCCGCTTCCAGCCAAGGCCAAAGGCACCCAGAGAGTTTAAAGCTCCGTCGTGCCCTCGATACAGCTTCACGCGGTCGACCGAGCCCATCTCGCCATGAACGAGCACAAACTTTGTGAGATGCCGCTATCTTCATGCCTTGCTTTTTACCACCTTCGGCACCTCCGCCACATCTGCGAACAGGTCCCTCCCGCCCGCCGTACCGCCCTCCTCCTCTCCTCTGCACCCAACGATCCGGACAGGGTTCCCTCTGGCGCGCCCTCTGGCGCTCCCGATCACGCTACGCCCAGAGAGGCCTAGTCCAGGAACGCCGCCTGATGCCTCGATTCTGAAACTCACTCGAGCCGCTGCTATTGCCGGGAAGGAGCAGGCAACAGGCGCCCCCATCGGGCAGAAATCCACCTGCCAGTATGTGCCCTGTGCCTGTCTGACCGACCGATCCACGATGAAATCGCATCACCTCCGTGAGAGCCCGACTCATCATGGCAATATCAAAGCCCGTGATTTCCATAGCACCTCAATCTGCCTTCATGCAAAGGACCCGAGATTGGTTGTAGATGAGAGCAGGATCAAGCCTCCGGGCCAGCATCTGACTCGTCCCGTCTCTGCCCTCTTCATGCGCCACGAGGCTAACCCCCCACCACCACTTGGACCCCTATCTCGAATTCCCCCTTGGCTCACGTCCCCTAACCCCCCCCCCCCCTTTCGAGGTCTGGACTCCTGCCTGCAGCACAGATGCCGCCTCGACAAATAGCATCCCGTCGCCCCCTCAGACCTCTCTTTCCACCACCGAGTATACACCGCCCACGGCTGCATGCGCGGTTATTAGCCAGAAGCAACGCAACGCAACGCAACGCAACACGCGGTCACATCGCGGGGCCCGCCTAATGCCCACACTCCTCTCTCTCTCTCCGCAGGCCAATTGCTAGCGGCTCCCCGCGCGAGGGTCCTCCCCCCCTCAGCGCAGCGCTGGTGGCGCGCCGTGGCGAGTAGGTTTATGACCTATCATGTTCGCCGTGCCGGGGCGGCACCGAATGAGCTCGCGACACGACTGGAGGGCGGATGCTGGGCACACGTGTAAAGGTTACAGATCGACCGAGACAAGAAAAAAATAATGGTGCCGAATGCCAGCTGAAGGGTAAAAAATGTCTTGCATGATGGCTGCTGACCCCGCTTCACGATCTTTTTCTGTGCATTTCTCCCCTCATGGCACCATCGAACAAGGGAGGGCGACACGGGTCACGATCACCACGGTGGACAGCGAGTTGGTACATCATCTCTCATTAGCATTACATCTAGGTCGTGGCTGAGTCGTGGACGTCACTCGCGGCAGGCCCGTGGGACCTCACACCCCGAGCCGCTTACTTGCTGACGCCGCCGCCGCAGGGACCGGTGTGGGTGTGCTCGTGGGCGCCCGAACGCTTGGTGAACTGCGCGCGATCCGCGGCCCACCGCCTCTGGTTCATGTCGACGGGGCCGAGCGAGTCGAAGCTGAGCGCGTACTTGGCAACCGAGTTGGCAATGCTCTTGGTGTTGAGCAGGTAGGCTTCGAGGTTCAGGTTGTTGATGTCGTCGCCCTCCTTGTGGTAGTTGATGTCGTACGCGACGCCGGCCTCGCCGCCGAAGAGGCGCTGCTCCTCCTCCGTCTTGAGGACCTCGGCGCCGGTGAAGAGACCGCCCGAGGGAATGCCGTTCTCGATGAACGCGGCGTAGTCGGAGCGGCCGCTGAACTCGGAGGGCACGTGCGCCTGGCCGTTGGCCTCGTAGAACTCCTCAAAGTCCTTCTCGATGACGTCGGAGCCGGCCGGGCCGGTCAGGTTGAAGGCGCTGCCGTCACCGTCGTAGATGCCGTAGACGTAGTTGGGGCTGGCAATCTATTGGGCGAATATTAGCAAGAGCACTCAAAGCTCGAGGCGCAGCAAGACCACATACCATGTCGAAGTTGAGGTAGGCCCTCATCTTGGCGAGCTCCGTGTCAGAGCCGTTCAGCTGCTTGACGTAGTAGTACGAGCCAAGCTTGCCGTACTCCTCGGCACCCCACCACGCGAAGCGAACGGCGTTCTTGACCTTGAAGTTGGCCAGGTTGACGGCAACGTTCAGGACACCGATGGAACCGGAACCATCGTCGCTGTGTTTTGGTTAGAACAAGGAGCTAGAGGCGATTGTTACTGGAGTGCTTACTTGACACCGGGACCGGCCACAACCGAGTCGGAGTGCCCTCCGAGGACGAGGACGTTGTCGTGGTCGCCGCCCTTGGTCTCGGCAATGACGTTGTAGTTGACACGGTTCTCGACAATGGCGTCGACGTCAAAGTCAACATCGACCTCGCCGGCCTCGAGCTTGGCAATGAGAGCCAGGCCATCCTCCTGGCTGATGCCGACGGTAGGGACATACTCGAGGAAGGGCGCGCCGAGGGTGGCGCTGATGCTGCCCGCGGCGTTGTTGTGGACGATGAGGCCCACGGCACCGGCAGACTTGGCGTTCTGCGACTTGAGGCCGAATGCGCACTCACCGCGAGACAGCAGGACGATGCGACCCTTGGCCTCGGCGGGGAAGTCGCTGACGGTGCAGCCGAGAGTCTTGACGTGGAAGAGGGGCCCGCTCTCGGTGCCGCCGGGGGTGTAGGTCATGATGTTGCTCTCAATATCCTCGCCGTCGGCGGTCACGGTGGCCGTGCCGGTCGCGAAGATTTCCGAGAAGGGCTGCTTGACGACATCGTAGTAGTCGAGCGCCGTCAGCGTCTCGTACAGGTAGTCGACGGTGGCGTTGTGGCCGCCGCTGCCGAAAGCACGGTTGCCGCCGTGGGCGTCGGCCTGGTCCTGGAGCGCCTGGGAGCCGGCGACGAGGTCCTCGATCTTGACGAGCTCCTGCAGCTTCTCCGAGTCGACGTAGGGCTTGCACTTGGCGGCGCTGGCGAGCGCGGGCAGCGCCAGGGCGAGGGAGGCGGTAGAGGTCCTCATCTTGAATCAAGGGAGCAAATCAGGCTGCGACGGTCGGGGAGAGAGAGAGAGAAGAGAGGGAGGGTGGAGGGAAGAGATGAAGGCGCAATCGATCGACGTTATGGTTTCCTGGGCGCGTCGCCATTTTGTACATGCCAGGACAGCCTCTCGGATGGGAGTCTGGTAGAGGGCATTGGCATGCTGGGGAGCGGAAGCTTGCAGCCAGGCAGGCATGCGAAGGCAATGCGAGGGTCGATACCTGGGTCGATAGCGTCGAGGCGAGCATCCTAATGCGGCAGTTGTGAGACTTTGGTCGAGCATCATCAAGGCTAGGAATCGCCTCACCACGGCGAGCTGCCTCTTCAAGCAACGCCGATGGGTTCTCCGTGCGTTCTCCGTACGATCGCCTGTCGCTTCTGAGCAATTGGCCCGCAGCGGCATGTGACCCTACCCGCGCTCTTCAGAGGGCCCTAGCATGATAACGGCAGGTCGCAACTGGCGCCGGCGTGGCTGGACAAGCCCATGCAGGCGCTATCGGGGTACCGAGGCACTTGCAGGCGTTGGTCTCCGCAGACGCAGCACGGCTGGCCATTCACATCTCTCACCTTGGCCCTGAATCGGCACCTGCCGGCCGGTTTCCCCAGCCTCGAGTCTTGGCAATCGGGCTGCATTACCTAAGGGGTGGCTTATCTCATCCGCGCCTTGGAGGCAAGGCGCCGAATGCTTGACGTCGTGCCTTGTCCAACGCCTGTCGAGTCTCATCTCGTCGTCGATCATCTCACGACTAACACCCCGACTCACCATCCCACCCCGGTCACACCCGCCTGACTGACTCTGTCTCCACCCCATACGCTCATCAACATGGCTGCAACCGTCGATAGCCTGCCGGACGAGCTCAAACTCGTCACCGCCGCTCACGTCAAATACATTCAGAGCCTTGACACCAAGAAGGATGAATACGACTACTGGCTGACCGAGCACCTGCGCTTGAACGGCGTCTACTGGGGTCTCACTGCCCTTCACCTCCTCGGCCACCCCGAGGCCCTACCGCGGAGCGATACCATTGACTTTGTCCTCTCATGTCAGCATCCCAGCGGAGGCTTCGGTGCGGCCCCCGGCCATGATGCACACATGCTCTCCACAGTCAGTGCTGTCCAGATCCTAGTCATGCTTGATGCCGTAGAGGAGCTGGAGGCTCGAGGGAAGGGGAAAGCACAGGTTGGCAAGTGTGAGTAGTCCCGCAGATCGCGTTCCATTTGCCCTTTGCTCGGCTGTCGTCTGACTTTTGGGCAGTCATCGCGGACCTTCAAAACCGCACGACGGGAACCTTTGCTGGCGACGAGTGGGGCGAGGAGGACACTCGCTTCCTCTACGGTGCGCTCAACGCCCTGTCACTTCTCGGGCTTCTGGATCTCGTTGATGTGGGCAAGGCCGTGGAGCACATTGTCGCCTGTGCCAACTTTGACGGCGGCTACGGCGTCAGCCCCGGCG